>CM069448.1:34392013-34777618 GCA_035610835.1 Ophiura sarsii
CTCAAGCATGACCGGTTTGATTATTGATCATTACCTATTGACTGTTTAGCACAAATAACGGTAATTTTGGCACATTTGATTTGTGACTTTGTCTCATTCTCATTCATGTGGTCAAAATTAAACAACATGTAATCATTGCAAATGTGGTATCATTTTAAAGAGGAACACTTCAGCTTTCCATTGATATATAACATATACAAAGAGGGTAATAAATAATAAAAATATACTTGATTAAAAAAGTTTCCTAACTTTTTGTGAGCAGTTTAGATGGACATAATAATGTGCTAAACAGTTTGGCTCAATGAGGCTACATTAAAAAAAACTACAATCTAGAGAGTGCTGAAACTGTCCCTATCCACCCCGTTTTACGGTAGCGTATGACGTGTTAAAACCTGGGACTTAGATAGCCTTTGATTTCAATCACAAATCCATCTAAAGAACTTGAACAAGTCTTGTCATTTGTTTCTAAGCATGTCTCAATTACAATTGGTTATATTCATGACATTTGATGACAAATGATAATGGCTAAATGCCTGAGGACGTGGATGCTGTCACCAAAATAACACCTCCTGCAGCCATTTATAAATCTTGCAGATAAACTAAAATTGAGCAATACCTAAACTAGGGACAGGGATTTTGCGCTTTTTAAAAGCACTAAAAGTGCTGCTTGATTTTGGAAAAAGTGCTTTTTGGAGCAAAAGGTGCTTTTTTAGGTAAAATGTGCTTTTTTCACCAAAAATATGCCATGCGTTAAAAATAAACCCAAAAGTGCGGTTATATTGCGTGTTTCCATGTTGACGTGTTTCTTTGTACGTTGTCAATAACCATCATTTTTCATTCAAAACTACATTCAAACTAAACTAAAGTGTAGAATAGACACTTCCACAATTATGAAATTTGATGAATTTTAGGTAAATGGACATTATTTGTTAAATATTTAGACAACTTTTTAAAAAAATTGCTGTGTGATGAAAAAGTGCTTTTTGAGCAAAAGGTGCTTTTTTGGGCAGAAAGTGCTTTTTTGGTGCTTTTACGCTTTTGAGCATTTTCCCTGTCCCTATCTTATATTACAGCCTCCTGCAGCACAGGTAACTTTCTAAATACTATAATTAACAAGCTCCTAAAATTTCAGCTTTGTAGCATTTATACTTTTCTTGTAAAAATTAATTAAACATTAATGCATATTAAATATTTTGCTAGGCCAGCTAGGGGGTCAAAAAAACAATAAGAAACAAAAGCAATGAACGCTTCAATTTTGCTTCATTTTTGACCAAAAAATTGTCATCTAGAAAACCGTACCTCCGATCAATCTCAAATTTCAGATTATTGTGGAGCTCGGCAAGCTCTATTAAAATATCAAATAAAAAATTACCAGAGGAACAACCTTAAATGTCTAATGTTACTATTTCTTGCTTGAAATGAATAAGTAAGCTTAAATAAATGTTTTTAGACTATTACCAGTCACACTAAAAACATTAGGGCCATCTGCAATTGATTCTTAGTTTCCTATTGGAGATTTTAAAATTGGAACCAGGTGAGAATTCATTATTCATTATTTTGTGTCAATTCATTATTGACTTCCAAATGAATATATTAACTTCCAATATTCATTTGAGAGGTTTGAATACCAGGATGTACATAAAAAGGGCTAATGCTTCCTGTATACATCGTATAGGCCCCGGAAAAACGTGATTTCCTGTGATTTCCCTATAAATTTGCAACCCTAACCGAGAAAATCCCGCAAAAACAAATCAAATCTGAGACCATAATTAACCGCGACCAAAAACTGTAACTTGTGTCGTACGCTATATAATTTTTTTTTTAAATCATGACCGAAAAATCGCCCCCAATCACTCTTTAGCTGCGTTCAGACCTGACTTTTAACTCAAGTTAAATATTTTATGACCCGTGATAAAATACCTAACATATTTTTGCTAACTCCACGTCGTTATCACGACCAAATTAACCGTCAAATTTAACTTGACTGCCCTGCCCGTAGAGTTAATAAGCTCCGGGTGTTAAATAAGAGGGGGTGCATGTGTTACACAAATCTATTAATGTTTGTATCTATAAACGAGATTTAAACCAAAGCATGCGCAATTTTAAGAAAAGTGAGACGAGTTGGTATTAAAATGCTTAAAATACCAATATTTCAATATTAAAATATCATGATTGGCAACAAAATATTGGTATCATCAGTAAGAGTACAATGTAAGACACAAATCAAATGTTATGTACCAAGTAAATGTCTACATACTCATTAGGCTGCGCAATGTTTACAAGCTAAATGTTCAATATCAAAATATGTTTGGCAACAAAATATTTTGTATCAACAACCATTAACAGGCATGTATTTTGTAGTATTGTTTTCTTAAGGTGCCTAATGATAAATAGTCTGCTAGACTAATCTTTATGAGGGGCTAACATCTTCAACGTTAAAATATGTTTGCCACAAAAATAATGTGTGTACAGTATATACAGAATCACTGTGACTATTTGTTCCCAAGTGTCTTGTGTCAGCTCAGCATCAGAAAGATATTTACTTTCAACATTAAACTGTTATTACCACAAAATAGCTATATAAAGTGGTATTGGCTTAGATTTCATTTACACATTGGAGGATGGAGTCCGGTGAGGTTATAAAAAGTTTAAACAGTAAAAAAGGGACTATATCACTATCAGCCCAAACTTCGTACTAATTGTAAATTCAAATCAACTTTCCAATGTGAAAATTATCTCCATATTCTAAATAGATCTCAAAGATCATTATAATGTAAATTACGTATCAGTGCCCATAATCTTCGAATTGAAACTGGGCGTCACTCAATTCAAAGAATACCTCCTGAAAATAGAATTTGTCAGTTGTGTACCCAAAATAAGGTTGAGGACGAGTTTCACTTTGTTATGAAGTGTACGGCATATAATCGTCCTCGCAGTACACTGTTATCATCTCTTCAGGGATGTTTAAATATTGATATTAATTCTGATGAGTATGATACTTTTATCAATATTATGTGTGCTTCTGATTTTGATATTTTTAAAATAATTGCTAACTATGTTAATGCTGCTTTTGATATTCGTTCTATGGCGCAGCAGTATTAATTTGTCTCATGCATGATGTAACTTGTATTCATGAACTGAAGCGCATGCACTATGCGCAATTTGCGCATTGTACTCTTGTGTATGTTTTCTACATTGTATGTGTGCTATTTGACTATACCTGTATGATGGGTTTTATATGTCAATAATATTGAATGAATATATATCAAGATTTGTAAGAAATTCCATCCCCAATATGTAAAAGTATAAGCAACTGCTTATTACCCATGACCACTTCATAAATGTCCCTCAAGTCTAGCCTCAAAACTAGCTCATACAGAAACAAACCATGGGATCACCCATGTGTGACGATCCATTTTTACTCTTCAAATTGAATCATAATGAAGAATTATTAATGATTTGAACAACCATATAACACAACAATACTGTAGTTTAAAATAGAAAGGAACGAAAGATAAATTTATTAGCAGACAAGAGATTAAGACAGTATCACATGTGAAAAAACAACATCTAATCTCATTGATTTAAAGGTATATTATGTGATCTTTCCAGGGAACACCCTCAACATAAAAAAAAAAAAAATTGAAAGCAGATTTTCTTGCAGATTAACATTTCTTATCATAAATCGTATACATTCCAAGTTTCAGGGCGATACGATTCTTAATTACTTCAAAATCATGGTTTATAGAGTAAAAATAAACTGTTGGGTGTGTTAACGCGACAGTATATGTATTTTCACTCTAAATTCACTCTAAAACTATGATTTTGAGGTAATTAGGAATCGTATCGCTCTGTAAATTGGAATGTATGTACAATTTATGATCAGAAATGTAAATCTGCAAGAAAATCTACTTTCTAAAAGAAATCATGAATAGAGGGCACTCTCTGGAAAAGATCACATAATATGCCTTTAAGGATGAAAAGAATATTGAATTTTGAGCATCGATATCATTTTGGGACAGCCTGTATCTAAATGAATTTTAATTACCTTGAGACTGTTGTCGATTTCCCCCCTATTTTGCCTTACCATATTATCCCTCCTAAAGCTCCTATAGTAAAGTCATTTTAGTGGGTCTTTATTTGTTACATTTTTTAAATTTGTTTATTCTACAGTTACAATATTGAACAGTCTTGTTCTCGCATTTTATTTGGTTACATTTACAGGGTTAGTGTTGTAAGGATAGGGGTCAGGTTAAGGTTATGACTATTTATAGTAATCATGACTAGGGAATCTATTATTTTAAGAGATTTGGGATCAATTGGTTAAATAAAGTATCTCAAAACCAAATGGTGTTCAGGTGGTATGAAATGGAGAAAGAAAACAAAGTTTGACAAAGAGGTTCATGGAGAGTGGGGGGGGGGGGGGGGGGGGGGGGGGGGGGGGGTGGGGGGGGACTCTTCACAATTGGGTATTTTTCAAAAATATATATCTCAAACCTAAAAAGATGTGATGATCTGGGTGGTGTCAAATGAAGGAGAAGAAGATAAAGCATATAATAATATAATGTATAAACAAAATGATTCTGTGTGCTAGTCCTCACAATTAAAAAAAGAAAAGCATAAAAGCATGAAATAGAACAAAATCAGTATAGAAAGGTATATTATGCGATCTTTTCCATGAAATCTGTGATTTTTCCCGAGAAATGCATATTTTTGGTCAAATTGCATATTTTATAACCATGAAACTCAACTAAAATATCTTGTTAAGTTGTATTAATAGTTACAGAGCAATAATGCTTCCTACTTAAAACTTTGTTTTTTGGTTCTTAAATGAATTCCATTTTAACGCCGTTACCAGAGTTGGCGGATATGATCGCAACTGTACACAAGTGAACACAATTACGGAATGCTTTTTTATGATGAAAATTGGGAAAATATGTTGACAATTCCTCATACTTGGAAGCAGATTTCCATCGTGATATAGTAGGCCTACAGTTATGAGATTTTTCTACAGAAAATACTTGCTAGTCAAGCTTAATTATAAAACAGAAACAAATAAATGTATAAAAGTTTTAAAAAAACCACATAATATTCCTTCAAGATGCCACTCCCCATAATTGGGTATTTTTCAAAATAAATATCACAATTTTAAACTAATGAGGTGTCAAATGACAGAGAAGAAAAAGTATACAATAATACAATTTCGGGGGTGCTTCTCCTCAGTGATTTTGTTTAAAGATGAAATATCTCAATAATTAAAATGTTGTGACCTGTACCTGTGGTGGTGTTAAATGAAATTGAACAAAATTAAGAACGTTAAAAAAGAACATTTAATACTACGCAGATTCGTAGCTAGTAGCTATAGGTTTGGCCACTGTTGCAATTGTAAATTAACCAATTCCTGCTCAGCTTGATAAACAAATGTATCAAATTACAGGGGGGGGGGGTACTTTTGTTAAATTGAAGAAAATACAGCATTTTCACCTGGATATTGAATGATATTGCTAAGGGAGCATTCATAAATACTTTGGTGGGGTGGGGTGGGCAAATTGGCATCCCGGACATTAAAAAAAAATTGATCCCCCCTTCGAGAAAGTCTTATTTTTATTGATCCCCCCTTTCAGGGTCTGAAATTATTTTGATCCACCCCCCCCCCCCCCCCCCCCCCCCCCCCACCCCCACCCCTATGCCAAACCACATTTCTGTTAGGTTTGGTAGGGTAATAAGTTAACGGATTATTATGAGCTATTTTGAATACTTAACAACTTCCAACAGCCTTTAAACATAGGCGTAGCCAGAAGGCTTGTTGCCCTGGGGGCACTGACCAAACCGGCGGGGGTTAAGGGAGCAGCGGCCCCTTAGAGCTGTATGTTTTCTGACCTGATACCTTAACAAGCGCGCGTAGCGCGAGAAAAATTTGCTACTTTACACTTACTTTGCTATTGAGGCTTGCATTCATAAAACCTTTATAAAGCTAAAGTAAATGCATGGAGGTCCATGCAAAATTTGCTACTTTATACTTATTTTTTCATAAAGCTAAAGTTAGTGTTTGATATGTTTTATGTTTGATATTTACATGACTATATTTTTATAAATTTAATGGTGCAAAATTGTTTCATTACTCTAATTTTGTCATTTTTGGGATAAATTTTGGCTTTAAACTAATTTCCGAAACCTAATTAAGGGGGGGCACACGCGCGCGCGCAGCGCGCAATTTTTGTGTGGCTTTTTTACATTAGTATTTGTTTGATCCCCCCTTAACAGCAACTTATTTTGCTTGATCCCCCCTTTTTTAGGCTTATTATTTTTTTGATCCCCCCCTGAATTGCCCAACCCCCCCCCCCCCCCCCCCCCCCCCCCACCAGAGTATTTATGAACGCTCCCTAATGAATGAATATTGGATATTTTCCGGATGTCGGAGTCATCCACTGTGATATATGCGATGCAAAACTTAAGAATGGTTGAAATATCTGCTGAAAGTCTGAATATTTCCGGATATCCGTAGTAATCCACCAGTGATATGCGATACAAAACTTAAGAATGTTCGGAATTTCTGCTGAAGTCTGAATATTGCCGGATATCCGGAGTCATCCTGAATATTGCCTGGATATCCGGAGTCATCCTGAATATTTCCCGGATATCCGGAGTCATCCACAGAGATACGCGATACAAAACTTAAGAATGTTCGGAATTTCTGCTGAAGTCTGAATATTTCCGGATATCCGGAGTCATCCACAGTGATATGCGATACGATACAAAAAATAATAAGACTGTTCGGAATTTCTGCTGAAATGCTGAATATTTCCGGATATCCGGCTGGATATCCAGTTTGATCTACACTGAAAGTCTGAAGCCTGGATATTTCCCCATATCGTTATCATCAATCAAAAATAAATACAAAATAAAAATACAATATCTGAGGATCAACTCTGATAATTCCCTGGATAATTTTCAATATCATTTCATTTTTGTCCGGATATCCACGGCAAAATATGGTGATATTTGTCTGGACATCCGGTGTCATCCACAGGGGGGGTGTATGTATTATCTGGAATAGCCCATTTTATACACCTATCATCAATCACTGATGATCACTGCACTCTCAGTTGTAAGACACATGACAAGCGGTTGGTCGCCGCACGACTTCGCCTGTTTACTCCAATGACTCCAGCAGATTATGAGATTATATAGATCAGACTCAGCAATTGACTTCAAACCGATTGACTTAAATTAGCATAATAATCACTTGAGTACCCGCGACAACCATCACAATCACGATGCAATCGATCGATCTGTTTGGGGTAAATTGTTTGAGCATGCGTTCCCACAACTTGCACAAGGCAAGGGTTGAGTGTGTGGTTGTAAATACCGTAAAGTGTTGGATTTTGACATCACGCACAAGATTCTTTCTAGAATTTCGCTGGTGCTTAAATTATGCATCGTGTATCAAGACGTAGTATGAAATACTGGGTACTCGTCTGACTTGCAAGCAAATGGTGTCGGATGAGATTTAGATTAATATATTCTCATTCATGCTCCGATTTGTGCCTTTTATTAATTTTAATAACTGTTATAAATAAAATCCTTTTCGACGGTAATGGATTGTCACTTAAAGAATTGTCTGCAATATTTCTCAATTGTAAAAATCAACATAGATCTGGTGGTATTTAAAAATAACTGAGTATAGGCCTAGGCCTACCAGTGTAACCTAGTTCTAATGAGCCGCGTATGAACATAACTCCTTGGTATGAATGAGATGACGTAACGCATAGTATACTTAGAATTATTTTGTAGTTGTATTAAACATGAAATACCCCGGGAGAGGTGCGTCATGGGTGTGTCGTTTACCACCACATTCTTGACAGAGGGTGCATCAGTGGCAGCCTTTGGTCCGTCAAAAAATTGACGAAGGGTGCGTCTAGGTCCGTCACTTTACATCGGTGCGTCACAGTGTACATCTTTTTACGAACAAAAAAATACGACCTTTAAATACATGACTGTATGCCATACTATACCGCCAACCAGGCTCTACTTTAAAGGTAGATGACCCGATCACATTTTCGTAACACAGAATTATTTCAAACATACGGAGATTTTCATATCATATGAAAGCTCGTATTTTTCTCATCATCATACTGAAATTTGACGGCCTAAATCGGTATAATTACGGAGAAATCGATGAAATAACGTCGAATTACCGCGAATGGTGGTAACCACCGATATAGTTTGTGTACTACTCAATGGGTAGGCCTACAGTTCACAGCATCTTGTACGTCTAAAATAAGAACCATTAGAGCTATGCAACTCAAACTTTGGAACACAACTTTTTTAAGGATGACCTTTCATGTAGAATAGAAAACTTCAAGTTGAAAATCGGAACATCTACCTTTAATACCGCAAACATAAATTTTCTGATATTTCATACCGCATGTTCTAAAATGCCTGAAATCACTCGATCGCTATTGCAAGTGTGCAAGCCTGATTTTGGCAAACGGAAAAAACAAGAAACCGACAGACCGAGATCCTTTCATTTTGAGAGTAGGCCTAGTGTCACGTATTTAGATAGGGGATCACCCGGATCAGCATCAATTGCGCTATACCACACAAGCGCAGAACAATCTAAAAACAGCAGAGGTAGGAGGACAGGCCCCCAGACTTGGATTTGGCCGGGGATGTGCGACAGGAGATTCAAATAAAAAACCTACCCATTTCTATGGGTGATTTGTGGAAAAAACGGTACCCATTTCTAAGGATTTTGCTTCATTAGTAGACTCCCGTTCGCAAATTATCTGGAAAACAGACCAAATTTTCGCAATTCGCGAAAATAGACCCATTTGTAAAGATTTTTTGTGCGGAAAACTAGACCCAATTTTCGCAATTCGCGAAAATATACCCATTTGTAAGGATTTTTTGTGCGGAAAACTAGACCCAATTTTCGCAATTCGCGAAAATATACCCATTTATAAGGATTTTAAAATAGACCCATCTGGTGTAACAAGTGGGGCAAATTTTTAGTTTTAGAGATTTTGTATTTTCCATCACAAAATCATCCCATTATGTTTTTTTAGCGAAAGGCGACCCATTAGAGCGGCACTATCCCCGTATACGGCAGTAATTAGGCAAGAGAAAGGTCACACAGAATTTGCCAATCAAGCTCACGGACACAGGCATCAACCAACAAAAAGTTGGGTATTAAAAGGGAATAAAAAAAGAGAAAAAAACCTGGGAGATATTTGATTTGAACAAAACAAAACACTATTAGAGCCCAGCCACCCCGGCCAAATGGTGTTAACGGTTAATAAATTCGAAACCAGACCCCGGCCGAGGCTAAACTGAGGGAGCCGGGTCTCAAAATTGTTTCAGGGATCCTGATCATCCTGACGTTTATGATTTATAATCAGTTAAATATTTTATGAATTTTAGACCAGTCCTCCTCTGGGTTCCGTCCCGGTCCGGGGTCTTTTTTATATTGAGTTGAAGCTTTTGCACACAGCACGCTGGGTCTTCCCACAATTCTTTGTTGCTTCTACTTAGTGTAAATCCTCAGTTGTTTAACAATATCGATATAATAAAGGGGTAAAAAAAAGGACTTGAGGACTCGGCTTTGAGTCCTCATCGAGTCCGGCAAAATTGTTTTTTTTTCTTTTGTCCATGGATTCGTTGGTAAGTTCTGTTTGTGCCCTCTGAACGGCCAATAATTTAATGATAATTGATACCCCCTCTTGATCTTTTGATTGTGAAATTATACTAACTACATTGCAAGCGTAGCGAGGTGGAAATTTTGTCATACATTTTGGGTGGTTTTGTGAGTCTTTATATTCCCGAAAAAAGTTAGAATATCCTGACAAAAACGTATGCAACATTTTCCTTTTGTGAGCTTAGGTGCAGAGCTGAGAGTGAGACGAGGTGAAAAGCAAGCAAGAAATTACCGTTTTTAATCATATATTGTTGGATTTTGGAACATAGGCCTAGGCTAATTAACATGTTTTTATACACCCCATGGCTCTAATGTTTTCAACCGTTGATGATTATATAGGCGTTTTTCAAACAGATCGTCCGAGCAGGGCGTGCACAAAAAAGATTTGCTGTCCGAAAGTCGTCTCATCATATAAGTACATGTTTTGAAATTGATAGGTTGTAAGAAAATGTGCGCGAAGTGCAGAAAAAAATGCCATTTACACTCCAAAATAGCCTCTAAAATCACCCCAATCACCACCATCTTTATAGTTAAAAAAAGTTACATGACCCCCCTGTTTAAGAATAAAAAGTTACATAGCCCCCCCTATTTCAACATATGAAAGTTACATGACCCCCCCTATATTTTACCCAACCCCCCCTCCAGCATAAATAATGAACGGTCCCTTAGCAATCATAGCAATAATGTACTTCTTTATAGCTTGATCAATGAAACAGTGATTACATCACATCATTCACATGATTCATTCAATTAGTTTTCCATGCAAATAATTGCAGATAAGCAGTTTGTAAAAATAAAAGAACAACGACAAAGCTACACAAGCCTAATAAGTTCATAAGTTACTGAACTGACTGTGATTATACTTTAATTACAAGTATTAAACAGGATATAACTGAAATTCTGATTAAGAAAACTTTGATGAATATTGGTGAACTGCGGCTTGAATTTGATACATTTAGGACTCGGATACTGAGGACTCGGACTTGGACATCAGAAATGGCAAGGACTCGGGACTCGAACTCAAGTCCTTTTCTCAAGGACTCAGACTCGGATGATGAGGACGGGACTACAACACTGCCGTCTACAACTGGGTCTTTGATTAATATAAAAGTCCTATATGACTTAATTCTGTTTTTTTCTTCTTTTTTCTTTCCTATAGACAATGCCTCCTCTTCCAGATTTACTAGCCGGTGGCCAGCCAGTGCAGGTAGTAGCGACCACTGACGACCACTCGTTTGAGCTGCAGGAAGATATTCTAGAAAGGATCCTATTGGACGAGAGAGTTTGCAATAAGAAAGTGTGTGTGGTGTCTGTGGCAGGAGCATTTCGCAAAGGCAAATCGTTCCTGCTCGATTTCCTATTGCGTTACCTAAATTCACAGGTAATTTGAGCATCAGCCTGATTAGTCTTTTGTGGGCATGTATTGTTGTGCATTGGTTAAAGTAGTTTTGGTAGCATCAATGGGTTGGAAAGAGAGTAGAAGTTTTGTATACTCTAATGCTAAAATGTTTATACTGATTGGCCCTAACCCATTCAGGGGGTTGTAGCAATAAAGTTAACAGGGTGAAACATTGTAGAACAAATAATGACACAAAAAAATAGGGTGTGACGCCCCAGGGGAATAAAAAGGGGATCAAACCCAACCTGGGCCGCCATGGCCGGGGTCCAGGTGACTGCATCACGCTTCAGGGTTTGCGCTTCCAAATATATAACTTTTTGAAGCCTACACGTACCTTTGCGTGATTGCGCAATTAGATTAGACAGTGCTTCTGTTGGATTTAGCATGGTTAGGGTAAAAGCAGACAGTAATTTTTGGAACTAAATTTGGAGATATAATTTAATGTAGGAGGGCCTGTGCCCTATGTGTTTGAATCCCATTCATATTTAATTAAAGTCAAATGCAACCAAAGAAAGTAATTGTTTGATTGTCCTCTTTAAGCATTTAAAAAAAAAAATAAGCGTTATTCATAAGTAAAAGGACATTCAAAATAGGGTTGACATTCTTGAAATCGTGGAAGTGGAAATAAAAACAAGCATTTTTTAAATATTTTTTTAAAGTGTTATTCCAAAGTAAAAGGACATTCAAAATAGGGTTGACATTCATGTAATAGTGGAAGTGGAAATAAAAACATACCTTTTTCATTAGGAATAAGTGGTAGAGGACCAAAAACAAACAACATGTCATGGTTTTGTTTGTTAATATAGATCTGTGCCATTGTTCTTGCAGTGGGAACAAATACAGATCTATTGCAATCACTGACAGATGGTGCTGCCTTTGTTATATTGTATGATTTCATATACGGAGCATTCGATACAAAGAACATGAACATCCAGGGTTTGAAATTATATGAACATTAATTTTACTTGCTCCATACAAAAATTATACAAAATGTGATTGGACTCCTTTTTCTCTTCTTAGTATATCAAAATACAATGCCATTTGAACCTAGTTGCATGACATTGTAATGCCCAGAGGGAAAGAACCAACAAGATTCTAGAACCGTAACTCAAAATTAAAAAAAAATCACAACATTTATTGCTCAACATCACGGAATTAGATTTGATATCGTGTGCAAAATGTTTCACAAAGTAAATGTTGGACGATTCCTATATTATATAAATGGCTACTTTTGAGATAGTATGTCATGTCAGGGCATGAATTTCCTTTCTTTGGCAATTACTAACTATCATTGCTAATTATCATTGCTAGGGAAGAAAGAGAGTGAGGCCTACATCACCCTTGCGTGGAAGCCCAATGGGATTTACTAGTCTACCTGTGCATGTACATTTTCTGCCTGATGAATTTGTTATTTTACTGCCTAAAATGATCACCCTTGCGTGGAAGCCCAATGGGATTTACTAGTCTACCTGTGCATGTACATTTTCTGCCTGATGAATTTGTTATTTTACTGCCTAAAATGAACATGCTCTTTCCGCAACATACCTGCATGTGTGCATTATGATTTTAGAGCTTAATAACCATATTTGCCATTAATCATAAAAGAAATGGATATTTTCCATGAGTCTTTTCAAATTGCTTCTACTATTGTTTTGGGCATGTTTTAACCTTAGGCCCCCCAAAATATTGTTTGATTGTCCTCGTCTGCCCGACCCTCATAATCATTCCGACCCATTTTTTTTTTTTTTGATTTTTTTTTTTTTGATTTAAAAAAACAAAAAAACCCAATATTTTTGTTTTAAGTTAAAAATTTCATTTTTTTTACAATTATAAGTTGTAAATCAAAATTTTCATTTTTTTTTTAAGTGTTGAGAAAATAAAAATACTCATCAAAATATTAAAGATTTTGTTCCCCGTTTTGGTTACCACAAATACATCTCATTTTACTTTTGGTACCTGAAAAAAGGACAAGTGAGAAAAACAAAAAAACACACAAAAAACCCTTTTCCCAACCGACCTACCCAACTGATCTATGGACAATCAAACAATTTATTTGTTTGGCCTTATAATATTAATAGTGTTTTGCATTTTGTGTAGTGATTTTAGTGCATAGTTTACACCTAGTTTTGTTTCACTCCTAGCATGCGCATTTTCAAAAGACAAACGGCATCTTTGAGGTAAGTTGTCAGCCTCATATTAATGTTAAGCCTTTTCATACCAAGCTGGCGAACCATCTTTGTACGCACGATCTCCCCTTATGTAGGCTAAACACTGTAAACTGAAAGTGTCTATAATTTGACAAAATGTCTAGTATTGGAGAATCTGTGGGGGATTATTAAGCCTTTGCTGTACTATGTATGTAAACGACTGAATTATAGACACAATTGTGGACAATATATGGGATTAGTTAAAACCCAAATTCAATTTTCCGGCTCACTGAACACACTCAATATTAGAGAGAGATTTACGGTATTGCACCAATTGGGCTAACTGTCTATAATTCTGTCTATTTTTTAGTCCAGTATAATAAGTACCTTGTCTAAAAAGAGGTCTATAATTCAGTGTACAGACAATAGCTGAGCACCACAAATTATAGACGTTTTGTCCAATTATAGACACTTTAATTAAGTTTAGGGTCATTCCATGTCAAATCACCCAATGGATTTAACCCTACCCTCTTCAAATTTGCTCAAATTTAGTTTATAGGGTAACTTTGGCTCAACAAGCTCAAATTTCAAAATTAAAAATTCATCCGACTTACGGTTTTCACGATACGGGGCGCGCATTGTCAACGATTTCGGTCAAAATGAGCGAAACCCTCAACTTTCAAACAACCATAAATCAGTAACCCCTGGGTCAATTTGGCTGAAATTGGTGTTTTTGGAAAGGGAATTGCATAAGGAATCCATATCTGCCATTATTTCTCAAGCATGAGCATGTTAAGTTTTCATGACCTCTTGACCTTTACTTTGACCTTGAATTTGACCTCGTGGATCACATGATTTGGAGTTGACGTTTGGTGACATTATACCCCCACATGTTTTCTACATAATATAAAGGAATTAGAGATATCATATTTTTTGTTTTCTTTCCAGGGCTTCTCAAAGTTGGATACTTAGGCAACAAATTTGCTTTTTCCTATACAATTACATGTAAAGTCTATATTCTTATTCATTTCCATAGGAATTTCACGTTTTTGCACAGCTATCAAACTTTGAGATTAGCTGATATGTAAACAAATAATACTATAGCTTTGATTTTATGACATCATATAGAAAACATGCAGGGGTATAATTTTCACTGCAGTTCATCTCCAGATCTTGTGATCCACAAGGTCAAATTCAAGGTCAAAGCAAAGGTCAAGAGGTCATCATACTTCAAATTGTTCCTATATGAAAAATAATGGCAGATTTGAAATGTTGGTGCAATTACCTTTCCAAAGACACCAATATCAACTGATTTGACCATTTGGTTACCTAGATATGGTCATTTCAAAAGTTGCCTGTTTTCCTATGCAATATGCATGTTAAAGCTATTCATTGCATACAAATGTCACATTTTTGCTCAACTATCCAACTTTGAGAAGAACTGGAAAGAAAACAAAAAATATTATATCTCTAATTCTTCGATATTGTGTAGAAAATATGTGGGGGTATAATTTCACCAAACGTCAACCCCAAATCACGTGATCCACGAGGTCAAATTCAAGGTCAAATTCAAGGTCAAGAGGTCATGAAAACTTAACATGCTCATGCTTGAGAAATAATGACAGATTTGGATTCCTTATGCAATTCCCTTTCCAAAAACACCAATTTCAGCCAATTTGACCCAGGGGTTACTGATTTATGGTCGTTTGAAAGTTGATGGTTGCGCTCATTTTGACCGAAATCGTCGAAAAAGCGCGTGCCGTATCGCGAAAACCGTAAGTCGGATGAATTTTTAATTTTGAAATTTGAGCTTGTTGAGGCAAAGTTACCATATAAACCAAATTTGAGCAAATTTGAAGAAGGTAGGGTTAAAAATTCCACTTTATTTGGGTGATTTGACATGGAATGACCCTTTACAGTGAAATAAAAGCTGATTAGACCATCATCAGTCAACAGAATTGGACCACTTAATTTAAAACGGCTGAATTAGACACCACAAAGCGACAAAAGCGACAATCGATCTCTCAAAGATCGATTGTCAGCTTGGTATGAAAAGGTTTATTTGTTGTCATCACATACTGTGAGTGGACATTTTCCCACTACATATTTTTACCACTCGTATCAGCTACCGTGAAGGTAATAACGTGCAAATATATTTCTTTTACGTATAGGTCTATGTGATGAAACTACAAATTGTGAATTTAAAAACAAACAAAACAGCTTAATATCTGCAAATAGCGAAAAATTAATCGTGCGGAAATCACCACTTTCACAGTTACTGTTCTCATAATACACCATTGTCGGTCAGTGTCCAAATTAAGAAAAAAAACTAGCAGGAAATTGGGTTGTCCGCCACATTTTTGGGTTATCAGTACTTTATGTTATTATTGGATTTAATGGTTTAAATCATGACTACCGCTCGTATAGTAAGAATATGATGCATGTTCACTTTGCCGTGCACTGAAACTCTTGAAACATGGTATTTAGCTGTTGATTTTGTTTCATTCACAGTTCTGTGAAATGTTTAGTTTCATGTGTTAACTTCTAGCAAGATTTTTGTTGTCCGACGGACAACTGCAAAAGTGCATTTTGGTTGTCCGTGTATAATTTTGGTTGTCTCGGGCAACGGGACAGCCACTTGTTTCGAACACTGTTGTTGGTTATATCAAATACATACACTGTCATTGCATACACAATCACTGTGTAAAATTCATAGAAGTGAAAACAAAAGTTATGGCTGAAAATTCATGCTTGCTATATTTTCAGCAGTAGAACAATATCATTTCCAATGCTTGTCACTCCAAAATAAGGTTTTCAAATGTGAAATCAAAGGTGAAGGGAATGTGAATGGGTGACAGGGTGAGTGAAACTGATTGCTGAACCTTCTCAATGTAAAGCTTACATTTGGCTTGAAATGTACAGGTTTTCTTTATCACTGAAGTTTGTTTCCTATCGTTAAGTTAATAGAGTTTATATGTTTCCAAAAAAACATCTCAAAACATGTGTGTTATGTCATAAGCTATGAATCATAACATTACACTATCACTACACATTGTTCATTCCTTTTAACTTTGTGCAGTGAAGTCAGAGCGTATTCCAGTGATCACACCATAATATTGCACACATGAGACAAATTTGTTGTTGTTGTGTTAAATTTGCACCTAAAATCTCATAAATCAGGGTCGCATAATTTTCTTCTTTTAAGATTATTAAATGTTACCCAAATTTTGCTTGAATATATTGCTTTTAAATTATTATCACACTAGACACATTAGTCCAATTGACATTTACCAATTTTGTCTTGTCATGCATGAACAACGGTCTGACAGTGGACTCAGTAATATTTGTCAGCAAAAAAAAGAAGAAAAACAGCTATGTTGAAAGTTGAAAATAAAACTTTCTCAATGCATTTTATCAGTTTCATATGTATGATCGATTGCACCCTTAGGCGAGGAACAACACCACCCTACCCTGTTTTATGGGCCTGATCGACCCACTTTTTGCGTTTTAAGATTTCTTTATTTTTTACATTTTTTTCTTCTCAAATTATGTAAAATCAGCGTTTTTTTTGGCCGAAAACCTGATGAAATATTTTTTCACAGATTTAAAAAAAAGAAAGAAAAAAATTAAAAAAAAGAAAAGACTGACCGACCCTACTTGACAGGTCCGTCCCCACGTAAAACAGTGTGCCTTTTTTCGTCGCCTTATAAATATAATACACTGTTGAATACAATTACCATGCTTGATGTTATTCTGTTACAATGCTAAGACACATACATGTACGCATGATTCATTTTGTAATTTTTTATATCTCACAAGTTATTGTTCCTGTATCAACTAGGATAGATAGGTAATAATGAAAGGTGACCTCATTGGTTGTCAAAAGTCCTTGATTGACGGGAAACTTTAATTAATTAATTTCTGTAGGCCTTGACCAAATAAAGTGGAGCATACACGGATTAGTGAAGACTTTTTCAAACATTTTAATTTTTATAAAACAATTTAAAAAAAACCCCAAAAACATTTTTTTCTTCAGATTTGTTATATATTTAAAAAAAACCTGGACATTTACCATAACATTATCAAAACCAAACTAAAAGCTAATTTAAAATGCCTGCATGTAGAACAGCTTTATAATTCACACTCAAATGCCCCATCCACAATTATGTAATTGATATGTATACTAATTGATACTAATTGCACTGGCAGATGTACATCCTGTTTTATATAAGCATACTAACTTGGGGTGGGGGGGGGGGGGGGGGGGCATAGGTGATGTGAGACCAAGCTATTCCTATAACAAGTTCTTGGATGTGGACAAAAGATACCCACACAAAAGATAAGATAGCAACACTTTTCCATTTTAACACATGATTATTTGTTTTTAAGGTCAAGTTTTATTTTATTTAACTTTATTAATTGTAAGTGGAAATGTTTCTTTTTACAGCACTCTGTAGAGTAGATTTCTGTATCTGGGAACAGGACTTTCAATAGAGGGTAGGCTTGGGTACGGGACTACGTTTCAACGGGAACAGCTACTTGCACAGTAATTTTCAAGATTGAAAAAAATCCTATTAATATTATGCAGATTAAAACCATAAGATAAGTCTCTTATATCTGAGATAATGTTAACAAATTCATCACTATTTACTACAAGACTTATATGTTTAACATAAAAATTATCACACTTATTACCCTAACATTTTTATAAAATAGTGTAAACTTGCCTAGAAAATGGTAGTCTCACCGCGGTATAGGTTCAAAAAGGTGGTATTTCACCATTGCGAGATGGTGGGGTCAAGGGTTAGATAAAATCATCGGACTAGCTGCCGCAAGGAATTCTAGGCTGCCCTCAATTCGTTAAGATGTTAATTTGTATGCAAATATTTAGGGTTGAAAAGCAAAAATGCAACGATAGCACAAATTGATGGGTACACGTTACAACGGTGACGCACACCCGTCATGTGAAACGGGGTCTCGTTCTGGAGCTTACTGATTATTGCCAAACACCAACACTTTGGGTTCACTTGAACATCTTGTTATACAGGGCGTCAACAGGAAAGGTACATTTATTTAGTTATAAATAAAAATACCCCATAAATACCATTGTAATGATTCTAACATCTACATATATTTAGCTTTATTGGATGTTTTCTGACAGAAACTATGGACTCTTTTGGAAAAATGGTAGATTCCAAGGTTAATCAAAATTATTTCTTTTGAAACTCATAAAAATCATTGACCATGTTGGACACAAAGCGCAATTTAAATGATATGTGTAGGTAATTTGCTATGCGTCCTCTTTTGATTTCCGCTACAAATAATTAGATATCAATCGTTTGATGAAGTCTTATGAAGCATATTTTGAATGGTGTGAGGGAATTGTTCTGCTTGAGTGATTTACATCATACTTTCTTCACCCCATCCCTAGAAGTGTTACAGCGGGATAGGGGTAAATTGGGGGGGGGGGGGGGGGGGGGACCAAACAAATTAGGTACGCCACCTTTGAGAATTGAACCCAAGTCAGCGTGGTGACAGACGAGAGAGACTACCACCACAAGCGCTGTGCTTCCCATGCTAACTTTTCTCCACCGCCTTTCAGTTAACCCAGGTCGCCAGGGTGACAGCCGAGCGAGACGACCACCACGTTTGTCGCAGACCAAATATACCCAGGATGTATTTCAGTATGGGATAGAAGTTGTATACATGCGCCTTGAAGCGCTGCTGGTCGTGTGGTTTTGTGTTGCATATAGGAGGGTTAGAATTATGCGCCAGTTTTGAGGTTTTGTGTGAATTTTATCAATTGAAATACTCTGAAAGTGAATAACAGGGTTTTCACCGATTTTCGATAATCGTCCTGCCATATTGGAACCGATAAAGACATTTTGATGAAATTAACAGAATAAGTAGGAAACATATTGCCCATTATATTGCAGTCATTAGACTTGGATTGCAATGTTGTGTTTATATATTTTCAAGCATGGGTATAAATCATTCTGGGTCAACCTGTATGTATATATATGTAACTTGAAATAGGAAAATTTGGATGCTCCATTTCATGGAAATTATAAGCATATTGGTGGTCTCATAATAACTATTATTAATGGCAACTTTGCAAATATAATGCATGTGAAATAAAGGAAGCACCCATGATAGGCCTTTCAAAAGGATGTTTGGTTGTCCACCACCACCACTTAACCTGTTATTATGAAATCTGGATTTTAATAGTTTACAATAGAAATGAATACCTACATTTTTTTATTTCATGTTTTTTGCCCTGTTTTTCCTTCTTTTAATTATTTTTTAAACATTAAACCATTCTAAATCATTGTTTGGTTAACTTATTATACTTATTTTGTAGTTGGCAAAAAAGTACCACCAAACAAATATTTTATTTTTTCTACAACCCTTATCAGATCATAGACGTGATATCTTCAGGCTATTGTTCACAACTCTATTCTATTTATAACACCAAGGTCAATGATCGGATTCCAATATGTTATGATGTTTGTCATGCTATCTCTTTATTAAAACCAAATGGCAGAAATGGTGAAACGGCATGCTTACAAAACACTTGGGTGCTTTTGCATCTAGAGAACTTAGACAATACAATATAGTTTGTAATTAATGCACGCAAGCATAACTTTGAAAAATGACTTTATTTTCTTCTCAAATATATATTGATGTATGTATTTATTATATTTTATTTAGAGTTTGTACATGTTTTCATATTCATTGTTAAGTAAATCAATGTTATTAAACAATTTAAAAAAACACTAAAAATTATTCATAAAATGTTTCCAATCACAAAGCATAGCCAGAAAAAGCTTTTACCACTCAAGCCTATTGGATTTATAGTTCAATCAGTTTCAAATTGGCAAGAAATATTCGGTTTTTATCTCAAACTGTACGCAAAAGTTAACCAAGCATATACATGTTCAAGCAATTATGGCGACACGCACATGTTTTTGCCTCACACATTCGTCTCGCAAATGATGCACAGTGCACTAGTTTCCTTCATGTGCACCCGCGTCCTTCTGTATTTATTGGCTGCTGTAATGAGGCTTCACCAATTTGGAACTGATCAAACTATGGTAAGATTAGGTTGAAGGTTAGACAGTCAGAACTTTTATCTTATTTGTTAAAATATAATCAAATGAAATTAAGTATTATGAAATGAAATATTATGAAATGAAATGAAATATTATGAAATGAACTAAAAATATTATGGAATGACATCAAATCTAATGAAATGAAATGAATTGAAAGTTAATACTATTAGATGAAAATGTGTAAAGTAAACGTAAAAAACCACACTTTTCTTCCAATAAATGTCAAGTTAAGAATGAAAATCCCATATTTTCTGGTATTTGTAAGGTCAGTTATTCTTTAATTTTGTACAGTCTGAAGGCTCCACCCCTTGTTACCATTTCTCAAATTTATGAGCAGGATGTGAGATAACCTAGCAACGTTTTAGGTCCTAAGAGGAAAATATCGAAATGTGTTATTGAATATTAATTATATTAGAATTGTATAAATAATTGTATATCTTTTAATTTAACCATTTGGCTGCAGCTAAAATCACAGAAGTATACCAAGAATAATAATGATATTAAATGCAAGCCATCACATCATCTTTTTTATTTCCAGACATAACCTGTACTTTTGTGCTGTACTGTATAATGTTATTACCAAAAAGGTTCATAAGGATCATTAATTAGAATCTGGTATGGAAAGTTCATTATACTGATCCAGTGTAAAGGTACTCACGTGTACGTTTCGGATACGTCTGTATCCTTTGTCAACACTTTTGGTAGTGGCGATCTTGACGACTCATGACGCTTTTTGAAGTCTTTGAGTTGCCAGTTGATTTATCATCTGGGGATTTTTTGTCAGATGATAAAAGATCGTCGAAAACGTGGGTGAGGTGGTACATTAATTGTCAGAAAAGAGGACGGTACAGTTAAACTTTTGGTCTACAGAAAACCAACGCACACCGACCAGTATTTGAACTACAACTCTCACCATCCCCTCCACCAGAAGCTTGGAGTAATTAGAACTCTTTACGACAGGAAGGATCGTGTGATCACCGAAGAAGAAGACAAGAAAGAGGAGGAGAAGAAAGTGCAAGATGCCCTACAACTATGCGGCTATCCCACGTGGTCTTTTGAGAACTTTAGTCAAAAAGCAGATGTCTACTCCAAAACCTGCAAAAAAGACTAACATCAAGACAGATGATGATACCAGGAGCCGTGGATTTGTTGTTTTGCCTTACATAAAAGGAGTCTCTGAACGGGTAGCCAGAACAATGAAAACATATAGAATCGCCACGGCTATGAAACCTCATTGCACTATTCGCAACCAGTTGGTCCATCCTAAAGACAAGCGTGAGCCCCACAGCATTTCGGACGCTATCTACGATATACCGTGTAAAAACTGTGAAAAAAGCTATATCGGTGAAACGGGAAGACAATTCGGCACCAGACTAAGCGAGCATAAGAAAGAGGCAGAGAAATTCAGCAACACAACAACCACCAGAGCAGGGAGAAAGGCATCCCTTACTACTGTGAATAAATCGGCTATAACAGACCATGTAGTGGATTCGAACCATGTCATCGGGTGGGACGAGGCGAAGGTCATAGGCACAGAGCAAGACAGGTACAAAAGATGGATCAGAGAAGCCATCGAAATAAGAAAGAGAGGGACTTCAACGATGAACCGAGACGAGGGGCAATACCACCTCACCCACGTTTTCGACGATCTTTTATCATCTGACAAAAAATCCCCAGATGATAAATCAACTGGCAACTCAAAGACTTCAAAAAGCGTCATGAGTCGTCAAGATCGCCACTACCAAAAGTGTTGACAAAGGATACAGACGTATCCGAAACGTACACGTGATACCTTTACACTGGATCAGTATAATGAACTTTCCATACCAGATGTATAATGTTAATTTGTGCACATTGTTGATTTAATGCAGAGATAGCCTAATGTTGTGTGTTTTTGTTTGTGTGCAGGGTGCCATAGATTGGTTAGGTAGAGATGATGAACCCCTTTCAGGTTTCTCTTGGAGAGGAGGTTCAGAGAGGGAAACCACAGGGATATGGATATGGAGTCAACTCTTCTTGTGTCCAGGACCTGATGGACAAGAGGTATGTAAACCTTCATAGTCCTTCAAATAAAAGCCTCATTGGTTTGGTAGAGATGATGAACCCCTTTCAGGGTGCTCTTGGAGAGGAGGTTCAGAGAGGGAAACCACAGGGATATGGATATGGAGTCAACTCTTCTTGTGTCCAGGACCTGATGGACAAGAGGTATGTAAATCTTCATTCCTTCAAATAAAAGCCTCATTGGTTAGGTAGAGATGATGAACCCCTTTCAGGGTGCTCTTGGAGAGGAGGTTCAGAGAGGGAAACCACAGGGATATGGATATGGAGTCAACTCTTCTTGTGTCCAGGACCTGATGGACAAGAGGTATGTAAATCTTCATTCCTTCAAATAAAAGCCTCATTGGTTTGGTAGAGATGATGAACCCCTTTCAGGGTGCTCTTGGAGAGGAGGTTCAGAGAGGGAAACCACAGGGATATGGATATGGAGTCAACTCTTCTTGTGTCCATGACCTGATGGACAAGAGGTATGTACCGTGTACCCGCATTCCTTCAAATAAAAGCCTCATTGGTGTGGTAGAGTTGATGAATCCCTTTCAGGGTTCTCTTGGAGAGTACGTAGGTTCAGAGAGGGACAAGAGGTGAGTTAAGGATGGCTGAGGGAGAGAGGACGATCTTTCTCTGTGAAGATTAAGAACTATGTTGATATGGTACAGTTCTCAAAAAAAAGAAGAAGATAACTAACACGGTAATATTTATACTCATAAGTCTAAAAATATGGTTCCAACTATTAAATTACAAATTCATTTCTCCTCTTTAATTAGACGACATTGTTCCCAAAGATAACAATTAAGAACACTACACCAAAAAGAATGAAACAAATTGCAGTTTTCATTTTCGCACTTGGGTTTTGAACACGCAGGATAGTGTGACAGGTGCATTGGTCAATTGACCCATCCCCAATCCTTGTGAAGCCATGTGTAGAGAAAATTATGCATGTGTGCTACGACATGGCCAAATAAATGTTGATATTTGTAAAGCGCTTTGGTTTTTTTTCGACAATCTGGTATAAGCCTCCGCTTACCTTCAATCAAGAACTTTGATGATGTGTGATCCCGTTTGGTAGATGTTTGCTCATGATGTCATGTTTATGTTCTATTCATTTGTAACTAAACCAATTCTATTCTTTGTTTTCCCTCCTAGGTTGTAGTAATGTTAATGGATACCCAAGGCGCTTTTGATACTGAATCTACTGTGAAGGATTGTGCTACCGTCTTTGCCCTGAGTACAATGACCAGCTCAGTACAGGTAAGACCATAGCATAGAAATGTATTAGAATATAGCCATGTATTACACTCATCATCTTGAAGACTCTATTTAGCAATCAATTCCTGTACAATCAAAAAAGATTACCCACCCATTATGTTATGTATTCTTCAAATTTTATACTGATGATGTTACACATTATGTGTACAGCGCTTTGGGTGCAGTTATCTCTCAAAGAAAAAGTTCAGATCTAAAAGGGACACAAAGTAGTGTAAAAGATTTATAAAAAAAAAATTACTTCCGAATTCAAGATCTTGGCCTAAAAAAATGTTTTTTTCCCGGCAAGCGATTCCAAATTTCCCTCCAAAATGGAATGCATTTCTTAATGAAAGAGTAACATTTCCCTCCAAATGCCAAAATGTCCCTCCAAATGCTCAAATTTCCCTGCAAGGAGCTTTCTGTATTGCTTGCTTTTTCAGCCTGTGTTTCAAGATGAACAATACAAATTACCATTAGTGTTGTTTCTACTCACAAAAACACAGCAAAACTATTAAAACAATACCATCGCTATTTATTGAATCTTTTCTTAAAAACGTCCTCTATGTAAATATGGTTCACGTTATGTATCATGCGTGCTGCAGGGGGACACTGTTTGACGTAAAATGCTGATTGCGGCTCGATCAGCATTTTTGAATCGACGTTTTGTTGTACAATGAGGCTGATTTTTCTTAATCCTTATAGGTGTAAGTTCATACATGTAATACAATTGTAAAAAATATACTATTGTTCTAACAGGTATATAACTTAAGTCAAAACATCCAGGAAGATGATTTACACCATCTGCAGCTATTCACTGAATATGGAAGACTAGCAATAGAGGAAAACGCAACTTCAAAACCATTTCAGGTAAGAAACATGCATGTGTGATACATGAGGGATTCTCTTGGCAAGGATAACAATACCAAGTTGTACAATAGCAGACAATTTAGATGGGTTTGACAAATCGTGCAAAAGTGATTGAAATGTTATCGTAGAGCACACTAGCTAGTACTCTGCGCAGTGCTTGAAATAAGCCGGAGGGAGCAAATTCACACCCGCTAAACCGGAAAATGCCAGTTTCTTATGTAAATTGTGTCACCAGGAGCAACCTTTACATTGACAATTGCCCCTGGTTATTCCTTTGCACTTATCTTCAAGATGACAGACATATTTCAATGGTTCCCTGTGTTGACTGTGATGCAGAATTGGGCTTTTAAAGAATATCTACATCAATAAATAAGTTATTTGGAGCCCATGTTGCCTGGAACTAGAATAATATTAGCAAGGCAGTATTAATGCCACAAGGTCTACAGGTCAATGAACCAACCAATTTAACAAGGAGTGGTCCATTATCATTACATCATACACAAGCTTTCCACATTCCTGTGACAATATCCTAGCAATGTATTCTTGAGTGTTGAAGGTGCATACAATCTTATCCTTCTGCTAATCACTGTTTAAAAAAAATGTTTTTCTTCATTTTCTCAGTTTAATACAGCACAAGTTGAATATTGTTATAGAATAGAATAATTGTCTTTTGATGCAACTACTCATTTATGGAAATAAATTATGTGTTGTCTTTTACAGTCTCTAATGTTTCTTGTAAGAGATTGGAGTTATCCCTATGAGTATGAATATGGTGAAGAGGGAGGCCAGCGTGTCTTGGATAAGAAAGTTAAGGTGAGTGTATGAGTACCTGGTAGGGGAAGGTGCTACTCAATTTAAACCTGACATATAATTTAGTCAGTTCCAAAATGGCAAGAAATATGTGACTTGTCACATCAACACATACCTCTTGGTGTCTTAAATTATCCAATGTCAGATTTTATCATCATCAAAATATTTAACATAATTAAAATTTATCCTTAAGAATCAGGAAATATTTTAATTTCTTTATATTTTTCAAGACATTTTACTTCATATCAAGAAACTAGAGGTATGTTTTGATGTGATGATGGGTCACATATGTGGTTTATAAATCTCTGTGCGCATCATAAGTAATTCCTCCGTACATGCGCAAAAGTAATCCAAGCGTATACACAAAATGTTGACGTACGCATGTATCTCGCATGATGCCCAGTGCACCCTGTTGCGTTATGCAAGCCACATATACGTCCACACTCTTCTGTACATTATTCGCTGATGTAGGACGGCTCGTCAAATTTGAAGGGACTAACTAGATTATATAGTAGGGTGTGCCATAGTGGCCCTCAAAAAGAGGGATAGGGAGAAAATGGGAGAGAATTGATTTTGTCATGAAATGATGTTTCAAGAAATGATTTGAGAAAGTAGAGTTGGATAAAGAGCAGCCAGGCATACACCAATGGAACTGTATAATAAAGATTAATTATAATTAAATTGATAATATTCAATGTATACATATGGGACTAAAACTACACTATTTGCAAATAATTCCTAAGCACTTACTACATTTTATCAAATTTGTGCCGAAGGTCTTTTGAAGCATATACCCATAATCAACCACTCATTTGTTATTACTTTAAAATGAAGCAATGAAGCAATAAATACTAACTTGCTTCATCAAACCAGCCTGATAAAAAATAGCGCCATCTATACTATAGCGAATATTATGATGTGTTTATTGTATGAACCAAAATTCGTAAGGGAACATAGTTTTTGTAGAGTAGGCTTTTGATTTTCGAAGTGGTAATATCAATATTTTAATCATAAACTCAGAAATAACCTAAGATAAGATTGAATGTATTTGACTATTTAATGGGGCTAGCCACTTTGCCTATTTAGATGTCGCCTTGGTTGATAATTTTGTCTTGAACCCGGCGCTCTCAAGCTTCCTACGATCTCCAACTTCGCCCAGCCTGTGCCCAAAACACCCATGGAAGTAATAATTTTAGGAAAATGTGTATAATCAAATAACAAAATAAATGAATAATCTTACTAATTGCAATGCATTGTGGTCTACTAATTTCAGCAAACAAGTAATCAGCATGAGGAGCTGACACAGGTGCGGAGACACATCCATGCATGTTTCAAAAAGATAGGCTGTTTCCTTATGCCGCATCCAGGTCTAGCTGTTGCAAGAAATCCAAAATTTGACGGCAGATTAGCAGGTATGAAAGCATAGTGAGGATGTGTAAATAGTAATCTGCCAATGATACCAAAGGTTTGTGATGCCAGTTTGCCATCTCCTTCTAAGGTTTGTTTTCCCTCTGCTCACCTTAAAGTTCGCTGTTTCTTAAGGGGCGCTATTCCAAAGGTGCATTATTCTTAAGATAGACTTTTTATCAGCTATCCTCATGGTTTAAAGATTTGCCACCCTACAGTTTCATATCTCTAAAGTAAGCCATACCATATCTCAAATTTTGATTTGAGGTGCAAAATTGCGCCATAAGTCTTTTTGCACGTTACTTTTCAAGGTGGGATGCAATTGCTTGTTATGAGGTGAAAATTTGTATTCGGCAAGAACTTGTATCAGAAAAACTTGTATCGCAATCTTGCACCAGACTTTTGAAAGTCCTACTGCAATAGACATATTTTTTGGATGCGATATGCAATGCACTATAGGACATTTCAAGGACTGGCTTTCACTAGGGTTTGCGGACTTAAGGTTTACAATCCCCAAGGTTTTCTTTCCCTAAGGTTCACCTTCAGGGTGTCTCCCAAAAAACTTACCTCATTTCTCTGTAATTACTGAACCAAATCAAATGCAGTTGTACTTCAAATTATAGCAAACTAATTTGACTTTAATTTGCCGTTTTAAGCGTTCCATTCCGACAATTATTTAGGACATTATGATCACCTGAAGTCACATTGTATTGTTTTTTGGGAAACCATGTACTCCAGGTTTGATATCCCTAAGTGTTGCCACCTAAGGTTTACCAACACCTTAGGTTCCAAGGTTCATGATCCTGAAGGTTCACAGTCCCTCTAGTTCACAGTTCCTAAAGTTAAAATGTTCCCAATGTTTGATATTTCTCTATTTGACCATATTATTGCAAAATAGCTTTAAAGGGGCGTGTACATCTCAAGTGTTTGTCCTGGACAAAAATCACATGACTCCCGACGTATCTGAGTCTCCGTGTTTCCATGTAATAATACCCATGGTGCAATAGATTTGCCGCGCCGAATTTCAATCGACAAAACGTAATGGCCAACATTTTGTGTACGAACGAAATACTAAGGTGTCTAGAATCGTTTCGAAAAGTAGTGTTATGCATTAAAATGAAATCAGAATTACAATCTCCTTCAGCATATAATCAACTTTTGGGCGATAATCCTATGTTAAAAACGCACAACAATCGAAATATAAAGCATTTTAGCCCGCATTTTTGCCCCGATTCGTGTGATATTCGTATTTTGAACTTTATGTATTTTATTTTCTAAATATCTTTGTGTAGTCTTCATTAGCTCAGTCGGCAAAGCGCCGGCTTCATAATCATGAAGTCCGTGGTTCGAATCCTTGGATTGTTATACTTTTTTCTGTTTGTTATTTACACTTTATTTTTAGAAATTGACAGGATTGCATATCGTTCGCAATATTTATTGAATGTTGAATGACACTTTTTTCTTCTTTTGCAATCACTGCGATTAAGAATATCCTATTAAATATATTGTGTTGACTATTCCGTTCGATTGAACTATGGAGACCCTAGCTAGTCTATCAATGAACATGATTTGCAAAGGCCAATTGTTATGTAAATAAGAAGCCAATCGGCTAATATGTCCTTGAATCGATTTTCTTATTTCCTATACGACCGATATTTGTATTTGCTGATTTGCTCCAAACTTAAAAAAAAGATAGTTGTTTCTTCAAAAATACGTTACGCGGTTCACGGCTTTTACGGCCTGGTGTGAGCGACTGTATTTTGGCGTGGATTTGATACCGTGCTCAGTGGCGAACCCAGGGGTCCAGGGGCCGGTGCCCCCCCCCCCCCCCCTGAAATATCCCCGTCGGTAAACTTGAGCTTCCGTCGGTACAGTCAGATGCCAACGTTGAGTGAGTCTACTGATACGAAGAGAATTGTTTTTCCCTTGAAAAGCGGATGTCGATATCGTGCAATTCAATATGCCAAAATGTCAGCCTTATACAATGACAACATTAAGGCATTTAAATGTGGTTCAACGTCATGTGACTAGGGGGATATTTCCCGTGGCCATGACCCCTGTCTCATTAAAAGCTTTAAATTAATAACCTTCCACGATCATCAATTTATTGCTCTTTACGTTGAATCCAAACCTAGCTTGCAGCGACACCGTTTTCACATTTAAAATACAATTTAGAAACTGGGTTCAATTTGGCTAAAATTTCGTCGAATCCTCAATAGTTCACCACTAGTTCATTATTATAGAGAACACATAGACACGTCAGTAAGTAGTTATGGCCGAGCGGTTACGAATATGGACTAGTAATCTAATAGATTCTCCCCTCCTCGGTTCGAATCCTGCTGAATACCTTTTTTTAGAAAAAACGATTTAGTCTCTGTGTGTTGGAAAATGGCGTATATTTTTACCGTAGGTGAATAAAAGTCGTGGCCCTGACCCCTGTCCAAAAATGTATTACAAATAAACATATTTTTGATCAAGTTTAATACGTTAGGAACATTTCTTGTGCATAAAGTTTTTGCTATGACGTCTAAAAATCATCAAAAATACGATGTTTACGATCGCATTGAAAATACATCTTTATCGACTAAAAGATAGTAACAAAAATCGTGTTTTTTATTAAATCGGAAATGACATCTTACATAATTAGGACTTCCCCTTCAAAATGAGCCTAAGATGATCAAAAATTGATGGAGGCAATCCTTCACAATCGCGAGTTGTAAATGATCCGATTTCTATTTTTTAAAATTTTAAATCTCACTTCACTGACGGCCGGGACGAACAAAATAGACGGTATTTTCATGCCTTGACTTCTGACTGGGTAGATTTGCGATTTCTACCAGGCGATTTTTTTTCCAGCTATTGTTGACAATGTCATCGCTACCCCCACTTTTCAATATTTCAGCTGCTGACGAGAAGAAGAAAATTGGGTCATTTTTTTGTCGGTACATCATGACTTTCGTAACTATCCCCCCCCCCCCCCCCCCCCCAGTTTCCAAAAGCTGGGTACGCCACTGACTGAGTGCTGAACTCATCATGTTCATTGCTGCTGCGAGCATCTTACTATAAATCTGTGTGGGGTTGTTTGTGTTTGTTATCCTTATGTCTCCGTTAGTTTTGATCAAAGTGGCGCATAATTTGCATGCAATATCGAGGAAATAACGGTGTGTTGAAGTTTATTCCAGTGAAATTGGTTAACAATTTGCTCCAAAAACAGCAAAAAACCTCTCAGATTTGGCTCATAAATGCCACTAGAATTGAACAACATTGTGCGTTGCGCGTACTGCCGCGTAATCATACCGTGGTAACGCGTTGCGTGTCGCGTTTGCGCAAATGCTAACTGCTAGCTTCACTGTCTATAATCACTGTCATAATGGTATAATGACATATTACTAAATTCAAGCTATTTCACGCGAGCATGTTTCGTCGTTATTCGCGGAGCTGCGTCCAGATGCCTGAAATGTGCTAAATAACGTGCGTGACGATATCACGATTGACGCGCGGTCATGTTTTGAATGTGCTCGGTACGCACCTCTGGGTTTACGCACATACGAATGCACACAAGTTCGCACGCATAGAATGGAGTTGACCATAGCATTATGACACTGACTATACGCTACTTGTACGCAATCCTATTTCAAAATAAAAGCAAGGCTCTCAGCGGGCCCAACCGATATTTTAAACCAGCTAATATGCATAAAAATAATATAATTTATTAATATGCACAGTACGAACGCATTGTCAGCTATAACTTGAATTTCATTTAATTCAAATTGGTCATTTCAAACGGGAGATATGTGCACTTTTCCAAGGCACCTCTATGAATGCAAAAGTTTAACTCACGCATTTTGAAATGTCAATCAATGGCGTGTTGGTATTCACAATGCCTACAATGGACAATGGGGTATATTTGGAACACTTTCATCAAGTATAAAGAAGTAGCTAGTGTACTCATATATGCAATGAAGACATTGATTAATTTTTAACAAAAGTATTTGTCGTGATTTTCTAAAAACGGGACCTGAATATTTTGACTCACCCTGTATACAAACCAACATCAGATTTGTATTTAGAGAATAAAATATAGTTCTAATACTATATACTGTATACGATGGTCTTATAATGTAAAGGCTGTACCATGGAGTCGTATATAGCAAAACAGCTAAGAACTACATGTATGTTTGATTCTCATTCATATTTAGTTTATTGGTTATTTTGGTCTTTAATCAGTTTGTTAGATTTATTTTAACAACAAACATGATAATCAAACAACATTATTATATAGTGGGTGTGGTTTGAGATGTCAGCAGGCAATTTGATTGTTTTTTGGCTGATTTTCAGCCGACTCGCCCATGCATTATGAGACAATGTTGTATAGTTTGGGGCGGGGTTTAATTCATTCGAAAAATAATACCTTCAGCGCGTATGATCAACGCGTCATCGCGTTAGCGTCCCCTACACAAAGTCGCCGCCGTATGCGTTGTGGGTATAACGCAGCGATGACAGGTGCGTGTGTGCTAAATAACGCGATTAATTTGAAGCAGGATGTTGGAAAACAGCTCGCTGGATTCGCCGATTTTATACAGGGGGAAATTTGTTGTTGTTTGTTTAAAATAAATCTAACAAACTGCGTTATTTTATGATAAAAGATCAAAATAACTAATAAACTAAAATTAATATTAGAATGAGAATAAAAGATAGTTCTTGGCTGTTTTGCTATAGACGATGGTCTTATAATGTATAGGCTGTACCATATTTGTGTCGTCGTGTATTGCCACCTGCGGCGACCATACACGACTCCAAATATGGTACAGCCTATATACACTATAAGACCCTATAAGACCATCGTCTATAGCAAAACAGCTAAGAACTATGTTTTATTCTCTAAACGTACAACAACTTTCCCCCTTTATAAAATCGGCGAATCCATCGAGCTGTTTACCAACTTCTTGCTTCGAATTAATTGCGTTCTTTAGCACACGCGCATATGGCAACGCTGGGTTACACGCACAACGCATACGCCGGCGACTTTGTGTAGGGGACGCTAACGCAATGATCATGCGCACTGAATGTAACAAAAGGGAACAATAGCAGACAAGGCATTGAGAGACTATTTATGTTTCTTAAAAACAAGTTTAAAACTTTCCACGCGGCTATGTTAGTTTTACCACACAAAACAGATGTTTCAAAAGCCTTTCCGAAATTTCAAGTAATCTCAAGAATTAGTGAATCAATACTAGGTATATTTGTACTTATTTTAATGCATTTCTTGTGGTGATTCCAAATATGGTGATGGAAATTCAATCATTTTGACATTTTTGAAACATTTTGTTCGGTTCATAGACGCCTGCCGCGTGGAAAGTGTTAACACACACACACACCCCCACCCTTTCGTACTTTGCCAATATTCGTGATCGTAACATTTTAATGAAATGGTTATGTCAAAGATTATGAAAAAACCTGGACCTGAATCTCATTGATTTTAATGAGGGGCATCGATGGGTAGGCGCAGCCTACTATATCATTTTGGGACAGCCTGTATATGAATAAATGCACCAAATTGGAAATTGGACAATTTGCGCATTTGACATTGAAATGTTCTCTGAATACGTGTCATTTATTTAGTGTTAGCATACAACTGAAGATTTTGAACACTTTGGAGTACGTCTCATGTATTTAATGTTAGCATAAAACTGAAGTTTTGTTGACAATTTGTTTTTGCAAAAGCCGCATATCATGAATATAAAAAATTAAATCTGAAAAATTATCAGCACGTGTTTACCATGTTGAATCAATGTGTCTTATTTTAAGTTATGCGATCAAAATTTTTAGCTCATATGGCCATGGGGCCTCAGATATATATTTTTAACTTGTTGAATTATTTCACTGAAGTTTAAAAGGGTATCAAAAGAACGTGTTTAGATATATAGATAGATGGATATATTAATGGATAGATATATTGGTTCAAACGGTCTTTGTATAAGTATATGAACAAAACAATAAATGAGTATTTTTAGATGGTTTCAGCTTATTTTACAACTATAGAGCCACTTTCTGGCGCATCCGTTACGTCGGTCGCCTCAATTATGTTGAGTTTTGACATAAAACTATAGTCGGCATACCCACTTATTTAGTCTCACAGTAGTGGCACAATACAAATATTGTGTTATGATGTGCTCAAGACCGGGAGTCAAGACGAGAGAGATTTAGGACAGCGGACAGCATTTTATAATTGCGCTCTTGCAGCGATGAGCATGATGAGTTCAGCACGGTATCAAATCTACACCAAAATACTGTCGCCCATACCAGGCCGCGTAAGCCGTGAACTGCGTAATGTATTTTTGAAGATACAACTCTCTTTTTTGAAGATTGGAGCAAATTACAAATATCTGTGTTGAAGGAACTAAAAAAAATCGATTCAAGGACATAAGCCGACTGGCTTCTTATTTACATAACAATTGGTCTTTGCAGACCATGTCCATATAGACTTGCTAGGGACTCCATAGTTCATTCATGGTTCAATCAACACAATTATATTTAGGCCTACAGGACATTCTTTATCGTAGTGAAATTGCAAATGAAAAAAGTATCATTCAAAATTCAATAAATATAGCGAACGATTATAAGCAATCCTGTTATTAAAACAAAAAGGTGTAATAACAAAAAGAAAAAGACATTTACAAGATTCGAACCACTGACCTCATGATTGTGAAGCCAGCGCTCTACCATTTGAGCTAATGAAAACTATACATGAATCAGTTTTAAAATAAAATTAGATAGAGTTTAAAATACGAATATCACTGAAATCGGAGGCTAAAATGCTTTATATTTCGATTGTTGTGCGTTTTTATCAAAGGTTATCGCCCAAAAGTTGATTATATGCTGAAGGAGATTGTAATTCTGATTTCATTATTATGCATTGCACTTCTTTTTGAAACTATTCTAGACACAGTTCGTTCGTACAATAATTTCAACATTACGTTTTGTCGATTAAAATTCGCGGCAAATCTATTGCACCATGGGTATTATTACATGGGAATACGGAGACTCAGATACGTAGGGAGTCATGTGATTTTTGTCCAGGACAAACACTTGAGATGTACACGCCCCTTTAAATACTTTAGGTGACAAAAAAAAGAGACCTGGTGGTATGGGCCCAGCCCAACCGACCCAATTTATTAGAAATTTGTGAAAACAAATTTCATATGCAAATGAATACTGACCCCAAATTATTTTTTGTTTGTTAAAAACGTCATAATGTTTACAGATTTTTTGTGTTTTATGTTCATTGTCAAGAGGAAAAAAAGGGGGGGGGGGGAGAAGGGAAAATAGGACAGACTGACTAACCAGACCTGAGAGGATCCGTTTACCCGTACAACAGGGTTTTATTTTCTTGTCGCCTTATATAACATAACTCATAATTTTCTTCGATATATTCTCCTTAATTATCATTACAGATATAGATCCAGAATTTAAGAAGTATCTTGAATTATTAGCGCCCTCATTGTTATCACCGCCTAATTTACTCGTCAAAGAAATCAACGGTGATAAGGTGACCTGTAGAGGTTTGCTAGAATATTTCAAGGTTTGTATACATTCAGTATTTTCTTTCCTTCAAACAACTTGACCTGATTTAGTTTCTATACTGACTTTGTCTTTATACTGACTAACTCATAGGATGTTTAATACATATAAACTGAGAGATAACAGAAACTTCTTTGTAAGGACACAAATTAACATTCTCTTCATATAATGAACAATATTTGTTCACAGGTATACTTTCCTTTACGCAGGGGCGTCCCCAGACACTTTTGAATGGGGGGGGGGGGGGGTGTAGAGGTCCCGATTGCTGACAAACACCCCAAAAAATAGTAAAAGGTAGCCCCAATTTTTTTTTTGCAGTCACCTCATGAAATTCACGTTAGTGGGGGGTGGGGGTAGGATCAAAAGAGGGTTTGTTTGCCCAAACAGGGAAAAAAAATTGAATATCTTTTATTCACCTGTATAGCCAATATGCATGAAATTTCCTGAATTTCAAGAAATTTGTTCAGATTCTCTTGTCAATACATTGTCAGCACAAACATGAAAAGAAATTTACAATTTTTAGAGGTTTTCTTGGAAATGTAGTAATTACTCATTAGCATATCTGATTTTGTCTAAATCTAGTTAGGGTTAACATGAGAGTAGGGGTTTTGATTAACCCTTACAGCCCCGCACCCCATGAAATCCCATTTCCCAGCCTGTCGGTTCCACCTGGCGCTGAGGTTTTTGGGTGAAATACTGGCCCCGGGCTACATAGCTGGGCGAATACACTCGCCCAGCATAGCTCCCCCCGTGGCTCAGTTGGTAGAGCGTTCGACTTGTAACCGAGAGGTCGTGGGTTCAAACCCGGGGCGTGGCACCTCTTGTTGTGTGTTTTTTTTTTGCTTGAAAAAAATTTCGTTGGAAAATCCACCGGGAGTGTTAGGGTTAAGGAACGATTTTTTTTCTTCTTTTTCATTTTCACTTTTTTTCTCTAATTTCACTTTCTATTAACCCTTACAGCCCCGCACCCCATGAAATCCCATTTCCCAGCCTGTCGGTTCCACCTGGCGCTGAGGTTTTTGGGTGAAATACTGGCCCCGGGCTACATAGCTGGGCGAATACACTCGCCCAGCATAGCTCCCCCGTGGCTCAGTTGGTAGAGCGTTCGACTTGTAACCGAGAGGTCGTGGGTTCAAACCCCGGGGCGTGGCACCTCTTGTTGTGTGTGTTTTTTTTGCTTGAAAAAAATTTCATTGGAAAATCCACCGGGAGTGTAAGGGTTAAAGATAAGTGTTATACATGTAATGTATAATGGAGATCATCTGGGTTATTGGATGAATTGGTGTTACAACATAGAGGAATAGATACATGCTCTGTGCTAACATTACTGTTGGATGAAACTTGCAGAACCAGATGAGACGCCCAATTCAAAAACTTCCTTATGTTATTTTTAAGTTTTACTCATCTAATGATTTATATCGTGTGCAAGGGTTTTATAAATTCTTGTTTATATGTGTAACCTTTCACAGGCATATATAAAAATCTACCAAGGGAATGACTTACCAAATCCAACAACGATGCTCAGGGTAAGATTGGCAAACATATATTATTTGCAAGGCTCAAGATAAGCGGGCACTGGGCGATTTTTACCCCTCGGTCCTCCTGCCATAGCGCCTGGTAATGCTGAAAAATAAACAACCGAGCGCTGATATTTTGTCCAAACCAGCGCCCGTTGACGATCGGGAAGCTTGCCAAAGACATCAAATTTCGATTTGACAATACGATTTAAGAAACAGTTAGCTCCCTGTAGACTGAAAGTAGCTCCTGGTTCCCAATAAATCTCTTGATCCGGGCGCTACTTTTCAAAAAAACTGTTATCTTGAGCCTTGATTATTTGCTCAATAGACTAAACACATCTTGCTCTTGCAATTGTCATTCTTCTACACCATTATCTGTACAACAGTGGCAAGTTTCAGCATTACTTATTGTGTGGTGCCAATTACTATTGCACACACAACATTGTACTGGTATATTGCATGGTATAAATAAGGGGATCTGGGTGTAACTGATTATTACCAACCTTGTTTCTACTGATGCACTGGAATTTTAACACTATTTGAAATAACGGTATTTACCTTTAAATATTTCTAAGTACCCCCCATTTATTCTTGTGTAAAAATACTGGTGTGTGAAGATTACCCAAGCGTGTCAACTTAAACTGTGCATAGTTATCAGACATTTGGTTCAATCGCCTATTCATCCATGCCATGTATTCACAATACCGGTGAAAACATTGGATAATGACATGAGTGACAATGACAAAGAACCCTGATTTTGAGGTGCATTTTATAAAATGATGCATCAGGAAACTAGCGTGCGACCTTGTAAACAGACAAATAAACAAAATAAACTTGAATTTAAGTTGATGTTTAGAAAGTAGGGCTCACATCACGTTTCAATATGATGGCGATTAAATGTGCAGAGGTCAGATCACTATCATTTACAAGTGAATGTGTATACTTCTGGGTCATGAGAACTTAGCGATAACATTTATTGCTAGTTGCTGTTTCCACTTGCAAGTTAGGGGTAATTACAGTTACAAAACCTGTTTTTGCAGGTTTTTGCTGTTATAGATGCTAGTATTTTACCGTTAATTACCATTATTGGATCGTTTCTACTAGACGAAAAGGCCAGTTGGTACCGTTAATTTGCCCAGTAGAAACTCGATCTATGTAACATGACACAGTTTCACAAATTAGAGGACAGGAATCTATGTATGAGTTAGGCCTATATATTAGCATTTGGTTGGATAGGTGAAACAGACTTGCTGTGTAGACTTTAATAAACTTAATACAGCAATCTTGTGTTTCTGTTTTTGGCTTAAAGCCAAAAGTCAGAATGTAGACATTCTAACTGTCAGTATTTAGCTTCAATTCACAATGGTTTTGTGTTTGTTTTTAGGCAACTGCAGAGGCCAACAACCTGGCGGCTGTGGCAAGTGCCAAAGACCATTATGTTAAGCAAATTGAACAGGTAAGTGTTTAAACCAAGTAACATGCCCTGGTGTTTTGCACAGAAATAGAAAGGGAGAGGGAAACCGCAGGTAATGGGAGTTGAAAATGGGTGGTCTGCATGAAAGTCCCAATAAATAAATGATGTGCCACAGGGTTTGCTGCAACAACAAACAAAAGTTTAAAGAAGTAAGGGTTACTAACTAACAAAAGTTGCTTTTAGGGATTTGTAGTCAATCCCATCAAATCAAATGAACAATTGTAATACTCCGATCCTGTCTTAAAAGTTACAATTCACTTCTAAGGGTTGCATAAGGCATGACCTTGTCCAATGCTCATTTGAAAGAAGATAAATGATAATCCTGGAATGAATATTAAGAAGTTATATCGTTTTTCCCCTTGTTATGTTGCATTGCAAATGTTATGTTAGGTTTATATCAGGAAGAATGGCAGGCTTAGTTTTCTGGGTTTAATGTAATATATATTTCTGGAAGTTGACTCCCTTTAGAATTGATCAGGTCGTACATAAAATCTCCATACCTTGTTCTGTATGTATGATAGATTTCTGGAGGAGACAAACCCTACCTAAGTCCAGAAGACTTGGAGAAGAACCACGAAAGAATCAAAGATGCTGCAATGTCCATATTTCTTGATGCTCGCAAGATGGGTGGATCAGAGTTTAGCGAGTCTTATGCCGAAAAACTCTTAGCCGAAATCGAAGAAACTTATGTACAATACACAAAACACAATGATGGCAAGAACTTGTTCAATGCTGCACGCACACCTATAACTCTCACCACTATCATGATGTTTATGTACGTCATGTCTGGCATATGCGGCATTATAGGACTGTACTCATGGTCGAACTTCGCCAATTTGATGCTTGGTGTATGCCTAGTGATGATCATCGTGTGGTCCTACGTACGGTACTCTGGATTCTACAGGGAAGTTGGGACGTTCATTGATAAAATAGCCGAAATTGCCTGGTCTAATGTAAGTATTAATATTGGTGTTGTGTTTTATCATCAGTGTAATAATTGAATTTGTTATGGGCGATAAGATATATTGTTTACCCTATGGTTTTGAGTATATGTGAGTATTAGCTCAAGTCAAGCCACCATCAGAATCATTATTACTTTTTGTTCATGTCATTTTCAAGTCACGGCTAATTTTCCCTAAGTCACTCCAAGTCAATATCAATTCTATGTAGAACTTGTGATATTTTCGAGTCATTTTTTCGAGTAATTAAAACACACAAAAACAACAACAAACGAAACAACTATGAATGCAATATCGCAATATTGGTTTAATGTTGAAATTAAACTTACGAGTTAACACTTTCCAAGCGGCAGGCGTCTGCAGACGACATTCAAAAATGTCACAAAATGTTTCAAATATGTCAGAATTATTGAATTTCATTACCATATTTAGATCTACAATTAGAAATGCATTAAAATATGTACAAACAATTTGGTTCAGTAATTCTTGAGATAAGACTTTGAAAGTTGGAAAAGGTTTCTTAAACATCTGTTCTGTACCTGGCAAAACTAATAGCTGCGTTTAAAGTATTAAGAAACTTCTTTTCAGTAAAAATGCCTTTGGGGAAAATGACTTGAGTCTAGTTACATCTTTTGTTAAAATGATTCTACCGACTCGAGTCTTATTGGCAACTTTAAATCAGCGACTTGGTAACTTTAGTCAATTTAAGTCTTCAAAACTTGTCGCACTTAAGTTAAATCATTGACTCGAGTCGTCACAACACTGTCGCAAACTTCTTTTGACCACCGCATTAGTAACCCGTTTTATTTTGATTGATTTGTTTGTTGCACAGGCTATAGCACCCTCTTATCATTATGCTACCAATAAAGGACTACAGGCACGGGCAAGACAGGTGAATAAAAAGAGCAAATAAAGAGACTACCACAGACAGGCTGGAGATCAATAGAAGAGAAAAATGCAGAACTACACAGGCTGGGGAAAAATAGCAAATAAACGGCGGTGAAATCTAATGGGTATATTTATAGGTGTTTGTATGTATGTAATAAGCAATTCCAATTAAATTTGTGGGAAATTAATCACATTCAACTGGAATGGCTTATTTAATTAACTCTTAAATGGTGGATGGCAGAACTAGACTTCAAAAAAGTTTGGGCCTATAATCAAAACAAAGAATTCTCGATCAAAACGTTTATTCCAGTCACGCCAGCGTTCATCCAAATTTTGAATGGAGCGTGATGAGCCCTACAACCACACCACAACGCGATCCTACGGACATGAATAAACATGAACTTACATAATTGTCCAATCACGCAGCGTGGGGTCTTGTTGATTAGGGCCGCGATTGGTCAATTACCTATTTGTTTACAAGTACGTCACATCTTCCAGTTTTACTGCACCCCTGCCATCGCGATTGACGCGGTCACGCACGATACGCCCCAGTCGCATGGGACACCGAGGAATTGATACGATTTGATCGAGAATTCTTTGTTTTGATTATAGTATCTGAGCATCCTACATATTTTTATGACACTTTTATATAAAAGAATTTGAAAAATATGAAAGTCAGAAATAAAAAACGACCATGATAACTGATGTCAAATAACCTTATAAAATATGCTGCTCTGCCATATTTAATTAATTATGTAATGTCAATCAAACAAATTTAGACCTAATGGGAGTATTTAGCATTTGAAAGTTTATTTTTATATTCAGGCATAGAATTTCACCACATATTACAAGAGAATCAGAATGAATTTGACCATAAACTATATCCATGGATTCTCATCCGATAACTTGGTATGAAAATCTAAAAAGGTGATGAGAATCCAGATTTTGATGAGAAACGTTGCCAGAATTCTGGCATTCTCAGACAGATTCCACATCGGATATTCTCTACTTTTCATCTTTTGGAAGATCAAGAGTCGAATTCTTTATTTCTATTCACAATATACTGGATTTATAATTAACCTTAACTCCCTGGGCGTGTTTTTGTGAATAAAACTGTCAATTCTTTGGGGAGAGATAAAACTGTGGCAGTGCTGGGGATCAGACCCAGGCCACATGCGTGGAAGTAAGACACCTAACTGATTGCACTAACTGGTCAGTTTGAAAAACTTATGTTTTCTATGCCATTTGATAGCCCACCTGAACGCGTCATGAGAAACACTCGCTACCAGCAGCTAGCAGCGTAGTGATTTGTATTGACCAGGAAGGTTAGGATTAAAATCAATATTAATAACGGATAAAATTGGTAGAGCTTTATTTCACACCTATTTTAAAAATTGGAATAGCCTGACATGACACCTTAAAGCGGAATTGCCTGATTTGATTCCTAATCATACTACGGAATGGCCTGATTGATCGACACCTATTCACACAAGAGAATAGCTTGATATGAAACCTGTTGTCATAATGGAATGACCTGGTATGACACTGACTGTCACAATGGAATGATTTGATGAGAAACCTACTCTCGCAATGGAATAGTCTGATATGAAACCTATTCTTGCAATGGACTAGCCTGATTTTATACCTGTTCTTGCAATGGAATAGCCTGATGTGACACTTATTCTTGCAATGGAATAGCCAGATTTTATACCTGTTCTTGCAATGGAATAGCTTGATATACCACCTAATCGCACAGTGGAATTACTCTTATTATTTTACATCATTTTATAATCAATGGTAATCCGCATTTTAAATGATATGAAAAGTGATTTCATCGACATTACCCTGGTTTTGCAGGGTTGGGTCCTTTATTCCATTTCATCGCGTGATGAAGTCTGTGTGAAACCCCTTTGACATACAAAGTCAGATAAAAACTAAAACACAAAAAATTGACGAATTTTATATTACAATTTATTTTTGAAAATTTGTGAATGTTTTTACTTACTCTGTATGTTACCCTTGCACCAAATGATCCAAGAAAATACTGAGACCTCAGATTTCTTAGATTAATGAGGTTTATTTTCAGCTCTGCTAAGACAATGCTGACAAAGCTCCAAGTATTCATGAATGCCATCAAAATGTCTGTGAGCAGGCCTTAAATTAAGGAATGGAGATGGCATGCAATTTAAGGCAATTTGAACGGGGTACCAACTTTTTCCAAGGCAATTGTGTACTTTTGAATGAAGTGAAAACGGCCAGAAATTGAGGGCATCAAGGCAACTAGGTGGGGCATCGAGGGCGGTTAATTTGAGCCCTGTTTGTGAGTAACAAGTTATTGCATAACATTTTGTGCACAAGCCAAATAGAAATAAAGAAGAGAATGCATACAACGGTGTGGCAATGACTCGCGAGACGTCCCGTGAAACTGATGTGTGCATACTCATAACAAATCAAATTCGTTGCACTACTTATAGCAGTACACGGTTTATTCCATACGTGACGTTTAGCAAGATATAGCCAAGGGTGTTATACCACTTGCTGTAATGCTGTCACTACTTCTGGCATCCAAAATAATATAGCCTCAGAAAACAGACATTGTCAAAATGTCATGCTTAATTTGATTATAAAATAACATAATTGCAAAGCTTTTGCAGTCGGAATGGTTCCGGTTTATTTATACATTTCATTTCACATGTCGAGGGGCCACCATTTTTGGGTACATGGATGACAGCAATGGCGGCCAGCCCTGGTTTCTCTTTAATTTATTTCTATGATGAGTGTACCAGCTATATATATATCTATATCTATATCTATTAACTAATTTATGTTAAATTGAATTTATCATATGGAAATCCCACTGAATACCTATTAATGTGTAAATGGTCAGTTAGATATGTACTGGTAATTCAAGATGGTTATAGGATGATTATTTCTGTTAGGGTTGTTGCTGGGTTGTTGTTGTTTGTGTAATAATAGTCAAAACAAAGTCTTACCTCTTATGATGCTAAAACTCTCTTGTACCGCATCAGTACATATTCAGGGTCAGAAATCCGTCAAAGGTTGCAAGAATCCATTTAGATTCTTAAAAAGGATCTTGCGAGAATCTATGGATTCTTCTCCATTGAAATAGTGTGTAAGACAGATTGTCTATGAGAATCAACTTGGATTCTCATAACTTAACCGGTGGGAGTCTTTGCGAGAATGGATTCTCCTCAAATTTCTGACCCTGACCTGATATTCTAGACATAGACAGCACCTTTTTTTTTTATAAAGGTAGACATTCTTGTTTGATCATGTGATGCAAACTCCATTTATTCTATTGATGCACATAATTTTACGGTGCAAATATTAGAAAATGTATTGATGCCACTCCACCCTTTGAGGCTACCCAAACTTAGTCGTAACCTGTCACATCTAAATGGACATGTTTGAAACATGACTCCAATCTCAGTTATCAACTCCAGTTTAGTTGTAAAACTCTCTCAACTAAATGGACATGTTGGTAGCATTACCTAATCTCAGTTATCAAGAGCACATTCTCAGCTTTAAAATTATTGAGGGAAACCCTCACATTGAAAACACAAATATGATTTAAAGAAGCCTTATTTTCTTCATGTTACACCAACTGGATTTCAAAACAGTGTTTGCCATTAACATGTCCTTTTTTATGCGACTAGTCACGATTGAGTGTAGCTTGTCCGCCAAGTGCATATACGAAGGTGGTCAAACCATTATAAAATAATACATATAAACCGGATACCTGTTTTTCTAGATCCATATTATTATAGAGTGAAAGTTGTATAAAATACTTTAGCAAATTCACATCAGTTCAAAACAGTTGTTGGTTTCTGTTGCAGGTTATCTATTTAATAATAATTAATATGTATGAAAAAGGAGGTGGGTAATCACAATAACCTGGGGTTGTAAAATGTTATACCTTTGTATGATGGCATTGGGAGGTCACATACAAATGTAACCTTTCTTTGCCATATTAAATGAACAATAAGTAAGAAACTATGTTCTGGGTAAAATAATAATATGGTTCTATATATTTGCTATGCAGCTAAAGTCTCTGAGACAAGGGATAATTTTGCCAAAATGTAGGGTTTATCCTTGGTGTAAGACAGCACCGAATTAACCTAGCGCAAGATCCTCTATTGATGGATGAATGTCGTACACCAAGGATAAACCGAATCTGGGCACCACATCTTAGTAGAATTTGCACTAGATTTTATATTCCTTAGGTGCAAGGGCATCCAAGAAGTTCCAGAATTGTTTCTAATTTTGATATTATGAATATTTCTGTTACATGTATTAGGAATGTTTGCAGGACTGAATCATTCTTGGTTTTTTTACTTTTATCAATAAGACTATAAATAACAACAGACCAGTATGAAAGTTAAATTGCAGAGATTTGTTTTGGTCATCTTGAGATTGTTTGGGTATAGTACACTCGGCAAAAGAAGTTCTTGGACACTTAAATTAAATTAATATTTAATAGAATATATATAATTATATATGATTATATATATAATTGTATATCAAAATAAGCAGGAAGTAATCCTCTAACAGCTTAACATGGAATTTAGACATGATCACTCATGCATGGCAGATCCCATTCACTTGACAATGGCAAGAAGATTGCAAAAAATTGGATAATCCCTCCATTCAAGTGACTGTAAATGCTCATTTCTTGCAATTTCCTTTTACGCACCTTACCATTGCTTAATGAATGTGCTCAGCCATGCATGAATGCGTACATCTTAATTTCATACAGACATGATAGAGAATTATTGTCTGCTTATTTTGACATGCAATTGTTTAATTTATATTAAATATTTATGTGAAATATTTGAATTTCAATGAGTGTCCAGGAACTTCTTTTGACGAGTGTATAAAAGGTTGACAGAAAACTGCCAATCAGGAGTCAGTATTCACGTGACTAAGTAAACCAGTCAGACATCAGAGTTCAAGAATTACAAATATAAGAAGTCAAAATTCAAGCAGAAAGTTCTTTATAAGTAAAAAGTGCAATCTTAGTTATTCTATTTTTCTGTATGTTCTTAAACATTACGAAATTGACTAACGGCAGCTGGAGAGTGACCTCCTGCATCGCGGTGGTTCCTAATTTTAAATACGATTTAATCTGTTAAAATAAACCATACTGTTCCAAAGCGTCAATAACTATATTTCCCCTCTTCTTCAAGCTCTCGAAAGTGAGATTCAAACATTACTGCCTTCAAAAACAATGAGATAGATTCCCATACAATTATATATATATATATATCGATCAATCTATTACGTATCATATAAAACAGTTTGCCAACCCACAGTGTTTACAATGGACAATATAACAACATATTAACAATAATAAAGACCGGCAATTGTCCCAAGGAAAAATAGCAAGGACATTCACTGGTGGGGACTTGAACCCCGGTCTGCTGAACTTTAGCAGGTGCTTTAACCACTCGTCCACCGGTTTTGGTGATAGATGGTAGTTTGAGTTTTAAAGTCTATAATGATTCAAATTTGAATTTCCCAGGAACCACACTTTTAGTAGTGTCATTGCTTATATAGTTTGATCTGTTCCAAATTGGCGATGCCTTCTTACAGCTGTGAATGAATACAGAAGGATGTGGGTGTGCACAAGGCAATAAGCGAACTATGCATCATATGTGTGTTGCGTGCGTATTGTCAAAACCATGTGCGTGTGACCATAATCGGAGCATTTGGTTGGATTACTTCAGTGCGCAGGGAGATAAAAACCAAATATTTCTCGCCGAATTGAAGCTAATTTAACTATAGTAAGATTTACAAATTGCGTCTGGGACCCTGTATGTTAATGATGCAAGCCACCAAAAGTTGGCAAAATAGGAATTTGAATACTTCTTGCACTCGGATGTCATTATGATAGTTTCAATATAGAACAAATGGTTATTTTTGAAACTTGAATGATGGAATGCTTTATTCTATATGTGTACAGTTAGGATGACATTTGTAGATTTGTATCGCAAGCAGAAAATGATTATCTTTAATGTGTCCTTACATATTATGAGGTTTACCTGTCTAATTGTGCCTGACTGTAAAAACCACAAAGCAAAATGACTGTGGTCTCATGCCATGCTAGATGGAGGCTTATTTGTCTTAATGCTTCCAACCGAAGTCCGTTTTGTGTGTTCTGAAAGTTGGTGTTAATTGTTAAAGAAACCCAACTTGAATAGGAAGGATGTCCAATGTGTGACTTGTTCTATCAAAATTTGACAGAACTGGCCAAGGGTACAAACTGAGAAAAAGGCCAAAAACAGACCTAGAATAGCATTTCTTAAAATTTCCAAAATTCCATGACTTTTGAAAGGATCTTCCAATGTAAAGAGTATTATTGGATGAAGAATTTTATCCAAGGAACACATCGACAAGCTCCACTGGCCTCCTAACCTAAGTTGAATTTCCCTGTTTGGGATTAATAAAGTATTACTTGACTTGACTTGACTTAATCCAAAATCTGATGTCAATTGTAATTGTAACATATCAGGGCTCACCATTAATTCAGTGCAAACATTTGTACCTGAAACTGGGTTGCATGTATCAATCAGTCCAGCGATGCACGTCCCATCAAAACGAGGTGCAACAAGCCCCAGAGGTCAAAATGAAACGAAACCAAGCCAATCGACCTGTGATTTTAACCATTTAAAGCACAGGCTGAGCACTAACATACTTTGACCGTGGTCACCGCGGCATCGGGGCATTTTTTTGTTCATTTTTGTTGTCAAGGCGTACATCGTCTCATCTTAACATTTTCATGTAACGTTTTAACGCACATTCGGGCGCCTGGTGCAACTCTTTTTGATGGCACGCATCTGTTGCGTTGCTCACTATTTGCAATTCGGCGCAGCCCCATCTAGTAACCCAATGTGAAATAAGACAAGACTGGGCAGAGGGTCAAATTTGAATTTTCATTGAATCTTTAAACCAGAGAATACTATTAAAGTTGCACTGGCCCGAAAATCCGACACAATTTGATATTGTGAATAATTCCATACTAATTAAAAATGCAACGCAAGCCATTCAGCGTATAAAACTGTGCTGCGTTGTGCCATGCGTTTTGGGCCAAAACGCATGGCACAACGCAGCACAGTTTTATACGCTGAATGGCTTGCGTTGCATTTTTAATTAGTATGGAATTATTCACAATATCAAATTGTGTCGGATTTTCGGGCCAGTGCAACTTTAATAGTATTCTCTGGTTTAAAGATTCAATGAAAATTCAAATTTGACCCTCTGCCCAGTCTTGTCTTATTTCACAATAGGTCACATATTCAGTGTCATCTTTATGCACTGGTAGTTATTATTATAGGTGAATTTTGATAACATTTTTCATTGTATGTAATGGAATCATTTGGTATGGCTAGGCTTTTATAACATTTCTTACATGGCTGGATGTATACATGTATTTGTGAATATTTATGAGAATAATATGAGTTAATGATAATTAGGCCTAACAAAAATATTTAATTGGCTGGCACAACCAAATTGACCCTAAACTTAAGACCAACCTAACACACTTCAGTCACAATTTATATAACATCACTCATAATTGACCATGTATGACTTTCGAAACATTTCAGGCTTTAGCAGCTGTTTTTAATAGCTCTAACACTGCAAAGCAAAGCTTCTGTTATCCTATCCCATTCAATTAATATCAGAAAAAATTGAGCAAAACAAAATTGAGTAAAATGTTCTTCCTCAAAGACTCAAGTCAAATTGAGACCTGTTTTGCTGTTACCACAAAATGAGCGTTAAGTCGCCAGTGTACATTAGGAGATGTGGTCCAATAAACATGTCAAAAATTAATACATCACAAAGGAATTTTGCAACTCCAATTTAATTTTTTACAGGGAAAACTGAGCAATTATGACATGTTGCATATCATTTTAAAGCTTGTTACTTGAGCATTTTGAATCTGGACAAACCTGAAAATAAAATTTTCCTACTTAACTCTTTATTTTGTGATGACAGATTTCAATTACTTCATCTTGTTTGTGCAGTATTTACACTGACTATCAAAATGCCATTTTTGTACATTGAGATGTGTCCAGTGCTGCAAGACTTCTACTTCTGAATTTTTGTACATTGTTAAAAGTCTAAAACACATTGCGTCGCTATTCTTTCAAAACCTCGTATCTCCATCCAGCCCTTCAGCATGTATAAAGTAATACTTCCTATGTATGACCTTTAGGCGGTCTGTTCTTAAACATTTTTAAGTGACAAAATCACATCTATCAAAACCTTGTAAGTTCTCTTGTCCCATAACATGTATAAAGCAACTCTTCCTATGCATAACCGTTGGCAGTTTTACTTTATACATGCTGAAGGGCCGGAAAAACATACGAGGTTTTGAAAGAATAGCGACGATTGGTATGGGGCAAGCAAATTGGTTGACACAATTAACTGTTGTGGAATGGTTGATACAGCCACGTTCAAATCCAAACATGACCATTTGGGTCACTTATTACGGTTATTGTAAGCACTCCCAAATGATTAATACCGTGGTTTAATCCAACATCTTTTTTGGGGCAACCATCCATAGTCGTCTTCGACTATTCTGGTAGCTTTAGGTCGATACAACGGTTTTAGTCTGGTTGGGTTTGTTCATACGATGGGTCACCTAGGTTTCCCAAAAAGAAAGCTAAGGGTGCATCTTGCCATGTTGTTTCGACCATTTTTGGATGCCTTGTATACCTTTAGGAACTGTCTTGGTGAACAATCACTCTAATCTGCTAATGTAACTAGCAAACGGGGCTTAATACAACTCGAGTCAATGAGGTTGGGAAAATGGTATATATTTAATTAAATAAAAAGATATTTTAGGTAATCAAAAACAACAAGAATATATCATATGTATGTTTATTTTTTGTGTGTCTTACAATCAGGGTCTTAGCTAAACTTATATCCACCTATCTACTTGGCTGGAGATTTGTTCATGTAAACTGATGGTTTTGTAATAGATTTATGGATCACATGTTTTGATTTAATAGTAATTCCCAAATTCTAGCTAAGACCCTGCATTGCAGACGATATTTTGTATCACTGGTATAGATATTAAGTATTATTGTACTATAATATAATTTTGTGAATTGTTTGTAAAGTTATTTTGTAAAATATGTTGCTTCAAGATTCTGAATAATTACTTGATACTAAAATAAATGAAAGTTTGCACTAAAAATGTACCAAAGGCACTTGTTTGGTGGTAGTTTGCAAGAAGTTTGTCCTTTTTGTGAAGTGTCAAACGAAGTCCCTATCCTCCTCTCCAAGAGATTCATTATTCGTTTGAATTTTTTTCCTCAATTTGATAATATTAAATTTCATGTAGCTGAGCTATAAGGATGCAGCTTGCAAAAGATTAAGATTTTCCTGCGCAATGATAGCCAGCCTGGGGAACTAAACTCGCTACTAGCACCTAGTTGGAGAGTAGTATTTTGTTGTATTTAGTTTTGTTAGGGTTAGCAGGCATTCTAAAGTTTTTCCTTTTTGTCAAGTGTCATATTATTATGTGCCACCGACCCCCAACCCCCCCACCCGTCTCCAAGATATTCATCATGCGTTATTTCTATTTCCCTCTAAACTTGTTATGTTCATTGGTTCAAAACTTAAATATTTATATTCAAAAATATAGTTTTAAATATCTTCACTCTACAATGTAGTCTTATAGAGTATATTGTACTGTCTATAGCACCCACAAGAGCATGTTTAACCAGTAAATTGGGAAATGCTGAAAACATTGAAAATTTCAAAGAATCTTCATCTCATCGACAAATCCGGTTAGTATTCTGATGAATGTATCCATTAATAACGCCCCCTGAAGTCTCACTCTCTACCCGTTATTCAAAGGATATGAATAATGACTCTGTGGAAATTACAACGTTGTATTATCACCTAAGGGTGGCTCAATCAGGCTCTCAAATGCAACATGCCAATGAATATGTCACAAGCAAATCAATCCACTCTAGAATGATACTGGCAACGTAACGATTGTACAAATATTGTATGCAGCATCTGAAAAGGATAATAATATGGATGGCTTAAAGACAAAATACACACATACATGGCGGGGTTCTAATTGGTTTTTGTATGAAAGACAAGCTTTCACTCTACGAACCGACTTAAATTTGATCCTTTGCCATTTGTTTCGAATATGGGTGCTTAGCTCAAGATAGGACGGGGCTATTCAAATTCATGGTCGCAAACATCATGTCAAGATAGTATCTTCACTGTTGATTTGCAATGAAGACTTCAAATAATCTAAAGGATTTCTTCATACCAGGGAGAACAGCTTATAGGCGACGGTGTCATGGATTTTAATCCAGCTAGCAGCTGATTGTACCCTACCCTTCATGACATTGCAATTGAAGTTTGCACATTTAACATAGCCACAACTTTTGAAAAGTATAGGGCATGTTTTGCACAAAACGTGCTCGAAAAATGGTTCATGTAAGTTGTCATAATGCAAATACACACTACATCCGGAGAATGAGGCGATGGCACAATAGGGGGCGGGGGAACAAAGGGAGATTTTTTCTGTCGGGGGTGGGAGGCATTCGCCCCCCCCCCCCCCCCCCCCCTGCCCCCTTTAGCTATGCCACTGGTGCGATCATGTTAAAACGCTGGTATCAAGAGAGAAACGTCCCTCGTCTCTGAAGCTGGCGTACTTGTCGATTCCTATCATACAGTGGTTAGCTTTGGGCACGGTTTCGTGAAAAGGTCTCTCTTTTTCAAACATTTCCAGTGAATAGTAATGGGCAAATTCTTATATCTTATACACATTACATACGACGAATCCTCATCTCATCGACAAATCCTGCTACTACTAATATCTTTGATGAATGTTTCCAACGCTAACACCCCCTTGAGTCTTACTCTCTACCCGTATAGATAAAGGCTATGAATGATGATTTGCCACAAATTACAACGTTGTATTATCACCTAAGGGCTGCTCATCAGGCTCTCAAATGCAACATGTCACGGATATGTCACGAACAAAACCCATTGACTCTAGATGGATGACGATGAAATTGTAATAGCTTATTGTGTAGATATATGTAGATAAAATACGCACCCAAAACCGGTTAAAATGGAATCTAAATCAAGCTTTTCAGTTTACAGGGAACCAACCTCATTCAATGTCGTAGCATTTTGGTTTTTTTACTGGTTTTTATTTTTGCAATTCTTAAAAAGTCCCAATCTAAAATTTGAAGCACAACGCCTGTTAAGCGGCAAATTTATCAAGCACTGTAACTTTTAAACTAAATGTGATGTACATAAAAGTATACATTTTTTTAAATGAAATGAGTCAGAAAATCCATTTTTGGTGTCAAATTTCACTAAAAATATTGACTTTTACATTTTTGCCCAAAAATCACTTTTTTGGTGCAAAAATTATTCAGACAACCTAACAAAAACAGTTTTTTTGATTAAAAATTACAAATTTTCACCAATATCATCTAAAGTCAATTATCTAGGATCTAGGATTTTGGGCTTACAATTTTTTAGTTTTGAAAATTTTGACCAAAAAGTGCCAACCAAAATTGTTATTATTTGGTTTTTTTATCTCAAAAATCACATTTTTGGCACTTTTTGGCCAATATTTTCAAAACTAAAAATGTTTAAGCCCCCCCAAAAAATGATCCTAGATAATGTGACTTATGATGATTTTGGTGAAATTTTGAAATTAAAAACTGATTTTGTTAAGTTGTCTGAAAAATGTTGGCGCCAAAAAAGTGTTTTTTGGGCAAAAATGTACAAAAATCATTATTTTTTGTGAAATTTAATACCAAAAATGGATTCTCCGACTCATTTCATTTGAAAATTGTATACTTTTGTGGACATTACATTATTAGTTTACAAGTTACAGTGCTTGATAAATTTCATAAAAAAGGGTTGACAGTACCCAAAAATTTTGGTGAAATTCAGATTTGGTATATTATGAAAATACCGTACTTTAATTAATCCATTCCATTGCACAGGGTTGATGTGGTTTGAAACATATAATTATTCTTAAAATGGACTTCATGAAAGTACATAAACGTCTGAAATAATCGATATGTAATTGTCCATGGATCTTTGCTTCTGATAATAAGAGAGCTTGTTTTAATCCAGCGGTTTTATGCGTGTTCCGTTTTTAACTTACCATATAGACGCATTTACTAATACGATTTCGCACATTTATAGGGCAGTATCATCCCGAAGGATCTCAGATTGCCGTATTTGGAATGCTAGCTTTTAACAAACCGCATAATTTACGCGATGGATTACAGAGCATTATTATAAGATACATTAAAGTACATGCAAGCTTGAGACCTAGCCTGAACTCTTGTAAAATGTCTTCAGGGGACGGCCAGAAGTAGGAAAGACTGTTTTATATTATTACCATCCTAAAGTGCCAAACATGACTTTTATAATATAACTATTCACAGCCCGCCCAATTTAAGTGATGGATTGCAGAACATAATTATTGCTCTAATCGGACACGTGCCAGTTAGGGACCCTTTAGGGCTGTCGTCCCCATAGCCGACTATGTTATGTATGATTGAACATTTCACAAACCACTTGATTTACGTGATGAATTAAAATGCATAACTTTGGATCACATACATACAAGTACATGCCGGTATCTGGGATCCAACCAGGACCTATTTTAATATGCCTTGTCTTTAGAGGACGGTCAGGCGTAGGAAAAACCGTGCGTGTTTGAATCTTAAAGTATCCCAAATAGCCGCATATGCGTAATATAACTTTAACAACCCAATTCATTTACGTGGCGGAATACAGAGCATAGGGTTGGGAAGTAGTTTGAAATTTGTAAACATGTTTTTAGGGACGCCCAGGAGTAGGAAAGACTGTTTTATTCGTTACAATACAAAAAAGGTATGAAAAGAGTTCAATGAATGTGAAAGCCTTTCATGCTCTTTATATCATTACTTTTTAATTTGAGGACATCTATGACGCGTTTCATTTCGTGTACAATTATTGTTGTATAAGTTTTGCATTGCTAACTGTCGGTGTTTAAATAATCCAACTCCTGGTGGCTATTTGACAAATTAAAAGACATTGAATATATCTATCTCCTATCGTATAATAGAGTGTGTCTATTGATCTGGTCTTTAATGTTGCCAACATAGTGTTGCACACTTATAATACGCGAAGAATTTTAAAACGATGAGAAAACTAGGTAAAACTGGCACATCGCAAGGCAGAAAGGATGGCGAATATTATTTGAAGAGTTTGGCCCAAAGTCATCCTGAAATATACGTAGATGCATAGACAGCCGGAAGTCTGCCAGTTAATAATGCCTTAAGTAATAATAAATTCTCTTTACATATATAGACTTTGTAAAGAGTCTGAGGCTTCTTGCAAAACTTTGAATTACAAACCAGGTTTCCATTTAAAACAAACGTGATGTCAGTTTTCATTCAAGTTATTAAGAAGGTAACAATCTGGATTCTGTTATCGTGCGAAGTAATGTTTGTGGAACGGATCGAGTCGTATCTCCCTATCGAGGTTGTATTTAATTATCGCCAGGGTGCCTTAGTGCACATTGTGTTATGTATTGAAAAAAATCGGTTGGTAGGGTATTTTGGTTAAGATATTGCGGTATATCTTGAATAAGGTCAATTTGTTACCTTGCGCTAGTTTCAGTTAACTTATTTTGACTTAACAACTACCAATGATTGTAGCAAACTCCAAAGATGTTTCATCTGTCGCTGACAGTTTCCATGTGAACATACTCTAAACATAAGTTACATAACGAATGGGTTTAAATATTATTCAACAGCAGCGTGGTCGTAATTTGGCGCGCAATAAGCCTGGAGGGCGTACCAACAGGTTCAGAAATGTTCATCTTATTAATTTTAAGTAACCTAATATTTCAAAGTAGGTCGGGTTCAAATGGTTGGAATCCTTGCCTTTAGGCTACACATTACATCGTCGCCGGCTGGATTTGGTCATTTGGAAGGCCGGACTGTTATTGCAGGCATATTCAATGCATACCGATGCCAACGCATGGCGTATATATGAATGCAATTGAATGCAATTAAATCCTTTAATTCGACAAAAAGGCGGGAAGCGGGTCGGTGTGTTCTCCGTTTCCCAATCTTGTCTATACTATAAGTGTATTGACGTCACACATGAGAGCTTCGTCGCCAATACTATATATATATAAATGGTAGATATTAGGTGTTTTACTATTTAATCAAAATTGAACCATCCCGAGGTTGCATGAGCGATTGTTTCACAATGTAAGGGTAGCCACATTCAACAATGTACTTTCAGAAAAATGCTGTGATAATGATTATCTCTAGCATGAAGAAGAATATTATGTTTAACTACATACCTTTTTATGATTCTATCGCTCTAACAGAAACAAGCAAACAAAACCCTAGTATCAATAATGAGTAATAATATCGCGAGTTCTTGTAACCTACCAGTAACACTTTCAGAGAAGGATTCAGTGCAAACAACTTTGAGTTACTTCAGAGCACTAGACCATCTACAAATGATCAAAACCTATGATCGGAACCATCGGTGATATAATTACAAAAAGACATTAGAGCTGTTATTTCTTCTAATCTTAGTAAGGATCAATTTGATTAAGCTTTAAATTTCAATTGAACCTTTTCATTTTGTACCCTTACACGACCTTTTACCACCGATGACAGCCGTAAGCTATTAAATAGTCCAATAAATGCAGGAGGAGCGTTGGATATAGCTTTTTGGTCCAGCCAATCCATGAATTGATTTAATCCTTAAGGGCGAAGAGGATTGCCCGTGATAATGCCAAAGTGTTGAGAAACCATGTCCCAATCATCATTGAACGGTTACTTGGATAAGCTTAAGTCTGTAGATTGAATATAAGTAATAAGTTCACATGGTTAATGAAATAAACTATAGAACTAAAAAATGTCATCTTCATTGGGAATGCAATCTTATCATTGACTATAAATTGTATTCTAATCATTAACTAGCCTATTGCGCTCTCTTTTTCTTTCTTTTGCGTTTGACAAATACAATGTCAACCAATGATACACAGTTCGTAGCAGTTCTATAACATTGTGAGCAATCACAAGTTGGCATTTTATATGCCCAGCGATTTATGAGAATCCCGCGGATATATGAATGATTTAGCAACATCGAATGTTCCAACTGTGGTACTTCCTGTTGAACGTCAGTTTTAGTTACTTCTGATTTTGAAATGTCCTTTTAGTATCAAACACCCGTTGATTTGAAAAGACGTGGCATTGTACTTCTGGCATTTTGTAGATTGGGCGAATTGTTTTGCGAAGTGAAATTGATCATCACCAACGGCATCCTGTTATTTCTGACTATACAACTCGTTTCATAGTTTGAATGAAAGTTTGAACCATTGACACTTGTTTTGGTTTCACTGGAGACGATTTAAAGCGTGAGCCAAATAAAAGGAAAATATATAACAGAAATACAAAACGACACCCTCTTTTTACCAAAAAGTTTTCTCCCAGAATTTTGCAAATCTCAAACTGTCAAGTTTCATATAATTAATTAAGAATATTATTCAATGACATTGAAAACGTCTTGGCTATATTGTTATCGAGCTATAAACTATCCACTAAATACACCACACAAATTCACACACAGATATATTGTTTATGTCTAGTTGTACTGAACTCTTTAAAATATATGTGTTTTACGGCCGAGTGCACCAATGGCGAGTAGCTGAAGAATAGCGCTACCTCGCTAGTAACTGAGGCGTAACCCAAAATGTTGAGAGGGGTAAGCTACTGGGCTAGTAACTGGCGAGTAATTTACGCTAAATCTTATACCTGACCGGACCTAAGAGTAAGTTGGGGCATAACGTTTTATGCCACAAGTCAATCGATGTAGCAGTGGCGTAAATGTGTTGTGGACATTGGAGAGGATGATTCGCTGATGCGGCAGGACCAATTGCGCTTGCATGCACAGGGGTGTCAATCTGAGGTGGGATGTGACTCCCTAATAAGCTGAAAGATTTTGTATTTTTGAAACTCCTTGCAATTTGGTGAATACTTTTAGTCAAAATTTAGATCAACTCCTTTTGCCCATTCGAACACTAATCGCACCGATTTTGGGTCATATTTTGACCAAAATGTACTAATTGTCCAAGGATTTAAAATAATAATAAATTAAAAACTGATAAAGCCAACATTTCAACATTAATGTGAGTGGAAGGGTAGAAGAACAAAAAAATAAAAGCATATCGTGCCGTGCGTGGGGATCGAACCGGTGTTCTGTGATTTACAATCGAAGGACAAGGCATCCAAGCCACGGAAGTATTTGTGTTAAGAGATGTGTTATAATTGTACATACCATTGAACTACTTGTTTCCATCGGATGCTTGAGTTTGTCATTAAAATTGTGCTTTTTGGTGCAATATTTGTATGTGCCACTCGCCTAAAATATGTTTGTAATGTCATGATAGTCCTTATTTTTGAAAAAGCGGTAAATAACTTCGAAATTTTTGGCCACAAAAATGGCGTCATTTTGTCCGGAGCGCAGGCCGTCTCAACGTGATTCTTTATTTACACTCACCTATGACCTAGCGAGTGACGACATATTTTATATATTGCGGAGGACTACTCACGTCAGAATTTTACAGTAATATATAGGTTAACACTTGGCATATGCGACAATTTGTAAGGGGACGATGCTGATTAATGTGGATATTTACCTCGCTAGTTACTATTCTGGTGTTACTCGCCAGTTTTGCTCTGAGAATTACATCCTTAGTAAGTTACGCAACAGTTAGGGCATCCTAGGGAAGTAGCTTACCTCCCTATTAAAGTTACGCCAGTTTGTTGCACTCGGCCATTAGTTTCGTAATTAGATCAAGAATTAAAGTTTTAAAATTGTGTCCACTGTTTAGTGGCCTTTAATTGTTTTGAACATTAAAATGGTTTGTCATTTAATTATTACTTGGTTTGCCATTAAAATTCCATATTCATAAAGATGACCACTTGCTGTTCTTTCCAGTTCACAACACTATCTGTATGTTTGTTATTTCAGACACATTTGTATTTGTAACATGTGTAACATTTGTATGAACAATCGTTTTATAACCATCCCAAGTCAGTAACAGCTCCAGAATCAAGAGGTTCTCCGATATCTAGATGCAAATCTGGCCTGGATGCGGCCACACTCGGCGACGGTCTCTTTTAAGGGGGTGTTAACCCCAAAAATATGAAATTTACCAAGCGCTGTAACTTTTGAACTAATAATGTAATGGTAGGGTGGTCGATTTTTTCCCCGCTTAATATCACAAGTGTCTGTAAAATGGTTATTGCGCCATCTATCGCCTCTAATAGCACATTTTCAGTCATATGTAGAGAAACCTGCTACGGTTGTAAGCCCAAGCGTCAACTCTAGAGTCTGCCTAAGTGTAAAGCAATCGGATCGGATGAATAAGAAGTGGATTATATTTCAATCTGGAATGTTGTTATAAGGTTGAAGCTAAAAAGGTCGTCATTTTTAGTATATAGACATCGTCTCATTCCAATTAATATGCTTGCCTGTTTGACATCGTTTGAAATATAAATCATGGCACAGGACCAACCTGAGGTTGAAAGCAGTGCATATAGTGCTGAAAAAGAACTAAACAACTTGCCGGATTTCTTTCTTTTATAATTGAGTAGATATTTTTCTATTCTTGTTAGTCATTTAAAACATTTATTTTATATTTCATATGAAGAAAACGAATCGTTTGGAAGGAGACAAAAATGATATATGCATAAAAGGGGAATAATAAACGAAACTTGTCATTGTGTGACAAAATATCATGTGTTTGTGGATAGGAAAGTACATATTTTGGGTAATTGATGCTGGGGCATTACTATCCGGTTAATATGCTCAGTAAGTAAACCTTTAACGCCTTTAAGCTTTAAAGATTGCACCTTGAAGTTACGAGCTTGTCATTTTAAAGGCATATTATGTGATCTTTCCAGGGAACGTCCTCAACATCGAGAAAAAAATTGAAAGTAGATTTTCTTGCAGATTTACATTTCTGATCATAAATCGTGCATACATTCCAAGTTACAGGGCGATACGATTCTTAATTACTTCAAAGTCATGGTTTTGGTCAAAATTCATGGTTTTCACTTAAAATTCACGCTAAAACCATGATTTTGAGGTAATTATGAATCGTATCGCTCTGTAACTTGGATTGTATGTACGATTTATGATCAGAAATGTAAATCTGCAAGAAAATCTACTTTCTAAAAAAAAAATCATGAATAGAGGGCGCTCTCTGGAAAAGATCACATAATATGCCTTTAAGTTCATTTCGAAGATTAAACTTAGAGTTCTAGGCTGCCACTCATTCTTATCCTCTTAGGACTATCAGAGTAATTGGAAAATGAAATAACAACATCCTAACGTTCTGCAAAAAGCGATACAAATAATCAAATATAAACACAAAACCAATTTAAGCGATCACATAAAGTTTGTAAAGGAACTTCAATATATAGGTCTACATGTTAAATACTTATCTTTAATATTCCGTTAGAGAAAATTAATTTATGTGCCAAATGGACGATACCTTTAGAAACACCGTGCATTGTCGTTACATTGATATACCAGTTCTGACGTTAGTATAGGGTCATAATCTTGGATTCCGTGACCATTTTCTTCCAACCTTTGTTTTTTTCTTAGTGAATTTGTCAACTACAACTTAAAAGAGTTTCTTATGCCCCTCTCAAAACTGACGGGAACTCAAAACCGCCAAAATCACCTTGATAAAATGTACTATCGCTTGAACAAAATGAGCTACATGGTTTAATAAGGCGTAATTTTCAAATAATGTTGGCATTACTAATCCACTGAAAAAGTTATTAAATCGTTTCATTCATTCCTCACTCCCAGGATTATTCAACGCACCATATAATTACTATTTGCCATCTCATTTAAATCAAATGATATTTACATCACACTTGTCATGCTTGTATTACATCCTCTAAATGAGGAGCTTTTCAGAGCCGCAAGGTTTGCTTCTTTTTGACAATCAAACCAGCGAATGCATTACGGCATTCCGTTATGATTACATGGCAGTGCCCTTGACAACATATACTAAACATTACGCTGTTTATGCAAAGCTGCCGGCATTGCCGAAACACAACCAAAATAATTTGCAGTGCCTTTGACATTGATTAAGACTGACATAACGATAAGACGGGTGAATTTCAATATACCTTCCTTCTCTGCTTAGTAAAAAGCGGGTCATCGACCTCTTTTAACGCTATACAAATTCACTGTTTCTTTTGATGAATGTAAAATATATTATTTAGGGAGCACCACATAGCAAATGTTAGTATGCTATTCACGATGTAATCCTGTAATATGCGAAAGTCTTCTTGAAAGCATACACCCCATGCCTTGGCATCGTTGTCTTCTTTACATAGCTTTATATCAAAATATTAGAGTTTTAGATTAAAGGGGCATTCGCTTCACAAAGGGGTAAACACTGACGAATAAGGGTACAAATTGAGACCTATCACCAGATGATAATATCGTTTGCTGAATAGTTAGCGTTGTAGGGATATTTCGACTTCGGAATAGGGCCGTATAGAGAGAACGAATTGCTTTCTACAGCCCATTCGTATCCTATTTTGGATAGTGGAACCACGTTGGTTTCCCTGATTTGAATCTTGTTTGAAAATGATTGGCCATCCAACAGCGTGTCTCAGAAACATTGTGCAAAATAGCTAAGTGCTGTGCTAAGTGCTGTGCGATTTTTTAGAAAATAGGCAATGAGGTATGCGATTTTTTCCTTTTTTTAAATCCAAAAAGAAAAATCCCCAAAAATAAGGTGATTGCTAGTTACAACCGAACTCGGCGTGGAAAATGTGATAGTCCGCCATAACCATGACAACTGAGAGTCCTAGCTCAGCTCCTATAGGACTCTCATGTATAAGACTCGCTAATTCATGACAGTGATTCCAAATACGGTGATGAAATTGAATAATTCTGACATTTGTGAAACATTTGGTTACATTTTGAACTTGGAACTTTCGTCTGCAGACGACTGCCTCGCGGAAAGTGTTGAAGGTCCGTGGACATGTTATCTTTCGAGTAGCTTAAGGAGCATGCCATTATCTTCAACCGAAATATGCACACCCAATGTTTCTAATATTCTCCCCCCCCCCCCCCCCCCCCCCCCCCCCCGCCCCGCATGCTGAAGGAAATGAAAAATGTTATGAACTCTCATGGCGGACATAAACATCGTTAGTATGGGCAGTGTTGCAAGTGTGTGGTGTATACTACTAGAGTAAAGTAACGCAGAGGTAATGGACTGGAGTGCTTTTGATAAAATGATTCTTAAAGATTTCTCCATCCAAACATGCTTTCAGTTTGATACTTTAATATTTTACAGAAATGTAACGATTTAAAAAGGTACCGAAACTTTTGAGATACCCTGATTATCAGTCGATATCTGTACTGGACAACAGTGAAATATAAAACTCTTTAAATCATGAAATGAAGAAGATGGGAAAAAGAGTAGATCTTTTATGGTGCACAAATGACAATACGATATACCTGTTTGTACATATTCAATTTCAATCCCTCTAGGAGTCTTTGCGCTCGTGTTTGCACCGTTAAATTGTAACACATGGTTTGACGGTACAACACAAAAGAGGAGAATTCGTAGTCGGCAAACAAAGCATCGGTAGTTTATGTGTCCGAGCTGAGTTTGAGATACCAACTTCTTCTTTCCATAAGAAAGGCCTTAGGCTGGTATTCGATATCTACGTTTGACAAGTATTATCATATTTAGAGAAATACAAGATTTCGCACTTCAGCCATGCTCGGTCGCGTGTTAACAGGAAGTCCAGATATCGGGAAGTCGACGTTAATCCGAGCACTTTATTAATTTTACAAAATGTAATAAAAACATATCATGGCAAGCGTATTTCCGTAAGGATGCGTTTTGATATATTGAAGTGCATAATCTTTAGAGCGGACGTATATAATATTGACGACAATATGTTTTTACGGGTAACACTCCAAGACCAATGTAATTTCCAAGGAAAGCTTTTAACGCCAACAAAGTATAACTGTTTCTGTTGTCAGATTATAAGATATAGTTCTTATCCACTTTGAGAAATTACGTTTATGATAGAAGGGATTGTGTTATGAGGAGTCAAACGAAATGTGTAGTTTTTAACCCAATATTGTGCTTAACATTGATTTAGTAAAATAACTTTTTACACATGCAATAGTTTACTATTGAATTCCGAGTTGTACACTCTGGAAGTGTAGAAAAGCACCCGTTATTGGGTAAAACATGATTTGACACCATGCAAGTGTAAAATTCATCGTAGTCTCGTGTCCAGACTCCATTTTACATGACAGAAAGCGGATGTGAAGGAGGCTACTGCGCGATGTACACTCATAGTTGTAAAAAACTGCGCAATGTTGAGCGAAAATCCCATGCGGTCCGGCACCATATCGGGTATACTTTGCAGTATCCAGCCATGGCGGACGACGGCATATCGGTCAGAAACTTCTAGTGCAGGAACAGGACTTGAGGACCGTATCCCGGCTTTTATTAGGTAAAATGTGAAATGATTTATACGTTTATAGTCTTGTAGAATAAAACAATAGTCTTATGGGAGTGAAGTAGGTGATAGATCTGGTTTGAGATCTATAGGCCATATTTGGTCAGAAGTCACAAACTGGTCCAAAAAAATGTTTCACTTCTAATAATGTTGAGGAATGCACCAAATCTGATTAAACGGGACAAAACTTAAGTTTTACATACTTAATGACCCACAAACTATATATCGTTGAAAAGCTGATGATTCAAGATTTTTAATTTTTGCAAAAAAGAATCAAATTATACAGGGTGTGTAAAATTTGTATAGGGTGGAACATAAAAAAGTTGATCGTTTTTGCTCCTCACAAAATATTTTGATAGTTTGTACAATTAGGGTTTAGCTGAAGATAGTCACCAAAATCAGAACAACCGCAGAAGGTGCTACCAAATTTGCTAAGAATCACTTGCCCAAAATGTTCACAGGAAAAGTACAGGGTGTCTTAAATTATGATGAAATAATGCATAAAATGAAGGTTTGTATATAATATTCTATGAAATTAAGTTAGCATGGACTATTTAATTTAAAAGAAAATGGTTATCAAAATGAACTACACGAATATCGTTAAAGTTCCTTTTATTTTAAATACAGGGTGGTCCAAAATAGGTCTAAATAGCAAAATTTTCATAAATCTATGAACAATTCTGTGAAGAAACACTTCTGGCTTTTTTAGATAAATGTTTTATTACCCAGCGTAGAAAAGGACCGAAGAGTCACACAAATGAAATAGAGAGACTGCGATTTGGCCATTGTTTAATCAATAAAATGAATAAAACTGTGTGTTTTTTACATTAAAACACTCCCTGAATTGAACATCATATTCTAGTAGAGAATGTCTAGATAACAATTCAATATTATTATTCATAGTAGCAGGCACATGTTATTAACACATATGAGAAGTTTGAAAACTTTCCTATGTATAATTTTAAAATGGCATCAATTTCAAAAGTTCTAGTTTTCCACTATTTTGTGTAGAAACCTATGGGCGCCTCATCCACCGGCTCCTCATCCACCGCTCCCACCCTTGACTCACTCGACGTTTAGATTGATAACTTCACTGTTGCTAAACATGTGGCTTTAATTCTTTTTTTATTTGGTAGCTGGATAAATTGTCTTTAATATGATACCAAAAATGTTATGTTTTTTTTGACAACTTCTATTTAAAATAGAGACACGTATCACGATTTTAAGGGTTTTTTGAAACGATCCCACCTCATTTGATATACCTATTAGTGTCCTGTGACCATTTCCTATTGCGTATATAATAATCTTATAAGCTTATCAAATACGCAAGTAGAACAGAAAAATTACAGCTTATCACATCACCATCGGTCGTCCTTGGACAAATCAATGAAAGCAGCTTAGTTGCTTCCTTCATTCTTTCGTTGGCAACTTGTTGACTAAGTGGTGCGCCCTACTCTTTACGAAGGAGTCTGTAACCTTTTTTTTAACGGGGGATCGGGGATAGCTCTTCCTATTACATCTACTTCACTCCTAAAAGTAATAAAAATAATATAAATTGTCTTAAAATAACTATAACATGTATAAACATCACAATTTCCAAATCCGAGATTAAGTATTCAAGGCCTGCCGCCTGCCTCCCGCAAGAAGTTTTGACCCTTGTCATTCGCCATAGCTTAAATGTGCAAAGAATGTGCATAATGCAGTGTAAAGTGTTACACAACAAAAGGGTGAATTGCCTACACAGCATTATTGGGTAAAGGAAATTTACTCATAAGGAACACGGTCGTTTTGGGGTAAACATTTACCCAACGATATTATGTTAAAGTTTTAACCTTTGTTGGGTAAAATTTAGCTATTTGATGGGTAAAATGTTCACTATGTGTTGTGCAAGACTCTACACAACCACTGTTGTGTACATTTTTACCCAACAAACAACCATGTTCCCCTTTTTACCATCGTGAAGTGTAGTATTTTACCCGACATTGCTTAATTTGTTCTCGAAGCACACTCAATGTTTCATTGCAACTACGTGTTGAAATATACTACTAATATCTATGTGACAGACAGAAGAGTAGCAAGCAATGATTTGCTTGGCTGCGGTCAAAAAGAAGTAAGTAAAGTATCCCCCCTCGGGATACCCCTCGACGCCAGAAGTTTTTTGAAATTCACGGTTGAAAAGATCGCATTTCCTTGCATTTTTATTGCAGGTTTATTCTTAGTTCAACGTTGCAATTTCTCACTCATGTGTTAACACCAAATCTTAATACTTTTGACTGAGTTCAACCCTAAAACATCATCATCCGCAGGCATTGGTTTTACCGGCGATCTCATTGGTTCAATGTGTGTCACATGACGGGTTATTCTCCCTTTCAAGTTTAACAGATAGACAGAAAAAGCATCGACGCCTAACACTCTTTTCAATTTAGTTTTCTTTAGTTTATCTATTTTTCTCACTTTTCATTTTTATCCTGTCTTTTCCATTCCTATTCTCTTATTTTTCTTTTCACACCGGCTTGAAGGGGGTGTTTAAGGCATGGTTAACCCCTTTGACCATAGCTGTCCGCAACGGGACTCGAACCCACAATCTTTGTATTGTGAAGCGAGAGCTTATCCGCTGGACGACGCGTGCTCAAAAAACAAAGGACTGTATTTGGAAAAGGCGAGTACTCTAATAATGTAGTAGGTGGAGATCTTATTTGTAAAATAATTTGGTAAGCCTCAACATTTTTTTGCCAAAATCATGATACTTAGTTTTTAATATTTGACAAAACGACAAAAAGACAAAACAAATTGAACGGATGCAGTATTTTTCAAACATTGAAAGAATGGTTGTGTGATGATGCACCTGTCAGTTGTATGACGACCCCGGGAATGGTGCGTTACTTTACCGAGGTGCGTCACTTTCTCATCGACAATATTTCATGGTTTAGACTATATTTTGAATTTTAATGCAAAAACGGCAGAAGTTCTTTATCTGGAAATGCTTGTTACGTCGTTCCAAGCTACAATATGAACACATAATATAAATAATAGTTGATTTCACATTCAGTGTAAGTTTGATCATATAAATGCCTACTGATGTAGATTCTGATGTAGATTATACACATTCTGGAATATAGGTCGTTTCATAAGGCAATCGTCTGAGCAGAGTAGAGGTCGTTCATTTCAACACGTCACTCACCTATGGATGTTTTATGTTTGAGCGAAATAGACACCAATCATTTGTTAGGCCTTACTTATTAAACCAAAAGCATTCCTTTTGGTTTTATAAGTAAGGTCTGAAAAACAAAAATGATTGGTGTCTAATTCGTACCAAGTGATGAACTTCAGTAATATTTGAGTTTGATATGCATTTAGAATCATTATCCATTTCTTGTACAACATTAAAAATGCTATCCTTTCTAGTTTTCAGCATTAATCTTCATGATAAACCCGAGTATTCCGGGTATTAAAAGTAGGGTATTCCTGAGTCGATGCTCATACTAACGTAGAAGTCAAAACCTATTTTGAGCGAATTAGGCGACAACACAACTGTTCATTTTCAGGCCTGACAGCTATTTTTGGGTTGCCATAGGTACCACAGAAATTCGTGACTGTTGCTCGCGATCGTATTTGTCACACAGAAGTGAAAACCGCGTAATTAATGCTACTACAAATGCTTCTTAGACGGAAATAAATCAACTCTACTTGGTGGAACGTGGTGCTACTCAGTCAGTGGTAGATGAAGTTTATTTCAGTGGTAGTCTAATTTGACATTGGAGGTTGACTTACGTATAGTACTACAATTAATAGGAGTTAGACCCGAATTTATGCCTTGCATCTGCTGCTTCATACAAGGTAAGCCACGATTGTACGCAATTATTGTTACCCCTTTGTCTAGAGAGTCCTTGGCTGCTATATCGAGTACGAGACCGTGTTTTTAAGGTCTTTGTGAATTTTTCACGCACACAATTGTCTTTATCAATTCGGTCAAAGAGTTCCGACTTTTAACATGTCATGCATAGCGATCGCCACTGTCACCAGAAATTTATCATACTACAAGAAAGTTGATCACTTGAAGAACAGTAAAGATGTGAAACCACAAGTTCAGCTAGAGAATGACGACGATGAACCAGGATGCGTAGATGCACCAGCACCGATACAGCAGACACCAGCAGGATAGCGTCCACAAAGAGATATTAGATTGCCAGCCCGCTTTCAAGATTATGTGAAATCAGTGCATCATAGGGATTAGAAAAGACTGCAAATAGTTTTGCATATTTTTTTTGAGACATCATAAATTGTCTGTGTTTTGGATTATAAACAAAATGTCCAATCATGAGTTAATTCATTTATTTCGAAATTTGCTTCACAAATATTTTGCATAATCACAGGTCAAAAGTTAAAGTGCAGTACCCATTGTTATGTGCAGGGAAACAGAATGAGCCAGAATCAAGTTCATCATAAAAGCATTCAATGCGTTAATTGTCCTATTTACGGTGATACAGTAGTCTACATGAATGCCATACACCACACCCACAACATTATGTACAAACACACATCTTGCACACCTTTAAATCACAAGGTGTGATTTCCACTTCTCATCTACTTCAACCCAACTAGTCATCAGGTGTGAGCCAGGGAGCCTGAGCTAGTGTATACCAGCCATTCCCTGCCAGCAGGATTATCTTATCACACCTATAATGTTGAACTCAAGATTGAATGTTTGCATTCAAAGTATTCTGTTCATGTACTTTTGGTATTTTGAACAAAATCACAAATTTACTTGATTTAATAATCATTCAAATCAGGATTTCACAGCCTAAAATAGCATTTTGTTCGAAAGTTTTATATCGTTAAAAAAGTGAGGTGTAGTGTCTATATATGTCACGATTTAGGGCGGTTATTTCCTGGACATGTTTTCCCACACAGCGGTAGAGTCGTTTTTCTGTTTGTTCCACATTAACATTGATATACAGGGTGTCCCAGAAAACCTGCAACTTATTTTGGCGGGGCTCTAGTTTCACCTTTGAACATCGGAATGCAGCGATGTTTGCACTTTTTGAAATCTGTAGAATGTTTTCTGTTTATCTGTGAAAAAATAATTACGATTGCTAGTTTTGTTTTCAAATAAGATGTGGTCAAAGGAAGGTATGTGTGGAACACGTTCAACCGATTTGGCGATAATCGATGACAAATCCAATAATGTCCTAAATATTGTGCGTGAAGTCTTAGGGAACGTACATTGTTTTCACATGCTAATGATTAATGTTATAAAACGTTATTGCTATGAAGAAATAAAAATAAACATACATGTGTATTGCCTAAATAAAAATGTTAAAACGATGGCAGTTTTCTTCTCGCTGATGAAAGAGTTGTGACATACTGTGCGTCTGAAAGCTCGAACCAAGTTCAGAAAGCTTTCCAAATAAAATACCCGAGGAGAAAAATCTCATACCGTTCAATTATTTAGAGGAAATGTTAACAAATATTAACATTTGGACTTTATAGCAACTATAGACTGATGGATAGTTCAGGTCGCCGTCGAACAGCTAGTGAGAACAATTTCGAAGAAAACTGAGGTTTGCCACGCTCTGAAAAATGAACCGATTATATCAGCACAGATATCAAGTCCTGATCCAATGTTACGATTTCTACAACCAGTCTTTTTATTTCATTAATTTTAATAAACGTTGATTGTTAAATTTTAGGAGAATGTAATTTTAATTAACAAACCAAATGATGAAAGAGAGTGCGCTCCAAAGTGATTCACCCCGGGGATTCACCGGGCTCCGTAGCGGTAACATCGGTTTTATCCAAATCGGTTGAACGTGTTCCAGGCATACCTGCCTTTGATCGCGTCTCATTTGAAAACCAAATAAGCAATCGTAATTATTTTTTCAAAGGTAAGCGGAGAACATTCCACAGACTTCAAAAAGTGCAAATATCGCTGCAATCTGATGTTTAAAAGAGAAACTAGAGCCCTGCCAAAATAAGTTGCAAGTTTTCTGGGACACCCTGTTTACCGATTCTTTCACAATAAAATAACGGCATTAATACAATTTACTTTATAAGTAGTTACTACAAAAAAACTCTTCACTAAAAATGGAAATGTAACTTTTATTCTTCATTTATTTATTATATGTAATAAATATAAGAGGACCTGACGTTTCGATTCTAACAGAATCTTTATCGAAGGTAAAATGACAGAATACAACATTACACAACATATATATAGACAGAGGAACAATAGGCAGGAAGTCAAAGTGACAGATGAATGAATAGGGGAAGATATCATGCTAGACAGCTGATTGATGAAGTGGATAAAATAACAAAAGGATGACATAGACTAAGGGGAGATTAAAAAGTAAAAGGCAAATGGGATATAAAAATAATTGGTGAGTGAAATCAATAATAGTGATTGATGACTACAAATAAATAATAAAATGGATGGAAATGTAAAAGGACTAAGAGAATGCATGAGAAAACAAGAAAAAACAAAGTGAGACTAGGCCTATGCCAGTAACAAATAATGGAAATGCACTGGAACAAGTAATGAAAATTACTGTGCATAGGAGACAATGTTGAAAATGAAAACAAAGTATCACATATATCAAGAAGTAAAAAATAAAAATGGAGAGAAGAAAAAGTGGAGAAAAACAAATGGGTAAAAATACAAATGATAGGTTTATAAGATACAAATGGAGGAGGGGGGGGGGGGGGGGGGGGGGGTTGGTGGGGGCGGGGGTTGAGTCTAATCATTCCCTTCCTGGATGTTTAGGCCATGGGGCTGAATAGTAAGAAGACGCTTCATCCATAACTTCTCTCTACTGAGACGTACCACTTCTGAACGGCTACCTAAAGATTCAATGCCCTGTAAGATCATATCAGACATAGTGTGGTTGGGAAGGTTGAAGTGGTGTCCGACAGGTGGCTTGTTGGTGTTGACCGTCGATCTGTGTCCATAGAAGCGCTTCTTCAGTGAGTTTTTAGTCTCACCAACATACTGGACTCCACACACTCTACATGATAAGAGGTAAATGACATTAGATGTGGTGCAAGTGATGTGACCCTTCGTCTTGTAGGTGGCATGGGTGGTGTGGCTGGTGAAGGAATCGCCTTCCTTGATGTGTTCCCGGCAAACGACGCACCTGCTGGTCGACTCGCACTTAGAAGTGCCATGCTGCGTGGGGAGAGAATCATCAGTTACCGGGGGGATGGTAGCCCGTACTAACATATCTCGTAGGTTGCGAGGGCGTCTGTAGGCCAGGATTGGTATGTCAGGAACTGCACGACGAAGACGGTCTGATGTGTGGAGAATGTGGTGGTTAGTGTTGGTGATGTGACGCAGAGGAGGAAGGTTAGGATGAAATGTGGTAACAAGGGGAATCTTAGGGGTGGGGTCTTGGTTTCTGGGCTTCTCCTGAAGGACTGTGGCTCTCGGGAGAGAGTGGACTTTCTTGATGGCTTGCTGGACTTTGGTGGAGCTGTGACCCCTGGTAACCAGATGCTTCTTCAAATTCTGTGCATGATATGAGAATCTAGATTCGTTAGAACAAATACGTCGGAGACGGAGAGCCTGACTGTATGCTATGCCTGTCTTACAATGGCGAGGGTGGCAGCTTGAAGCATGGAGATACTGGTGCGTATCTGTAGGCTTGGTGAAGAGATCTGTAGATAGTATACCATTCTCAGCTTTCTGTATGGTTACATCAAGAAAGTGTGCCTGTTGGTGGGAGTAGTCAGAAGTGAACTTAATGGTCCTGTGAAATGAGTTCATGTGATCAATGAATGTGAGGAGACTGCTTTCATCACTGGTCCAGATAAAGAATATGTCGTCAATGTACCGCAACCAAATCCAAGGTCGACAAGGTGCTTCAGCTAGCAATTGTTCCTCCAGCCTAGACATGAAAAGACAGGCCCATGACGGAGCCATCCTAGTACCCATAGCTGTGCCATGTACCTGCAAGTAGGTCCTGTCCATGAAAGTGAAATTTTTCTTGGTTAGGACATGGTTCATGAGGCATTCAATATCAGGTATGGGAGGACTGGAATGACCAATCTTAGCCAAAGCTGCACGGCTTGCTTCTATGACTTCCTGATGGGGAATGTTGGTATAGAGGGACTTAACATCAAATGTGCCAATAATTGCGGTGCTTGGAACTTGGTTCTTGATGGCTTCGAGTTTCCTGAGAAAGTCCGGGGTGTCATGGATATAGGAGGGAACCTGTGAAACAAGAGGCTTGATGAAGTTATCGACAAAGAGGGATATATGCTCAGTTGGGGAGCCGTTGCCAGAGATGATGGGTCTGCCTGGGTTTCCCAGCTAATGGATCTTAGGAAGGAGCTGGAAGCGGGCAGCACTGCAATCTTTGGGAGATAAAAACTCAAAGGCCTTGTCAGAGAGCTCATGACGCTGATGCATGTCATCCAGGGTATGCTGAATCTGTTGAGAAAATGTGTTAGTAGGATCTGAGTCAAGAACAGCATAATGAATGCGGTTGTCAAGATGACGCATGGCTTCATCAATGTACTTCTGTCGGTCCATAACAACTACTGCTGACCCTTTGTCTGCTGGCTTGATGATGATGTCTGTCCGTAACCTGATGGAATTCAGTGCCTGGCGTTCCTCCCTAGGGATATTGTCATGAGATCTGCGGGAAACTTGCTCAGAAGTGTTAACCTGGGTGCTAACGACTTGGACATAAAAGTCTCAAGGGCAGGGACCCTGTTCTTGGGAGGAACCCAAGTACTCTTCTTTAGAACGGCTCAGGTACAGATGGTGGGGCATCAAGAAAAAATTCTTTGAGACGTATCCTCCGATAATACTGAGTAAGGTCCTCGCTAAGCTCAACTTGGTTGACATCAGGAGGAGTGGGACAGAATTTAAGGCCTCTAGAGAGAAGTCTGTGTTCAGCATCAGATAAGGTGGAAGATGAAAGGTTAATGACAGTGGATGCAGCTGGTTCTGGTTCAGGAGGAGGTGGGCGCCTGAACCGCCGGTACTTGTGCCGTTTCTGCTTCTCTAACAGGCCAGATACTTTCTTGTTTCTTGTGTTCATGAGTTCAGTCTCCTGTCTAGATAAACAGCCATTTATTTCATATTTATATTATTTGCCTAGTCTCACTTTGTTTTTTCTTGTTTTCTCATGCATTCTCTTAGTCCTTTTACATTTCCATCCATTTTATTATTTATTTGTAGTCATCAATCACTATTATTGATTTCACTCACCAATTATTTTTATATCCCATTTGCCTTTTACTTTTTAATCTCCCCTTAGTCTATGTCATCCTTTTGTTATTTTATCCACTTCATCAATCAGCTGTCTAGCATGATATCTTCCCCTATTCATTCATCTGTCACTTTGACTTCCTGCCTATTGTTCCTCTGTCTATATATATATATGTTGTGTAATGTTGTATTCTGTCATTTTACCTTCGATAAAGATTCTGTTAGAATCGAAACGTCAGGTCCTCTTATATTTATTACATTTACTTACACAGGCTATTTTTGTGGATAAGCAGTTTGCATTCAGCTTTTACATTATATTTATTTATTATAATAGTATATACTACAAAAGACACATTTTTAAAAATGGAAATGTCTTCACAAAATGAATGAAGAATAAAAGTTGAATATTAAAATGTACGGAAAGCAAAGATTTAAAAAAAATAAGAGAGCTAACCATTTTTCAACTAGATTGAAATGTGTGGTAAACGATCATTCGTTCAGGTTTTGTGAAGGCATTTCAATTTCTAGTGAAGTATCGTTCGTAGTATCTAGTTTAATCTAAATGAATGAAAAGTAAATGTAATATTACAGTGTGCGGAAAACATAGATTTTTATAATAAGAGAGGTTTTTTCAATTGAAACGTGTGGAAAACAATCGTATGTGCGGGTTTAGTGAAGGCATTTCAACGCTTAATAAAGTATCGTTTGTGGTATAAACATATATATGTGTGTGGAAAATGATCATATGTGCGGGTTTTTTAAGACATTTCAATTTTTAGTGAAGTATCGTTTGTAGTATCTAGTGTTATATAATACTCTAAATGAATGAAAAGTAAATGTAATATTACAGTGTGCGGAAAACATAGATTTTTAAAATAAGAGAGTTAACCATTTTTCAATTGAAATATATTGATAACGATCATATGCGCGGGTTTTGTGCAGGCATTTCAATTTTAATTAAGTATCGTTTGTAGTATCTAATGTAATAATCTAAATGAATGAAAGTAAATGTAATATAACAGTGTGCTGAAAACAATGATTTTTAAAATAAGAGAGTTAATAATTGTTCAATTGAAATATGAGGAAAACGATGATATGTGCGGTTTTTTGAAGACTTTTCAATTGTTAGTTAGTGAAGTATCGTTCGTAGTATCTAGTGTTATAATCTAAATGAATGAACAGTAAACGTAATATTACGTCCAGTCGTCCACAAGTAACTGGATTTCCTTGGACTAGATATACTGAATTTCATCAATCATCGTAATATTACTGTGTGCGGAAAACAATGATTTTTAGAATAAGAGACTTTAAAACAATGTTTCCATTGAAATGTGTGGAAAACGATCACAATGTGCGGGTTTTGTGAAGAAATTTTCATTCTAAAAAGGTGTCTTTTGTAGCGTATACTCGTATACTAAATGAATGAAGAATAAAAGTGTCATTATTAAAATGTGCGGAAAACAAAGATATTAAATATAAAAGAGATTTAACAAATTTTCAATTAAAATGTGTGGAAAACGATCATATGTGCGGGTTTTGGGAAGACATTTTTGTTTTTTAAAAAGATGTCTTTTGTAGTTTATACTGTATACTAAATGAATGAAGAAGAAAAGTTGAATTATTAAAATGTGCGGAAAATTATATTTTTTAAAATAACCCTGAACAGATTTTTAACTTCATATAAATATGCTGAAAACTAAAACGAACAAATGTGCGTTTTTAGTGAGAGGTTCGTGAATAAACGTGTGCTTTGTAGTATCTAGTAATATCACTAGAGTTTAAAATGTAAATGTATTATTACAATGAGCGAAATTGTTTAATTATTATTAAATGAGCCAATACAAATCGTTCGACTTCATTGAAATTAGCGCTAATTCATAAAGACATTAAATAGAAACTTAATACCGTTATCCAAATATGCTTCAACATTTTTTTTACTTGACCAATGTTGTGAACGCATGTAAATTGGAAACAAACACTAAATCTCTTTGTTCGTAAACGAACAAATGTGCGTTTTTAGTGAGAGGTTCGTGAATAAACGTGTGCTTTGTAGTATCTAGTAATATCACTAGAGTTGAATATGTAAATGTATTATTACAATGAGCGAAATTGTTTAATTATTATTAAATGAGCCAATACAAATCGTTCGACTTCATTGAAATTAGCGCTAATTCATAAAGACATTAAATGGAAACTTAATACCGTTATCCAAATATGCTTCAACATATTTTTTGACTTGACCAATGTTGTGAACGCATGGAAATTTGAAACAAAAATAAAATTGCTTTGTTCGGGTTTTCTTTTTTCTTTTCATAAGTCGAACAAAAATCGCCCTTTATCATGATTATCAGTCGCTGTAACCATAGAAACTGTCACCGTGACCTTGTACGGGTGTGTGTGATATGCTGTTTGATGGATTTTAAGGGACTTATCTCTCTTTCAAAGAAGCTTTCTTGTGTATAGTCTAGTATGCTTAGCACCACTGCGGTATCAAAAGGAATTTCCCCAAAACAAATAGTACAAATAATAATAACAAAATAAACAAAATAATAAATATGGAAATACCTAGGGGACCGTTCATAATTCCTACCGGACCGGGGGGGGGGGGGGGGGGGGGGAGGCATCAAACGGGGGGGGGGGGGGGGGGAGGGTCATAACTTTTTCAAGAAATCAAAATAAGGGGGGGGGGGGTTACAACTTTTTTTAGGAAATTAAAGGGGGTCAACACTTTTTTGTACTAATATTTAAAACCTTAATTGTTTTTGGATAACAATTTTATTATTCACCCATGGCCCCCTTAAAAATTAAATTCTGAAAACTGACAACAGCAATGTGTTGCCCTTCTTTTCGGCGCCTGCTTGCCCACGCTGACAGCGCCCACCAACATTTGAATCGTGTCGGTAGAGATTGCCTCTGTCGGTTCATTTGTCAAGGGGAATCATGAAATTATGACGAACAAGTACAAATATGGATATTTCTCTCGCTATGCGCGCATGTACCCACAAAAAAGATTTTCGGTGTTTTAAAGCACGTTTAAAGCCAAAATAGACCTCAATCATGGGAAATATGGCTATTTTCTCGCGCTATGCGCGCATGTGCCCCCAAAATATATTTTTGGTGTTTTAAAGCACGTTTAAATACAAAATACACCTCAATCATGGGAAAATAGTAAAAAGAAATCGCCCGCGCTCTTCAAATATTTATAATTAAAGGGGTGAGTGCAATAAAGTTCTAAGTTAAAGTGCTAAGTTATTGCACCCACCCTTTAATTATGTATGCTTATTGTATTTCGGTCCATAATATGATAATATTAATTCAAGGAAACAAATAGACCTAAACTGTTTCAGTTTCTGCTTGAAATATGCCACCTAGCTCCCAGTGCTCAGATATGGAATCTTTGAAGAGCAAGATCGTACTGATCTTCCCATATCCACTTTGTTTCGGTCTAGGTGAGTGTTCTGAGTGTGTCTGTAACTGTTGCTAGTATGAAATGAATGAAGAATGCACATTAGTAAGCAAGACCTAGCAGCTTTTGACCTCTTCTTTGTTGGCTTGGGGAGGGTTGGGGGATGCATTCTGCAACGCTTTGACTCTATCTGGACTTGGATACAGGCCTTCTGAATTGAACACATGTCCAAAGAATTTATCAGTGTCTTGGCATTTACCATTTATCTTTGGTTTACTTCGGTACGGTTTTCAATTTAGGGGAGACGTCAAAACTCGACCGCCCGTTGACCGCCGGTTACGTACGGTTCCGCCCGGTTCTTTCAGGTCAAATGTTTTACTGGTATATGAATATTCACGCATGCAACACTGAACAACTGCCGGTTGACTTAATGCTGTAACCGGACCAATTTACACTATCAATCTGTTACTTTGCGGTCATAATAGCTCTCTCTATAATCGTTCTATAAAAATAACCATTCATAGACTTTCGGTATTGATTTTAAAAAGTTAATTGAGCTATAAACAGATTAAAAAAGCCAACCCCAGCGAAAATCAATAGCTGCATTGTACTGGTTGTCAACTGAGACTTTTATTGCTCACGCGTGTGACGAGGCACTTTCAACCGGTCGTGTTCACCAGAGTGTAACTATTTGACCTCATTATGTGTGTATATTATAACAGACGACAAGTTTTGTGAGAACCGGGCGGAACCGGCCGTAACCGGCGGTAAACGGGCGGTCGAGTTTTGACGTGATCCCTTACATGTTTTTTCACGAGGCATCGTGAATTACAATTGACACTCTACACTATTGGAGGGTTTCTTTTGACTTGCCCTGTTAGCTGAAAAAAACCTCTTGATGATTGAGTCGCCATCATTCTCTGGTTTTGAAAGCAATTCATAACAAACCCGTTATTAATATTTGATTCGCAGACTTACACATCTCGTCATAGCTCTGCTACAATTGTGGGACGTTGAATGCCTCACGTCGTGATTATATTATATGTCGAAAACTAATAAATATCACATATGAATGTTTTTTTCATATTAACAGTTTCGAAGTAGCTCATATATTGATGTTTTTTCTTTTTAACAGCTTGGCAGTAAACATAATAGAGGACTATATTAAATTGAAAATATCGATGAGAAAACGCCTTGCGAAATCAGAAAAGCGGTTGAGATCAGAATGAGGGATAGTAACACTCTAAACAGCGAGGAAAAGACCCGTAATACCTACTCACGTACATCTATATGATCCACTGTCAGCAACAACACCGGAAAAGTGACTATGTGCATGTATTTAAACCATTTAGAAGAATGCAGCAGGATGAAATATAACTCACCGTGAGTAAATCTGGCTTTTAAAAATATAGTGCTGTATTCTCGTACGTAGTAAACGCGGTTTTAAGCTAAATACGCGTTTAACTTTGACTTTAAACACAACCTTTAAACACATCGTTTAACTAAACGCAATTCGCGAACATTTGTTTAATTCATACCGCAGTAAATTGAATACTCGTTTGCAAAGAACGCACGACCACTCTGGGTACAAGATTTACGGAGTGTATAAATTCGGGTTTTGTTAAACACGTCGTTTAACAAATAAACTCGCGTTTAATTTAGACACGAGTTTAGTTAGACACGGTTTGAAGCTAAAACCGTGTTTATTACGAAAATACGGCCCATAATGTTCATTGTTATACGAGGGGCGTTCAATAAATACCTGCAACCATTGTTTTTCTCCACTCATGCGCGACGTATGCCAACTAGAATTAGGGTAATTTGAAATATGGGTCTTTATCTTTCCTCGCATGCATGAATGAACAATATCGTTTGTGGGATTACGTAATGGCACATACGTAAAATCAATACTCTCTGGACACTGCATGAAAAATAGCTGATCAGGGCGGAGAATATTTGCAAGCAATTTGATGCACAGTTACTTTTTTCAAAATATCTCAAGAACCGATGCATGGAATAAGTTGCCGTTTGAAACAGTGATAGACCAGTACTATGTGCTCAACATTACTTATTTTCAGATGCAAATTATGGAGAAAAAACACTTATTATGTAACATTAAAACGTCATCTTTTTGTCATAGCTTAAAAGAAATTCTTTAATGAATAAACAGTCAAGGTCAAGGTATCCAACCGCAAGATTTGTCTTAAACCTCTTGTTACTCATTGTTACATGTCATAGATTTAAATGGGAGATTACAAAGACAATATCTGAAACCGTTTTCTGCAGAGAAAATTTGTATACAATGAAGCTCTTTTTACCCAATTTGAGTAAATTCACTATACTGACCATAACATTAAATTGAATTGTATTTTCAAATAGATGTTTACATTTTTGAACTTTGTATATGTATTGACGTTCACCACAGTTCTTGTTTTCTTAAATTCAATTCCTTATCTGTAACTTTTACGTTGGTTGCAGTGATTGTTTAACATTTCTACTCATTATGAGCGCTTTCTGACCACCGTGCGTTCTACGCATGCGCAGATTTTTATTCCAAGTTCAACAATTCTCGATGTATTTATTGATACCCTGTCATCTATACAATAACGAATCCTGCATTTGCTGTGGTATTTCAGGAAATCCCAATTGTTTGCTATAACTATCATTTTCATTTCTTTGGATTTTCGGCATTTTGGGGCTCACTGTCAAAGCCTAATGTTGACCAAGATAAGATGCAGTGTATTTCCAAAAGTTGTCGTTGACAGAACCTCTCTATTTAGGACCTGGTTGAACATGGTCTCTGGTTTCCTGATGCAAAATGTTAGACTTGCACACTAATCCGGAACAAAGTTCTGCTCATTTCAATACACGTGCTATCAAGCAAATACAAAATTCCTGCCAAAGTGGCATGTTTTTCAGTGTCCAAATATGGGTTATTTTATGCTAATGCTATTACGTAATTATGAATATTCAGTAAATCCAGATTGTGTTAAATGATAGATTAAGGTTCATACTTTATAATGTACCCACTTAGATTTCACAGAATCACTCAGGTGTGGAGAACAACAATGGTTGCGGGTATTTATTGAATGCCCCTCGTATATCTCTACAAGCCTAACCGACAAAGGTGTGTTTTTAAAATCAGTTTAATCTTATATTATACGGTTGCTGGCAGAATTACGATTTTGAGGTTGTAACACGTCACCTTGATACAAGAATATGTACATTTAATGCTAACAATCTCATATTTTGCAGATACAGTTAGAGCCTATAAAACCCTACAATAATCTCGACTTTCGTATTTCTAATTGGCCTGGACTTTACAAAGATAGCTTTTATCAATTAACACTTGCATATCGTTACGAAAAGAAAACACCAAAGATCGATCTTCTACACTCGACAATCATGGCCAATAGCGCCATCAGTCTAATTCTGCGACTCTCCATCATTATAATCACAGTTTTGTTTCACCATAACGCTGCACAGGACCGATCAGCATCTGCTACTCAAATATCGGTGACAGCTTTATGGGACATTATAGTTGGCAATGATACTCATCCGTGCAGCTTAGAAGAGAACACTTCCAGTCAAGGAACATACTATGCTTTTCGTGGAAGTCAACACCAACCCTGCAGTGTTCACGTGAATGCAACACTTGGATTTTATACTCGGATAGAAATACCAAACAGTAGTAATATTTTTACTGAATCATTTTCCCTCTATATCGAGAGGCAAGGACGCTTGGACCTCTGTACAAATCAGTATTTGGTTTATAACGAAAATACTGAAGTGTGCAGTAGTATTCTGCTTCAAGATAGTCTGAACATAAATGTACAAGGTAATGTTAGTATCTTAGTCAATGGGATATCAGCATTAGAATCACAGCCTGCATGCCCAGAATATGATGGTGATATCTTGCCAAGCCCAACAGTAAATCAGACACCAAATTGCAAAAGAGTAAAGGGATATAGTAACCAGATTATGTGCAAGCTTGACAACTCTGGCAGATGTAGACTGCCATTTCCATCCGAATGTAATGCGACGCTTGGACATAATGTAGTAACTTTTCAATGCCGCGAAAATGATTTGCACCAAACCCAAGAATCATTGATTATCTATCCTACAGGTGTATCCATACTAGATTTACGCTATAATAACATAATCGAACTAGAAGTTAATTCATTTACATATTTCAGTTATTTGCAAGTACTATACCTACAACAAAATGATTTGACCGTACTTCGTGCAGATGTTTTTTCAGGGTTACATGCGCTTCATAAATTATACATTTATGGTAATATCTTGGTCCACGTTGATGAACATTCATTCCGAGGATTGGAAATGTTAAGTCAATTGCGTCTGAATGACAACAAATTGATCATATTACCACGTGGGTTGTTTGGGGAACTGAAAAATCTGAATATATTATTCTTGTATGGAAACCAAATGATCAGCTTAAATGAAAGATTATTTAAAGGATTAAGACAGCTGACCATCTTGGCTCTAGACGATAATAATTTGATATTACTACCCGGTGCATTGTTTCAGGGATTAGGAAACTTGTATGACCTCTACCTTAATGGTAACCAATTGGTAACCTTAAATGAAAGTTTATTGCAAGGATTAAGAGAGCTGACCGTCCTGGATCTGGGTGATAATTTCTTGATATCCCTACCAGATAATATATTTCAGGGATTAGAATACTTGTATGACCTCTACCTGTACGGTAACCAATTGATAACCCTAAACGAACATTTATTCAATGGACTGAGTGAACTGACCTACCTGACTCTAGATTCCAATAACTTGATATCACTCCCAGGTGGATTGTTTCAGGGATTAGAACGTTTAAATGAACTGTATCTGTATCCTAACCAATTAGTCGAATTGAATGAAAGGATATTCCAAGGATTGAGAGAGCTAACGATATTGTCTTTAAGCGGTAATAAATTGTTCAATTTAAGTTCTAGCACTTTCAATGAATTGGAACAACTAACATATCTGTCCCTTAGTGATAACAAATTGATATCCTTGCCAGAGCGCTTGTTTCAGGGATTATCAAACTTATATGAACTATATCTGCAAAGAAACCAATTGGGTACACTAGATTCTCATTTGTTCAATGATTTGAACAAACTAAGAATCCTTTCCATTAATGAAAATAGGTTGGTAACATTGCCCGATGGTCTTTTTAACGGATTGCACAATCTGGAATATCTCATTTTGGGAAGTAATAAATTGGCGGGGTTAGGTACAAACCCATTACAGGAACTATTCAAGCTGTATCAGCTGTATCTCAATGATAATGATTTAACATATCTTGACTTTGACATATTCAAAGACACAGTAAATATAACATTGATTCAATTAGCCGACAACCAATTGAAAGAATGTCCCAACATCAATCAATTGATTACTCTAAGTTACTTTAATTTAAGAAACAACCAATTGACAGCTGTTACTCATGATACATTTTCTTCTCTCTCCAACAATTCAGAGATTGATGTAAGCCAACATGAGATATGTGATTGTTATGTACCCGATGGTGTAAAGTGTAGCGCGTCAGATAATAGATCACCATATCTTACATGTGATAGGCTACTATCAGACAGAGTATTGGTTGTTTTGATGTGGATTATTGGTATCAATGCACTGGGTGGAAATGTATTCGTTTTAGTTTGGCGAAGAAAACATACCAACACTTATAAAGTACAGGATTTACTTCTTAGCAATCTAGCCATGTCTGATTCACTCATGGGCATATATATGCTGATTGTTGCATGTGCTGACATCTACTATGGGGAATACTTTCCGATGCAATCTGAAACATGGAGATCTGGTTTAAGCTGTAGAGTAGCAGGATCAATATCGATAGCGTCGACCCAATTATCACTGTTCTTTCTTACACTAATTAGTATTGACAGGTTTATCGGTATTAAGTACCCATACTCAGATAACAAACTTGGCAAAAGATCTACTATCGTGACTGCTGTAATAATATGGGTTTGTTCTCTAGCATTAGGTATTGTACCATCAATTTCATCTGGATGGAACTTTAAGTTTTATGATAACTCACATGTGTGTGTTGGTCTGCCATTAGCTTTAACCAAAACATTTGTGACTAGTCAAAATGATACGTCAATTGTTCTCAAAAACACAAACCTAATTCTTCGAACGAAAACTTATACTACTAAATTCACCGGTCTCGTTAATGGTCTGTACTTTTCAACAGCACTCTATCTTGGCCTAAACTGCATATGTTACCTGATAATATTTGTATGTTACATAGAGATATTCAGGGCTGTCACTAAATCGGCAAAACAATCTGGACGCATTCCTGGTATGGAAGAGCAAATAAATCTTGCTCGTAAAGTAACTGCCATAGTTTTTACTGATTTTGCATGCGTATTTCCAATAATTGTCCTTGGAATCCTCGTTCAAATACGGGTTATTGAACTGCCCCCTTCAGTTTACGCATGGTCAGTGACATTTGTATTACCAATTAATTCAGCAATTAACCCATATTTGTACACAATTGCAGAAATCATCTCAAATAATCAGAAGAAAAAATCAGCCAAAAAAAATCAGCAATCCACATCTTTGGAGCAAATGAAAACGTCGCATATCACGGCATAAATGACAAGTTATTTTCTTGTAAATATAAGTGTGGCTTATTTCTCCTTTAAGGTGACGTTTTTAACCTTGACACCCATAAAAGGTGGTTTTGTTACATTTTATTTTTTCTTCTTTTTCTTTAGGCTATTACGTTTGCGTAACCCTCTATCAGATTGATTTGTGTTTGGTCTTATTTCAAAGGCAATTTAATACCCCTTAATAATCGGAAGCGAAAAAATTAAGAAAATCTATCACTTTTGATTTAATCGATACAGCCGGTTAAGCAAAATTAGTCGGGGTGGTTGAAGGAGTGGAGGAGGAGGCATTGGAGGAGGAGGAGAAGGAGAAGATAACTGCCTAATATATGGGTAAAAATGGAGTGTTGTCCTGTATTAGAGCGTTCTTATACTTACGTCTTATGCCATTGTGATTATAAATGATGCAAGCATGCTTTACATCATTTACTTAAGTATTAATTAAGATAATTAACTAATCTTGAAATCTGATTAACGAAGTAGGATTAACCATGTACATACAGTCATAAATTAGTTTTTGTTTAGGTTTCAAATTTTACTTCAAGGAAAATTGGAAGAAAATAGTTTGATGTAAAAGAAATAGTCTTAATGAAATTGCAAACTGAAATTATACTAGTAATTACTATGGTAATTTGCAGAATATGTACACTTTAATTTTAAAAGAATGAAAAACCACTCAAAAAGAGTGAAATTTCACTCTTAAAAAGAGCCAACTGAGTGACCAATCGTTTTGAGTGAAGTTCACTCTTCCAAAAGAGTGAATTTGAGAGCTCTTCTGGGAGAGTGAACTTCACTCTAAACGAGTGGTCATTCCATCTCAAAAAAATCACTCCTTTTGAGCTGTCTTTCACTCTTTTACATTTATCCTGTTTATAGCCTAAAACAAAGTGGATTTGGTGAAAAAAATAGTTGAAATTTAGAGGTTAGTACATTTTATGCGTAGAGGTCATCATTGATAGCATACACATACCAAAAAGGCGACAGCGCACGCCTTCGAGTGACAAAAAGCTAAGCTTGTATTGGCAAACGACCTGGCAGCTCTATGTGTTCGGCCTATTTACATGACCGCGTGTATTCATCACGATATATTGCTATACAGTGCATCCATGTCGTCCTTGCGGCTCTCTAGATTTTGTCTGTACGTGCTATGAGATGACCTACACATACAATGTACTCACCGTTAAATATTTCGTTGATTTCTTTAACAAATCCTCTTTGTTTCAGCACTCCACACTCCACACACGCATACACGACATTGTCCGCCATCTTTTTGCGAATTCCTGGGTTCCTGATTGGCTAATAGTTCAATAGATAACGGGTTATTAGCCACTCGGCATACAAGCCATATTGTTCACTATAGGAAAAAGTGGTGTTCGAGCCACTCTGTATAGCAAGCGGACATCACTCTGATGTGAGAGTGAATAGCTGGAACGTTTAATTTGCTTTTTCAGGGCTAAAACCCACTCGATTAGAGTTAAATCATATTCACTCGAAATTTAGAGAGATTTTTCACTCTTTCATATTTAGAGTGTATAATTTTACGCTATCAGGGAGTTTGTAAAGTTTGTTTGACACCATCCTGTATAAACTATCTATAATCAATTCTCATACTTGATATCCAACACATATATTTATGATGATAGTATTAAACATGCCTACTATTGTAGATTGTGATGATGTTAACAGTAACTTGAGTGGACAGATGTAATGGCAACATAGGCCTACATTATGTATGTAATGTACATGATAGTTTGAACACCCTGTATATAACATTATCATGCGAAACAATGCTTTATGATTGAACAATGTACAGTGATAGTTTACCTTCATGTTATCACTCAAACTTGATCAAATGTATCCCCTTTTACAATATTTCATCACTTGTATAATTATTTCAGTATTAATTTTATATTGCATATTTGACCACCCTGTATCCTAATAAGCTGACCAATTAATATTGTTTATGGCAAGAAAACATGTCCAGCCTTCATATAGGTCCTGTATTTAGACAGTGGAAGAAACAAAGTATATCATCATTCTGTATAAGATTGTAATTGTTACACCCTGTATAATGTTTATGTCACCAAGGGGGTATATTTCATGAAATAGACCCATGTAACACAAATGAAGACCAGGTTAAAAAAAACCACGACCTTAGACAATATTGCTGATGTCTTACCTTGAGAATCGCGTTCAATCTGTTGTGCCCTGGGGAGTACCACAGGGATCAGTGAAAGGACCATTGGATTTGTTGTTATACACCGGCCCTTTAAGTGATGTGATCAGTGCTCACAAAGGCACCCAGCATATTATATATGCTGATGATACGTAACTGTATTTAATCCTTAAACCATCTGAGCACTCTGAAGGAATCAGCAGACTTGAGACATGTATGTGGTGTCCATAAAAAGAAGACCATAAAGTTCTAACATTTGGTGTAAAATGTTTACACATATTGAAAGACTTAACACCTGGCTTTTAGATGCTGCTTATTTCATCTGATTCGGATTTGTCAATCCTGAGATATGGACAATTAACTAGAGCTACCAAGAATCGATGTTGTGCAACAACAGTTTCAAAAGTTTATTCCTAAGATACAACTTTCACTTGTACGATTGCTCTTCACCAGTGTTAGGCCAAGATTTTTTTTTTGTTTGTTTGTCCACGTCCGACCGACCGTGTACCTTGGTGCCGACCGTATTCTTTTTTATTTTCTATTATTTTTTTAAAACAACTTTTTGAGCAATTTAAATGGCCAAACGGACCATTTTATTCCTGATTTCGTACGCTATCGTAGATCTGGTCTTTATAAACACCATCCCCAATGCGCAGTCCCTTGTAACATGATGTTTATTGCATGAACTTGGCAACCGCGGGGACTATTAAAAGGACTAAATGAACATTTAATCGCGCGTGCAATTGATGTCATTTTTATACTAAAAACGCAGTGTGAGAAAATATGAAAACTCTAGTTACGGTTCATATTTGCAATTTTTGGGGTAGTTAGTTCGAGAAAAAATAGGTTTAGTAATACTTTCACGTATATATTTCTAGAACTTCAACACTGTTTCATTTCCCACTTTCTGCAAATTTTCAATCATAATAAATGGCGGCGACCAACAACATGTTCACGGTATCTGCGCACACAAACTCGGTACAAAAATACTCTTTGACCAAGTTTGCAGTGTTGCAACCAGTACTACAATATTGGAACTCATGAAAAAGAGTTCAATACTATCAAAGTGATGTGTTTTGTGTTTGGACGACTTAAATTCACAGTATTCATGCCGAATTTATATTCCCAAATACAATATCCGTATTTAAAAAAAAAAAAAAAAAAAAAATATCCGACCTACCGACCCTACCTTTTTCGGACCCTCTATGGACAAACAAACAATTTTTTTTTTTTGGCCTTATGCAAAATAACATTTTTGTATTGAGATTGAATAGGTTTAAATACAGGTAATAAATGAGCTTCTAACTCTAAAAATATATATCCTACCTAAAAAAATTAAATGATAAAGTTGTTGAAAAATTTATCTTCTTTAATATGAGATATTGCACGCTAGGATCTGGTGATTATTGAGGAAGTGACACTCCAAAACGTAAGGTGAAGTCCGATTTTCATTTTCACATTTTTAATTTCTACACGCGGACCCATCTATGGATTACCGGGTACCTTATCGATTACCAGTATTTTCGCGAAAATTTGCAAAAATGTTATCTATTTTTGCAAATATTTGAAAAAAAAATGGTATATTTTCCCGATAATTTGCCTAAATTGGGTCTACAAATGAAGCAAAATCCTTAGAAATGGATACCGTTTTTTACAAAATCTCCCTTAGAAATGGGTAGGGGTTTTGAATCTCCAGCCGCACACCCCGACCAAATCAAATCCGATTACCCCCCCCCCCCCCCCCCCGAGGTAATAACAGCCTCCTGTACGGCCTACCAACTGGTTATATAAAATCTCTCCAGCGGCTTCAAAACTCGGCGGCTAGGTAACTCGGACTAAGCGACATGATCACATTTCCCCAGTTCTTCGTAAGCTTCACTGGCTGCTAGTTGAAAAACGCATTCTATTTAAGATATTTGTTGAAACATCATTTTTTATAGAAAATTGCCATGTATCTTTTTGTTTCATTTTGAAGGAGATATTTTAAACTTCAAAATCTTATGATCCTGCCTAGCTTAGGCTTAGGCCTATTTCTTTAAATAATGTATTTGTGTTAAATAATCAAAACATAAATAATAATAATTGTTATTCAGAGCGTCACGATCTCAGAGTGTTTGTGTTTATCCAAAGGTTGAATGCGGTCTTGCGATGCATTGCATTCCAACGTTGTCGTACGCAATCAGTCGCAAGGAATGGTTTGAAATGATCGACCTCATTGTATTTACCTACAAGTATGCGTCCGTCATCTGTAATTGTGGGGGAAATGTATCATGTATTTTTAGGGGGATATTTGACGGAATAAAACCATAAGCTATAAATAACATAAATCAACTGTACGTAGCCTAGGCCTATATGATAAGTAACATTTTGACAGACAGTAAACAGCTGTTTTGGGGTAGACCTACTTTTTAAAGTTTGAATTAGTTAAAGGTGTGGCCTATTTATTTGATTTTGAGCATCATCTCTGTAATGTCATTTCATCCCGAGCCCAGCTGAGCGTGCGACGGATACTGAAAATTCGGTGGAGTTTGCGGTGTGATCACATCAACAGTTTTTTGGCGCTTTTCTCTGTATATCTCTGGTATCACGCTTTTCTTTTAAAAAAACCCCACAAATTGCGTTTTATTCTGGGGCCTACACCTCATAGAACATGAAAGCAATCTAATGAAAAACTGAGCTGGGAAATTGTTGTCATTGAGTTAGGTTTGCCGGTACTTTCAGAATTTCCCCGGGTAATTACGACTATTACGATAGATGCTATAGTTCAGTCAGTTCCAAATTGGCGACCCTCCTTACAGCAGCGAATGAATTCAGAAGAGCGTCGGCCCGCAAAAATCTCGCACGGTCCAACACGGCGCATTGTGAATCATATGCGTGATGCTTGCGTATGCCAAAATAGCGCACGTACGCTTGGATTACTTTTTACTCGAGGAGAGATAAAAACACACATATCTCGTAAATTTGGAACTGATTAAACTATAGCCACAACATACAGATGACGGATGGGCGGCATTACAGAACGGAAATGTAATGATAGGCCTAGGCCCACTCCAAAAGAGACATGTTACCACAAAATGAGTGTTAAGTCGCCAGTGTGCAATAGGAGATAATTATGGTCCAATAAACATGCCAAAAATCAATAAAAAACAAAGGAATTTTGCAACATCAATTTGAATTATGACAGGGAAAACATTGAGCAATTATGACATGTTGCATATCATTCTAAAGCTTGTTTTCTGAGCATTTTGAATTTAGACAAACCTGAGAATAAGATGTTCTTACTTAACTCTCATTTTGTGATGACAGGTCTTAAATGTGTTCATATTTAAAATTAAAAATAATTCTGACATTTTGAGTATGGTAAAAGATTGTGGAAACAAACCCTGTCAATCTGCAACTGATTAATTTGACGACAATGATGTAATGTTGTTACATTGAAATTAAGGGGGAGAGTTTTTATAATACAATGCTCAAAGCATGACGGCCTACAGCATGAAATTTCTGAAAATGTGTCTACCTGTTAAATGCAATGTATTATTTTGTTTTTAAAATTCTCAAATGTTGTTTAGTTACTTAAAATGGATCGAAGCGGTCAATCCAAGTTCAAGTTCTTACCTCTCGAGTCCGAGTCCGAGACAGAAATATGTTATTATTTTATTTTTATTTACGATTTTAACTTTTAAAATGACTTTCAATAAACTTCATTTGCTACTTTCTGACTTTAATCATATCAGCTATGATAATGTATAAACATAGAACATGATTGCATTATTATTTAGGTATTGAATTAATCATACATGGAAAATAAGTATGCATAGTACTCGATATAAGGGGTTGAAATTGGTTGCTTGCTTCAAAATAAAGGAAACAAAAAATAATTAAAAGTCACATCCTCGTCCCTTTTTTAAACCTCTAACAGGAAACTCAAATAAATTGTGAAGGGCCTAACATGTCATTAATTTTGCTATAGGCCAAAAATATCAAAAATGTCAATATTATAATGAATTTAATGATGCATCTTTAACCTTCGCATTCATGAACAAATGTTGATAGCATTTTGAATTATAGGCCTACCTGTAAGAATATGGAACTGATTCAGAGATTCAAAAGGTGTACATGTATAGAAGTTCATAATTGAGAAATGATGAATTTGATAAAAGGTGTCATATACGGTTCCATTGCCTCTATGTTTTGAACCAATTTGGAATATTGCAAGATATTAGTAATTGCTCCGTGATCATGTATCCCAAGTCCCGATTTTTTTCTAGCCAATACAGTCTTGCTACGTTATATTTAGAATTCAATGTAGCCCAATTTGGCTAATAATTGAAACTAACATCTAATCTAGAAATCCTACATGTATATCGAGACTTTTCCGGGGACTTTTCTCAAAACTTGAACATTTTATTTTATAAAATCTGAAATACTAAGCACTAATTTGTTTAACAAATTGAAGTTCAAAGCTAGAAATTATTTATACAACCTCGCTAAAACATGCTAAAACCTTAGAATAGGTTCATCAGGAATCCAAGGAATCCAAAATGACAGGCCGCAAATTTACACGCACGGCAAGGATAGACTCACAAAATACGGAGATGAAGTCTTCGATCGCAGATCACGCTGCTACGGAAAACCATCTAATAAAATGGGACGACACAAACATTCTCGCGAGAGACAACACTAGAAACACCAGATGGATTAGAGAATCCATTTGGATCCGTCGCAAATCCCATCGAGACATGAAACAGCACCTCATGAACAGCGACGAGGGGGCCTACCAACTTAGTCACCTGTATGATCAATTGATCCAGAAAACGTCATCTAACACATCTCGTGACGTCATCAGAAAAACTACTTCTGGTAACACTGGATCAACGGTCGTCATACACCATTGAGAAAGACATCCGATCGGACGTCGAAACTGTCTGGAACAGTAAGTTCAATTTTGGAATTATTTTATGAATCTTCTAATTATGCTAAAACCTTACAATTTGGGTGTTGGGTGTTGTTTCAAACAGCAATTGGCAGACATACTGTCCATGGACAACATGCTTACATGTTGGCTACATGTATGCCTACTACAGCGCGGTACGAGCTCAACCACATGCGGTGAAATCATAATGCTCTGCCGCGTTGTACAATCTATACAGTGAACATGAAATATTTTCCCTTTCATATCTTCCGATATATACAACCGAATTTGTCCGTTGAAACTTCAATTTGTGGCTATATTATCTCAATTGTTCATTTGTGTACCTTAAATAACGAAAATCAGCAAAATAAACATGGAACAACGGATTATCTTCAAGTAAGGCACCCTCCAACCCTTTGGTATGAACATTACATTTGATGTATTTACTCTTAAATGATTAACTAGCCCCCCCCCACCCCACACCCACACTCTTCTGCAGCTTTCTGATGTGACTTGGTAAGCCGCGTTGCCCGGCCCTACCTGTTAAATGCAATGTAGCTTATTTTGTTTTTAAAATTCTCAAATGGTGTCTTACGTAAAATGGATCGAAGCGGTCAATCCAAGTTCAAGTTCCTACCTCTCGAGTCCGAGTCCGAGAACAGAGTCCTTACTATCACTATCAAAGTCAGAGACCTTGATGTCAGAGTCCCAATAATTTTTAGGTTCTGAAACTGATTCTGAAACTGATCAGGCCCTTCACATTCACAATTGATTTTGAGTTTCCTGTTTATTTAGCTTCGCTAGGTCACATCGCTTATTTCTACCATGATAAAGGCCTATGGCCGAAATATCGGGATTTTAATAAAATCATGAGGTTTGAACCATATTACGTATTCTCTGGACATTATTATCTATTTTAATCGAACCTACGCATCTCCTTTGTTTATATTTAGAAATGGAGATGTCCTTTCAAAAAAGTGCTCTCAGGGTTTTGCCAGAGAGAAAACGATTCAAGGCCGAAATTTGTTAATGGCACTGCATACCCAGAAGAGTAGTTTATGTGTCCGAGCTGAGTTTGAGATACCAACTTCTTTATCCCCCATGAGAAAGGCCTTAGGTTGGTATACGATATCTACGTTTGACAAGTATTATCATCATTTGAGAAATACAAGATTTCGCACTTCAGCCATGCTCGGTCACGTGATAATAGGGAGTCCAGATATCGGGAAATCGACGTTAAATGCACGCGCTTTGTTTGTTCATTTTTTAGCATGAAGTAAAAAACATATCAAGGCAAGCGTATTTCCGTAAGGATGCGTTTTGATATATTGAAGTGCATAATCTTAAGAGCGGACGTAGATAATATTGTCACGTACCGCCCTAAACATACGGTATATAGTTCATGAGATATACCAGCAACATTTCGGAGCACCAGCCGGGAATTGAACCCGGGACCTTCCGATCAAATGAGGAACCTAGATCTAAAAGGGGGTTAAGTCACAATCTTGTGAAATTGTAGTTAGTATCAGTTTTCTGCTACAAGGAGGATCTCTGCACCCTCTGTTCAAATGATAAAGTTAGGTCATGCGGTAAAGCTGTGTAAGAGTCCATGGGAGGTAAAACCCGAGTGGGTCAAGTCCACACATGGACACAATGAAACCCAGTTTTTGCCATTTTTCTCAATGTGACTTAACCCCCTTTTAGATCTAGGGTCCTCAAATGTCGAACGCGCTAGTGTATAGACCAAAAGAGGACTTCCCCATCAGGTCTATGACATTAACACACTTATATCTCGTGACAATATTATAGACATGTCTTTACGGGTAACACTCTAAGATCAATGTAATTTACTAGAAAAGCTTTTAACGCCAACAAAGTATATCTGTTTCTGTTATCAGATTTTATGAGATGTAGTCATTATCCACTTTGAACAAGTACATTTATGATAGAAGGGATTATGTTATGGAGGAGTCATATGGAGTTAAATTGATGGTAGGGGTAAATAGCATATTCTTGTTTGTGTAGCTTGATTGATTGTATACCATTTTGACGCATAGGATACAATTTAGGATGAACCATTACCTCTTAACACTTTCCACGCGGCTGTTGGTTTTACCAAATACAAAACAGATTTTTTCAGAAACCTTTCTCTAAATGTCAAGGTCTATCTGAAGGATAACTGAACCAATACTAGTCATGTTTGTACAAATCTTAATGCATTTCTCATGGTGATTCCAAATATGGTAATGAAAATTTAATAATCTTGACATATTTAAAACATTTTGTGACATTTTGGAATGTCGGCTGCAGCTGCCTGCTGCGTGAAAAGTGTTAAGCACACGGTGTAATAAAACATGGACACGTCTTATCTGCTGTGAATTATTACTCCTATAGACAACTCAACGTAATTTGGAATCATTCAATATATAGATGACCGCGAGAGCTTATCCGCTGGATCACGCGTGCTCAAAAAACAAGGACTAACTTTTGAAAATCGTCGTAATTGGACAAAGGCGAGTACTACGAAACAGTATGTGGAGATCTTATTTGTAAAATGATAAAAGCCTTAACATATTTTGGCCGAAAATCATGATACTTAGTTTTGAATATTTGATAAGACAAAATAAGTTGAACGGCAGCAGTATTTTCAAAACATTGAAAGAATGGTTTTGTGATTATTCACCTGTCAGTTGTATGCCGCCCCAGGAATGACGGACCATGACTGTCTCAAATGACGCAATCCCATACATCATCGTTGACTAAACTGGAAAACAAACAATGATTGAAACAGCAGTTGGCTGACTATATTTCACTCGTTTGAAGTTATTTTTCGTAATTGGATTTTCTTGCCAAAAAGACCAATTAGAATGGCACATACCAGTCCTATATACGTGTGTTTTACCCCGGGGTATTTCCTGTATGGGTATTTAAAATGTCTTAATGGCGATCGTTTTTTTTTTCTCGCTTAGATTACTTTTGCGCTCAGAGAAATATAAAATGGCATATTTCTTACCAAATTGGAACTGACTAATACCATAGGCACCTTTAAATTTTAAGTACTCGTACAAAACTAGTTAGTGCAACGACAAGTTCAGCTTTGAACACATACTATTAACAAGCTGTCTTCCTTTAATCCTGATTGTCAACGAGCCAACGAGCCTCTGTATTAAAGTGCAATGATTCTACAGCCTCAAGGGCTTTTATGTTCGATTTGTTGATATAAGTAAGTAACATCAGGGTTTAGATACGAGGAGACAATCAACGCGCGAGGGTACTCGTTCTTTTGGGAACATGAGGAGACATATTCAAAGATAAGAATAGCCAAACTCTTACTGCTTTCGTATTTAACCTGTTATCTTAGGGCAAGTAAGATTAAAGAAACGATATTAATCTTTTGAATGGAGTCCTTAATGCCAGAACGGTAGAAGTGCTTTATCTGAAAATGCTTGTTACGTCGTCGGAACGACGTGTACACTATGCCGTGTACAATATGAACACATAATATAATCAATAGTGGATTTAATATCACATATGGGTGTTTTTGTCTTATTAAAAGTTTTGCAGTAGATTTTGCAGTATTCTTTTTAACAGCTTGGCAGTAAAAATAATAGAGGACTATATTGAATTGAAAATTTCGATGAGAAAACGTCTAGATAAATCAGAAAAACGATTGAGATCAGAAGGAGTGGAAGCTACAGTCTAAACAGCGAGGACAAGACCCGTAATACCTACTCACGTATATGATCCACTGTCAGCAACAACACCGGAAAAGTGAAAGTGCTTGCTTGTAATTAAACCATTCAGAAGAATGCGGCAGGATGAAATATAACTATACGTGAGTTTTGAAAAACATAGGGCCGTATTCTCGTACGTAATAAACGCGGTTTTAAGCTAAATACGCGTTTAACTTTGACTTTAAGGGGTTTCATGACACATAGAGCACGCTCATGTCGTTTTCACCTGGTTTTCAACAACTTGAAAATGCTAGCGTATTCCGCTGTATGCGCTCGCAAACACGCGAATTTTGACGAGCGTACTTTTGACGAAAACTGTCGCGTTTAAAAATTCAACAACGCACGCATTAAATGCGCAAATCAGTCGTGCGCCGGCGGCAAGACAGTTTAATGGTCGATTTACAATTACATCATTAGCAGGCCATAATCCGTCAGCTCCTTGCCAGTTGCAAATGTGATAAAAAACTAGCCTTGGTGCGCAGCTGTATACAAACTAAACACTGGCAGGTACAACCCGTGCTCAATGTAGACGGAGGGTGCATGACGCGAATGACTAGCCAGTAGGCCGTATACGGCAATATTGACCCCTATGTTTGAACTTATTATTGTATCCTATTTCTAGTTTATCTAAATGATCCTTAATCTAATAACTTAACACGGAATGAAACCCTATTTGTAATATTATTTTCTTACTGAAACCCATTTGCAAAAGCACGATATTTGTGAGATTTGGGATTCTCTTTGAATGAACATTATCCCGTTTTGATTTATTGAAATTACTCTTATTAATAACTTAATACTGAATAAAATCCTGTTTGTAAAATCATCTACTTAGTGAAAACCATTTTGCAAACGAAATTTGACATTTTAAGAAAGAAATATGACCTGTTTTTTAGAATGTTGGATTATCATTGATTGACCCAATTGTGGGCCTTCTCATTTAATGACCCCTTTATGAGAGTTGAAAAATCAAGCGTCGTATTTTACCATAATTCTGAGTTAAGTTATGCAATCACCCCAGAAACTTTAAGAGTTCATTTATAGTGGTCCCTTAAACCCGATTACATTTTACACTTTCACAAAAGAGTGCGGTCTTAAACTCAACATTAACAAAACAAATAAAAAAGAATAATCAAACGAAAACCAATACAAACAAATAAACAAATATAAAAAAACGAAAAAACAAACAAACACTACTGCAAACAAGCAAAATACAAAAAGATAAATAAACAACACTAATAACAAAACAATATAACAGTATATGTCCAAAAAACAAGAACAAGGCCCTATTATTTTTAATCATTTTCCTTTAAATTAATGTCGAGCGCATTTGTAAATCAGAGCAAACATTTTGGACTTTGTCAGTCAAATGATTGTCTCAAATTCTCAAAAAGTTTGATTAAGGATAGGTTGATTATGTTTTTATTTTCAAAATAATAGGCTTATAAGTTATAGTCGTGGTAAAATCGATACGTAATTACACTGTAAAAATGGTGTCTTCCCGACTTTTTGAAGTCATGTATGGCAAATAAACGTGTCTTAAACAATAAAAAAACATTTGAAAATAGAGCCAAGACGCACAGGGAAAAAGAGACATGTATGAGTCAGTAAATTGAATGCACAACCACTCTGGGGTCAAGATTTACGGAGTATAAAATCGGGTTTGGTTAAACACGTCGTTTAAAAGATAAACTCGCGCTTAATTTAGACACGAGTTTAGTTACGAGAAAACAGCCCATAATGTTCATTGACATATATCTCTACAAGCCTAGCCGACAAAAGCGTGTTTATGAAGTCAATTTAAACTTATAACACGTCCCTTTGATACAAGAATATGTAAATTTAATGCTAACAATCTCATATTTTGCAGATACAGATAGAGGTTATAAAAAGCTACAATAATCCCGACTTTAGCATTTTTAATTGGCCTGGACTTTACAAAGATAGCTTTTTATCAATTAACACTTGCCTATCGTTACGAAAAGAAAATACCAAAGATCGATCTTCTACACTCGACAATCATGGCGAACAGCTCCTTCAGTCTTATTCTGCGACTTTCCATCATTATAATCACAGTTTTGTTTCACCACAACGCTGCACAGGACCGATCAGCATCTGCTACTCGAATATCGGTGACAGCGTTATGGGACATAGTAGCTAGCAATGATACTCAACCGTGCAGCTTAGAAGAGAACACTTCCAGTCAAGGAACATACTATGTCTTTCGTGGAAGTCAACCCGAACCCTGCAGCATTCACGTGAATGCAACACTTGGATTTTATACTCGAATAGAAATACCCAACAGCAGTAATACTTTTACTGAATCATTTTCCCTCTATATCGAGAGGCAAGGACGCTTGGACCTCTGTACAAATAAGTATTTGGTTTATGACGAAAATACGGAAGTGTGCAGTAGTATTCTGCTTCAAGATAGTCTGAACATAAATTTACAAGGTAATGTTAGTATATTAGTCAATGGGATATCAGTATTAGAAGCACTGCCTGTATGCCCAGAATATGATGGTGATATATTGCCAAGCAAAGCAGTAAATCAGACACCAACTTGCAAAAAAGTAAAGGGATATAGTAACCAGATTATTTGCAAGCTTGACTACCCTGATAGGTGTAAACTGACATTTCCATCCGAATGTAATGCGACGCTGGGACATAATGTAGTAACTTTTCAATGCCGCGAAAATGAATTGCACCAAACCCAAGAATCATTGATTATCTATCCTACAGGTGTATCCATACTAGATATACGCTATAATAACATAATCGAACTAGAAGTTAATTCATTTACATATTTCAGTTATTTGCAAGTACTATACCTACAACAAAATGATTTGGCCGTACTTCGTGCAGATGTTTTTTCAGGGTTATATGCGCTTCATAAATTATACATTTATGGTAATATCTTGGTCCACGTTGATGTACATTCATTCCGAGGATTGGAAATGTTAAGTCAATTGCGTCTGAATGACAACAAATTGATCATATTACCAAGTGGGTTGTTTGGGGAACTGAAAAATCTGAATAAATTATTCTTGTACGGAAACCAAATGATCAGTTTAAATGAAAGATTATTTAAAGGATTAAGACAGCTGACCATCTTGGCTCTAGACGATAATAATTTGATATTACTACCCGGTGCATTGTTTCAGGGATTAGGAAAATTGTATGAACTCTACCTGAATGGCAACCAATTGGTAACCTTAAATGAAAGTTTATTGCAAGGATTAAGGGAGCTGACCGTCCTGGATCTGGGTGATAATTTCTTGATATCCCTACCAGATAATATATTTCAGGGATTAGAATACTTGTATGACCTCTACCTGTACGGTAACCAATTGATAACCCTAAACGAACATTTATTCAATGGACTGAGTGAACTGACCTACCTGACTCTAGATTCCAATAGCTTGATATCACTCCCAGGTGGATTGTTTCAGGGATTAGAACGTTTGAATGAACTGTGGCTGTATCTTAACCAATTAGACAAATTGAATGAAAGGATATTCCAAGGATTGAGAGAGCTGACGATATTGTCTTTGAGCGGTAATAAATTGGTCAATTTGAGTTCTAGCACATTCAATGAATTGGAACAACTAATATATCTGTCCCTTAGTGATAACAAATTGATATCCTTGCCAGAGCGCTTGTTTCAGGGATTATCAAACTTATATGAACTATATCTGCAAAGAAACCAATTGGGTACATTAGATTCTCATTTGTTCAATGATTTGAGCAAACTAAGAATCCTTCTCATTAGTGACAATAGGTTGGTAACATTGCCCGATGGTCTTTTTAACGGATTGCACAATCTGGAATATCTCATTTTGGGAAGTAATAAATTGGCGGGGTTAGGTACAAACCCATTACAGGGACTATTCAAGCTGTACCAGCTGTATCTCAATGATAATGATTTATCATATCTTGACTTTGACATATTCAAAGACACTGTAAATATTACATTGATTCAATTAGCCGACAATCAATTGAAAGAATGTCCCAAAATCAATCAATTGATTATTTTAAGTTACTTTAATTTAAGAAACAACCAATTGACAGCTGTTACTCATGATACATTTTCTGCTCTCTCCAACAATTCAGAGATTGATGTAAGCCAACATGAGATATGTGATTGTTATGTACCCGATGGTGCAAAGTGTAGCGCATCAGATAAAAGATCACCATATCTTACATGTGATAGGCTACTATCAGACAGAGTGTTGGTTGGTATGATGTGGATTATTGGTATTAATGCACTGGGTGGAAATATATTCGTTTTAGTTTGGCGAAGAAAACATACCAACACATATAAAGTACAGGATTTACTTCTTAGCAATCTAGCCATGTCTGATTCACTCATGGGCATATATATGCTGATTGTTGCATGTGCTGATATCTACTATGGGGAATACTTTCCGATGCAATCTGAAACTTGGAGATCTGGTTTAAGCTGTAGAGTAGCAGGATCAATATCGATAGCATCGACCCAATTATCACTATTCTTTCTTACACTAATTAGCATTGATAGGTTTATCGGTATTAAGTACCCATACTCAGATAACAAACTTGGCAAAAGATCTACTATCGTGACTGCTGTAATAATATGGGTTTGTTCTCTAGCATTAGGTATTGTACCATCAATTTTATCTGGATGGAAATTTAAGTTTTATGATAACTCACATGTGTGTGTTGGTCTGCCATTAGCTTTAACCAAAACATTTGTGACTAGTCAAAATGTTACGTTAATTGCCCTCAAAAACACATATCTAGATCTTCAAAAGGCCACTTTTACAACTAAATTCACCGGTCTTGTTAATGGACTGTACTTTTCAACAGCACTCTATCTTGGCCTGAACTGCATATGCTACCTGGTAATACTTGTGTGTTACATAGAGATATTCAGGGCTGTTACTAAATCAGCAAAACAATCTGGACGCACTCCTGATATGGAAGAGCAAATAAAACTTGCTCGTAAAGTAACTGCCATAGTTTTTACTGATTTTGCATGCGTATTTCCAATAATTGTCCTTGGAATCCTCGTTCAAATACGGGTTATTGAACTGCCCCCCTCGGTTTACGCATGGTCAGTGACATTTGTCTTACCAATTAATTCAGCAATTAACCCATATCTGTACACAATTGCAGAAATCATCTCAAATAATCAGAAGAAAAAAGCAGACAAAAAGATTCAGCAATCCACATCTTTAGAGCAAATGAAAACGTCGCATATCACGGCATAAATGACAAGTTATTTTCCTGTAAATATTAGTTTGGCTTATTATCTCCTTAGGGTAACGTTTTTTAACCTCGGCACCCATAAAAGGTGGTTTTGTTACATTTTATTTCATTTTTGTTTCTTTAGGCTATTGTATTTGTGTAACCCTCTATCAGATTGACTTGTGTTTGGTCTTATTTTAAAGGCAATTTTTAATACCCTTTAATATTCGGAAGTGAAACAAAAATCTATCACTTTTGATTTAATTGATACAGCCGGTTAAGCAAAATTAGTCGGGGTGGTTGAAGGAGAGGAGGAGGAGGAGAAGATAATGGATTGTTGTCCTGTAATAAAGCTTTCTTATACTTACGTCTTATGCCATTGTTATTATAAATGATGCAAGTATGCTTTACATCATTTACTTAAGTATTAATTAAGCTAATTAACTCATCTTCAAATCTGATTAACGAAGAAAGATGAACAATGTATATACAGTCATAAATTCGTTTTTGTTTAGGTTTCAAAATTTTACTTCAAGGAAAATTGGAAGAAAATAGTTTGATGTAAAGGAAATAGTCCTAATGTAATTGCAAACTGAAATTAAATATATAATTACTATGTTAATTTGCAGAATATGTATGATTGTGTGCTATCAGGGAGTTTGTAAAGTTTGTTGGACACCACCCTGTATAAAATATCTATAATCAATTGTCATAATTGATATCCAACACATATGATTATAATGATAGTTTTAACATGTCCACTATTGTATGTAGATTGAGATAATGTTATCAGTAACTGGAGTGGATAGATGTAATGGCAACATACGGTATATACACCTAGCACCAAAAGTCCCGGACCAGGTGCTTTGAGGTTGGCTAATTTAAAATAGATAATCGGTACCAAAAATCTGAGATATACATTAAATGAGCATATTTCTTCTCGGCAGTTTGATACCGCATTCAACAAAAAATCGAATGGATACTTTTAAAGTTATGGCGATTTCAATGACCGCGCATAACAACAACACATAATGTAAAATGTTCTGAGCTCATTAAAGCCATAGTCACTGAAAACCTTAAAATCAATGCTGACGGTTTTATTTTAGACCGTGTGCACAGAACTCCAACACAAATGCCGAATGTCCCCAGAGAAAAGCCTAGGCCTATCCACGTAGCCTTTCATTACTACAGTGACGGGCAATCTGTTCTCCGGGCTGCAAAAAATCTAAAGACTAATCCCTATCCAGCGGCAGAAGCAAAGTTCAAGTTAGTGATCATAGAGGATGTAACACCTAAACTTCAAGCCGAAAGGGCTAAACTCTGGAAGCATCGAAAGACACTCATGCGAGAAAATCCAGGAAGAAAAGTGTACATTAACTATCCTGCAAGCATGAAAATCATCGAGCCGGGTGGAGCAGTGTGGCGTATGGGAGAGAAAGACTTGTAAACGATAAACTTTAACTTTATTATGTTATTGCTTCAGATTCAGCGTTGTCGGAAGCTGTTGAAGAATACGGTTTGAAAAGAAAACAAACCGTATCGCAGGTAATATTTTGCCATCTTCAAGCCTGCACCCTTTTTATTTATTGTTTTAGGTTATATTGTTATGTGTCTATTTGTTGACATGTTGTTTAAAAGTGTGTGTTTGCCAGTAAATTCTATTGCAATTTTGTTTAAGCAAATACTTTGGTCATGAAAAATTAGACCTTCCCCCAGATGGATGATGTAAAGAAAAGATATGCTCGTTGAATGTGAAAGGTTTACGAGATGGCAAAAAACGTACTGCTGTTTTTACATGGTTGAAGAAAAAACCCTTCACCGTCTACTTTTTACAAGAAACGCATAGTACAAAATATGACTGTCGGAATTGGAATAGCGATTGGGGATCCACCGGTGTATGGAGCCATAGAACTTCACAAAGCAGAGGCTCTGCAATCTTGTTCAACAAGAACTGTGACTTAAAACTATTAAAATGTGTGTGCGACACAGAGGGACGTTATGTGATCATTGATTTTAAGATATCTGATGTTATTTATACAATTGCTAATATTTATGGACCAAATAAGGACTGTCCTGATTTTTATAAGAAGGTTGACGATGAGCTTGATAATTTTCATTGTGTTAATATTGTTTATGGTGGAGACTTAAATTGTGTGTTAAACTTATCCTTGGATAAAAAGGGTGGCCATAGTCATACCAATTTCAAATCACAAAAGGAGATTTTTAATTTAATGGCAAAAAGAGATCTTATTGAAATTTGGCGGTATAATAATCCAGGTAAATTTCAGTATACATGGAAGTCGAATGACAAACCACCAATCATGTGTAGGTTGGATTATTTACTCATAAGTAATGGTTTAAAGGGAAATGTTACTAATGTTGATATTAAACATGGTTTAAAATCAGATCATTCACTGGTAAAATTAATGATGTGCAGTAAACAGGATAAGCATGGAAAAGGAATGTGAACATTTAATGTTTCACTTTTGGACGATTTGGATTTTACTAATTTGATTCATAAAACAATTGAAAATGTTCAAATTGATAATGCTAATGCACGTCCTGACATTTTATGGGAAACAATGAAATGTGTTATACGAGGTGATACAATTAATTATGCCAGCCGGAAACGTAAACAGGCTAAAAGAATTGAAGAGTGTCTTGAACAAGACATAAATAATCTGGAGATTAAATATGCTGAAAATCCTAGTGAGCCGATTTTAAGAGAAATTGAAATCAAGAAACACAATTTGGATTCAATTTATGATGAAAAAGTTAAAGGTGCAATAATCAGATCCAAGGCAGATTGTACTGAATTTGGTGAAAAGAGTTCAAAATATTTTTTCAATCTTGAAAGGTACCGTGTTAATAATAAGTCAATTACAAACCATGTCTACCAAAACCGCACAACCAAAAACCATGAAACCCAATAACTTCCAAATCCGATAACCGCGAAAACCCGCGAACCGCTCTAGTTTCTCTCTATAACGAATTTGACTGATCATAAAAGACTTTCATGGATTAATAAATCTATATTGACTGTATTTTCTGTGAAAACGCCATCACAGAACTTTACTAACTCATAATGGAAATCTGATTCCAATTTTAGGAATTTCTCAACAATGTCCTTTCATTTTCATCATAACGCATTCTATAGTATTCTGTTCACTTGTGTACAGTTGCGATCATAGCAGGAAAGACTGTAAACGGCGGCAACATAGTGTCAACCCATGGAAATCTATTTACGAACGAAAAAACGGGAAAATTCACTCAGAAAATAAGTTGTCGGAGCAGACTCTGACAGTTTATTTCAACGTATTCAAATCGTGATTTTGAAGTAATTCAGAATCCTATGGCTCTGTAACTTACAAGATATTTAGTTTCATGGTATAATGTAACTTGACACAAAAAATGCATTTCTAGGGAAAAAATCACAGATGGAGGGCGTCCCATGAAAAAGATCGCGTAATATGCCTTTAATTAGTCACGTGTTATTGCTCGATCTCGGAGGGATCGGGGGGATATTTTGGTCGATTTTCCATGTTGAAAAAAAAAATCTGAAAAAAGTGTTGGGGGGGGGGGGGGGGGGGTGGTAGAGTTAGGGTTAAGAAGCAATTCTTTTGAATTTTTTTTCTTCAAAATTTTTCTAAGTTTTGTTAACATAACCCTAACCCTACCATATACCACAATATACCACGACTGGGCACGTTGGTACCACCCGGCGTGGAAGTTTTTGGATGAAAAAATGGACCCAATCCATATAGTTTGCGTAATACACTGCGCAGACTACCGTTGATAGTCGTGGTGTAGTGGGGAATCCTAAGTTGCACGTGCTGGAGGTCCCTGGATCAAATCCCGGGGGGAGATCGGGGGGGATATTTTGGTCGATTTTCCACGTTGAAAAAGAAATTCTGAAAAAAAGTGGGGGGTAGAGTTAGGGTTAAAGGCAAGTCACAAGTCATTGCTACATGCTAGTTAGTGTGTTTTCAGCAGTAGGGCCCACTGCGGCATGTCAACCAGTGAGCAAAGGTATTCGAGGTATACATTTTCAGAGATAAATTGAGACCTACAATAACGAGTGACACATGACAAAATTAAAAAAACACAAATCTGAGCCTAATATTCTTCTGGAAGGCGTCCCACGAGAAGCAGTTATTGGACCATTATAATTTACCATGTACACATCCCCGTTGGAAGACGTCATTGATTTACGTGGCCTTGGCATCTAGCGCCATCTTTATAAAAAGTAAACATACTTATGAGACCATTTTTGCACCATTATGTTTTTAAGGACCAGTGATTACACTGACAAAATTTCATCGATATAGCTCCTTCACTTCTGGGTGATTTCAATAACTTTTTGATACCCCCTCGTACGTCGACCGATATGAGAAAATGTCGTCTCTTTCGTCCCAATGATTAAAAGAGGTGTAGGGGAGAGCGAAGAGTGTTCGCCCCATTTTCATTTTCAATGGCCTAGGCCTATATACAGACGTCAATTTTAAAGATTGAATGGACCTATTGACAAAAAATGATAGATTGATATCTTGGCTACATACGACCACAATGTCAGTAGCCTACCCTAGGCCTTACTGTAAAGGAATTAGTAAAGGATAAAGACAGGTGTCTCAAAATAGTGAACTTGCCATGGGCTCATAGTAAGGTTTAATACAGTAGTATCAAATAGATATACACATTTTGTTATTTTTCGAAAATAACATTTTGGGAGTCCACCATTTAAGGTTGGGGTAATTTTTTGCGAAATATACTTGTTTAATACCACATTCCATATAGCTATTTTTATAATTACAAAATGGCTGCAGAAGATGAATTACAATTTTGTTATTATATTAAACAAAATCGTAATCATGTAAATCCACATGGACTAACATTCCCCCTTCATGAACGGGCGAATGTACCCATAGCACAATAAGTCCATCGACCCGGTAATCACACGTGTCCCACATACAATGACGAGTTTATAACTGCATCAAATCCATAACCAGTCCCATTTCTACCTAATAATGAGTGACAACATCTTCTGTACGAATATAAAGTCAATATCAAAAATGATGTAAAACTGTTTTTATATGATCATACGACAAACATTATACTCAACAAACAGCGGAATATATTGAGTGTTCATCAAATTCAACCAGTGGCCGTAATGATGAGAATCACGTGATGGGCGAACCTGCCCGGAGGGTCTACACGACCCGCTCTCCCCTATTGGCGTAACCTACCATTTTGGTACCTGTTGTTGAACTTTGATACTACATGCTTTAGACGTTTGCATTCATCGTTCATTGTTGAAGTCATGTCCATATTCATTACAAAACTTCACGATTCAGTTCCCCTTTTGTGTGCCTTTATTTGTTTCGCACTTGTGAAGGTAGGTACCATAGAGCGGTTTTTTGTGTTTGATTTCTCTCACCTTCGTACATACCTACTAAACGAGAGCAGATATAGGAGTGGCGAGACGTAACATAGAATAGACGAATACGTATCAAAATATTTCAATGTTCATGGCGAAATAAGTAGATTTGGTTTGGATTTATCCTACTCATTCCGACACAGTTGCATGAACGACATTCTTTGAAGAATCGTGACAAAGTCTTCGTAGGTAAGACATGCTGTAAACATGTTTTTGCTTTCGTTTTCAAATGTAATAATATTGTATCTTGACACACAATCATATACACAGATAATGCGATACGTTAGTGTACAATAAAGGCCATTGTCAGGGTCAGGGGAGGATCGTAATTAAGTCTGTAAAATGGTAAGCAATGCTGTAAACGTGTAGTTCTTCTGTCTTCAAATTATAGTATTGTATATCTGGCTTGACGCGATTGTACCAGAGATGATCTAAAGCATTGAAATGCTGTAGAAACCTGTTAGGGCTCATACCCTTTCTCTCAACCGATCTAAGCGCGCTCTTTCATCGAGATCGCGATTTATAAATTAGATACTTCCACGGTCGTAAATGTTCACCGCCGATCAATAGTTAAACAATACCAAAAGGCCTCAACATGTGTCTCACTAGCCTTAGAGCAGGGACATTTTCAAGAGCGCCATCGCTTGATGGCTAGTTTATCTAGACTAAGTTTATTTTTGATTGACAGTTAAAATCTTTTGTTCCTCTCAAGCGATTGTCCCGGACAAAAGTCACACGCTTCGATGTACGCACCCGAGTCATCGCGTACCCATAGTTTAAACCCCATGATGCACTAACGATAGGCTGTAGATGTTAATCGACAAAACGAAATGTATAAAAAGATGTCCTTAATTGTTTCAAAAAGTGTTGTTATTCGTGTCATTTAAATCAAAATTAGATTCTTTTAGTGCATATAAACAGCTTTTGGGCGAAAACACTTTGTTGAAAACTCTTAGAATAAGAAATATCAAGCAGTTTAAGCTTCGGATTTAGAGAGTAGTGGCATGTTGAACTACGATAATATAATGGTTCTTTCTAGATTTAGCTCAGCGGCAAAGTCTAGGATTTGAAATCAGATGTCACGGGTTCGAATCCTATCACAGCATGTCGTTTTGTGTATGTTACTTATATAGTATTTTTTCGAGATTGTTTATTCTGAAACAAGTATACCTAAAGGGATAAGAACCGCTCATTCATACCATTCATGAGCAGCGATTCAGGTGACACGGCATAATTGCTACATTATAGTGGATGGCCAATCGATTAATATCATTTAGTTTAATTTATAGCAGGTCGTGTGCCTTACCCAAAGGTCCCAACTTAAAAGTTGGGCCCCCTTTGGGTGACATGCACGAAAAATTGAAAAATGACATGGGTTTTGCTTAAAACGTGTTAACCATGAAAACTATACATAGGAATGTAAGGAAAGTATACATTTCCTGAAAGCCTACACATTTTCAAATCTCACAAAGTCAATATCAAGGTCATTGTACAGGGTGTGTAGAAAATATAGAGGGTGCAAAATGAAGAAATGTACTAAAAATACAACATTTTCACTTGCCATTTTCATACATTGAAGATAACATTATATTTTATTAAGTTGTATAATTCAAAAGTATATAACATTGTCCCAAAGAAAAATGTTGCCACCTTTATCTTTAGTTAAATGATACCTTATACAGGGTGGTCAAAATGTGTGAAAAAATAACTATGTGAAAACGTATTTGCTAAATAAATTTAACCATTGTCATAATTTGGTGTCATAGTAAGTTTTAAATTGACCTTTTGTAATGATATTACTTCATTTAAACATGCTATGCCCAATAAACACCATATTATACAGGGTGCACCAAGCGGAATGTATGTATGTATATTGAGTCCTCAATCCATGCAAGTGTTTACCTTTTCTTCACTTTTTCGAGGAAATTAATAATGAACAATTAAATACACATGCATGGAATTGTCATTTCACAATACACGATATGCCTATACACCTACAGAATTAAGATAGGGCCAATAAAATCATATACAGGGTGTTACAAAATCTAAAATATTATGGAGCACTTTTTTATGAAAACTATTTCCTAGTGAAACATATCTAATATTCTAGGAAAGTAGGAGAATTCCAGATCAAATATATATCAAGTGTTTAGGGTATATGCTTGGTGTAAGACATTCATAAGTTAGTGTAGTGTCAAAGCCCAATTACGGAATAAAGCCGTATACTCCTTTAATCCGTCAATAGAGGTGCAATGAAGTCCTACCTGCAATATTGGATTGTGTTTTCAAAAAGTCCCGGCATACAGCACTCTCATAATTATAGCTTTTGTATACAAAACGTAGTTGCTTAGTGACAGCCTAATATACCTTGATTTAGGCCATTGACGGGTTTTGTTAATACTTTTGTTTTCTCGTTTGCTTCAAAAGATTCTAATTCACAGTGGTATAGCTAGGGGAAATAAAAGTGAACCGAAGTGACAAACTTCGTTTCAACCAAAATGGTTGTTACAAATAAAATGTATAGTATTTTACACAGGACCCGTGTCAAATGAACAACAGTACCGTCTCGACCGATCCAACAATGATGACGATTTAGGAAAACAACATGCAGATCAAATGTAGCATAATATTGCGCACAATGCAATGCAAACACACCGCTATATCATATAGATTGAGACATTGATACACGGGATGCAGAAGAGCATCCATATGTATCATGGGCTAGTAGGTAATGTGAATAAACACTGTGTGTGTGTATGGGACTGGCTCCTAAATCCTCCTCCGACGAATCCCCCCATCTCCATCAGCACCCGTTGATCGATTAATCGCTCCCAATTAAAACTGAAATAATTAAAACATTATTTTTTGGATGGTATGGAAAGAACACTTATTGTGCTTTGTAATGACACCAAATTAGTTATTTTATGACGAGAAATATAGAAACGGTGATATCATAAACATCATTAACAGTGTAAAAATGTCACACCCTCTCAAAATATGGGGTTCCAATTCAAGGCACACGACCAGCACGACCTCATTATTAGTATCAGCACGCTATTTTTAATCCAGTGTTATCAACACGTGTATGATTTATTTTTAAATACCCCGCACACGCTTTAGTATGGGCTGGTTACGACATTCAGACTATGACAGATTTAAAAGTACTAATAAACAATGTATTGTGAAATTAAAGTTAATAGTTTGTGTTTAGATTTAATACGAATTGAAACACAATGTGATGTTTTTATTCATAAAAAGATAAGTTTATCAGCTCAACCACATCGAAATATTTATCAATAATTAATTAAATAAATAAATAGATAAATAAATAAATGCATATATTAATTAGTTATGTAATTAAATCATTAGATACATAAATGAATAAGTAGTTTATAAATATGAAATGTTTAATTAATTGAAAATCAAATGAACACATAATTAATATATAAACCCATCAAGATATAAGAAAGTAAACAAGAAAAACAAAATCAAAATGAATAAATACGATAGTCAAATATTTTCTTTAGATAAATAAATGTAAATAGATATTAAAAATAAATAAATAAATAACGTAAATAAGATAAATAAATAACAATAAGAACATCTACCAAGATTCGACCTACGGCTTGCTGATTGAGAGTCTAAAGCTCTACCGACTGAGTTTTTTCGAATCTCGTGATATCATTTATCTGTTTACAGCCAAGTACAATTTATCATTCAACACCCGGGATATTATTAACACTTGGTTGTGATGATTTCTATTATTTAAATGTAATGACTAATTTAATATTTATAGAACGATCAATTCTAGACCAACTATTTCGTTCGTACACATTTTGTTGAATACAATTCAAAAGGACCTCTATGGATATGTATGGGAATCATCCCATGATGACTAATTGTAACTTCTCTAAAATAAATTCACATGATTCTGCCGGGAGTATATCAATAAAGATTAGTATATAACTGTATTATTCAGTGGCATTTCAAGTGTATGAAACATTCTTTAAATAGTCTAAAAACAGGGGGAGTAAGATTCATAATGCTACTTGTTTGCACATATTTCAGACTTAAACCAGAAAACCATAATTATTATAACAAGTTGTATGTTTAATAGCTCTCATATTGTTTAGTATTCAATGATAACAACCCCCGGTCACTCTATTGTTCGATTCATCGAATGCGTCGGCATTCATGAATATACAATGAATAATCATATCAATGAATATACGTCATTTGTGAAGTCGAAAATGAAAAGTACCAGACCATAGTGGACACGAACGGCCGTAATCTTTGAATCTCCGAATGTTATGTCGGAGTGTTTTACCTAATTTCATACTGACACGACCTGAGTGATAATCAAACGGTCCCCGAACGATGTCCTGGCGCTGTTGAAGTCAGAAATGTCATCGTTCCCTACAGTCCGAGCGTTCCCACATCGAATTTCACCTAGAATATTCGTCACACGAACCTATGTCCGCCATCGTCTGAATATCGAAAAGGCCCTCTGGAGAGTCAAGGGGACACCATTTTTTTTCTACGCATGCGTCCGATCGCTTTGGATTTGTCCACCAAAATTGTGGACAAATTCCTAATGAGTATGTGCTGCATGGCAAGTGACACAACTTCTTGTAATGCGCTAATCAACCGTAGATCTAACCCCCGGTCTCCGGCCAGTTTGGGGTGGAAAAGCTCAATCAGGAAAAGTTCACGGAAAAGGTTCAGGCGCGTGTCATTCTTTGACGGTTCAATGGTATATCACAGATAGGCAAAGTGGGTATATCCAGTGACAGTTGTATATCCCTTGGTATATAATATTTAATTTTGACTAAAGCAGCCGACAATGCATTGATTGATGATAACATCCAGCAGTGGTTTGATGTGATAATAATGCCGCCGTGAGGAGCCGTGTAGCGAGGGGCGACGCCGAACTGTGATCGAGAGTGACTAATAACGCCGCAATGCGGCGGACCACTGGCGCGGCGGGCCGGCACATCCATCATGCGCGTATCAGTGGCGTAGCCAGCTTTAAACAGGGCCATAGGGAGGGGGGGGGGGGGTGGACTTATCAGACAGTAATAAGTCCGAGTTGTACCGACGTAAGGCATGATGTACAGTCAATAAAACTATACGGTAGTGCCCACATGTTGTGGCGAATATACACTTACTTGTAACAGAGTGACGGTGGAATCCGGGGGCCGACTATACGACCGTACCAGAGCGACAGTAGAATCCGGTGTTTCATTTTTTTTAAAAGTTGAGTGTATTGTTAATATAGTCCCGGTTCTGAGCACTTCTCTAGCCCGCCCGGCCTGTGGGCCTGTAAAATGAGACGCTGTGCACTTTGCGCCGTGCATATGCTATAACCATCTAATGATTGGAAACGTAGCAGCATAAAGTATTATGAGAAAATGTGTACATATCTCCTAAGATAAAACATCACTTGTTGCTGATTTTTTGTTCCACGCATTGGCCAAGTGGCGCCGGAGTCTACCATCGGACCGGGCTTTCAGTTGACCTATACGCATAGGAGCATCGTCGAAGCGAGAATGTCTGTGAATGTCCCCTGTAACCTTTTTCAAGATCTTTGGCACTAAAATTAAAATTTTGGTTCATTATAGAGGGAATCCACTTTACTCATGCGTGCCCGTAACAAAAGGTTTTCGCTCCCATAGTATTCGTTGTTCAGATCAAGTCAATGTACGACCTTCAACAAGCCAACCCTTGAATACAAGCGTTACTCTGTTAACATAATGACGGGCTATTATACATTGGCGGGTTATTTTCAAACGAGTATCCATCAACATGTGTGTTGCACAGAGTAGGATATATGTGGTGTTGGTCTTTTTAAATTCTGAACCAACCCTAGCTCTCCAATGGCCGATACGTGGATTACCTCTAATCACCCTTCAAAGGTACAAGACTTGATCGCGTCTATCAATAGTTGTCTGATTGCCTTTCCACATATATTTCGACATGAATATTGCGTCTCCCAATTCGTTTATTAAAGCTAGCTAAATTTGGTACAAGAACTAACTTTCCTGAAATGAAGTTGTACCAAAGATTTTCTAGAAATTCATCGGTTGTACAGATTTAAAAAAAAATGGTAATCATGGTAGATTTAACATTGGTAACGGTCTCATTTCTCATGTTGTACGATTGGCTATGGCCTGTTTTGGAAATGTGTTTGCTTCGTGTATCCAAATAGCTTACAGTTGTATATTAGCCTAGCTATAACAAGCTATAAAAATGACATCTCTGAATGTATAAACAAAGTGTGCAAAGGAGAAATGGTTGGGCACACTGGTAAAATGGTTTTACAACAAGTGTTGCTATCATTATCAAAGTGAACTCAACTTCAATCACTTATTTATCGAGCAATAATATATTGTTTACGCATTTTAATTGTTTAGATTATAAAGTTAAATAAATCCAGAGATAAATGATAGATAGAAAAATAGATTAAAAAAAGAATAGAAAAAACTATAAAAGCATTGGCGGCCTTTATAAATTATAAAAATTGACATAAAAATGATGTTACATACATCCACAATCAAGTTTAAAAAAAAGAAAAAAAAGAAAAAAGAAAAAAAAGAAAACAACAACGAATACACAGAGATTCGAACCCGTGATTGCCGATTGCAAACGATATGGCCAACGTGTGCACGCCACAGAGATCGACGAGTGTAATTGTGTCAGTTTTATTATTTAACCATTGATTCTTTTATTTACAACGAACGGATTTTTATCGTGCCATTTTTGACATTTTAAACCATATTTATATGTTACTCTCGCACAAAATGTGTTTGTAATGTGATTATACTCCTTATTTTGGAAAGAATGGTAAAAACGTTGACATTTCGAACACAATAAATGGCATCTTGTATACTGTTTATACGGTCGCTCGACTGAACGTTGTGTGACGTGTTGCATTGCATTATTCATGTTACGATCTGTTTATGTATGCTTTTGTTATACTTCTCAATCGCTCATCGCCAACTCTGTACAAGAAACTTCATGCGCTGTCCCAACGCTGTCGTTAGAGAACAATAGAAAAGTCCCTTCGACTCTCCAGAGGGCGTTATCTGCGACCTTTGACTGGGTTCACGGGGTTAATCATATTAATGAGCAAATATGCAAATGAGCTAAGTGTCCCCTCCTATTATATATACTCCTTGATGATAACATTATCCATGTTACTGCTTACTCACAAATCCTCCACGGCAGCCCTTATTGTATGGCTGTATTAATTACTGTTTATATATGACTTGGATTAGTGCATCCATGCACGCAAATTGAGGCATCAACAATACAAGTTACATTCCATGAGTAGCAATCCATTCAATTGAACGATTTCCCCGTCTAATTTTAAATGAAAAATGCAGTTTAAATTTTCCTCAGTTTAGTAGAAAAAGTTGAAAATGGATGCTCAATACGCATTTCTTCTGTAATAGTGGCACAACATCGACTTTCGGTATCTTTAGTTAATTAATCGTATCTCAGGGTTGATAAAACCAAATCAGGTGAAATAAACGGCATCTGAAAGCTAAGTGTGTACCGAGTGTGTAGTCTCTCCATATGTATAAAAATGTTACACCAAATTTTAGAACTTCATAGTCAATAAGTTGGATAAACACGTGCACGGTTTTTATTGGCACACCCTGTTCATATAGTATTCGTATCAATAACATTGAATTATATATATGGTCACGCGTTATGAACTCGCCTCCCAATAGGGTGGTGCTGTTACACTTTTTAGTTTCATGCTGTCATATTCCTTAGATATTTTTAAAACCACAAAAGCTATCTCAATAAATTGGTATTATTTTAAAGCCCTAATAACAAGCTATCTGCCTGCAAAATGGCATTGGTATAGCTAATACAGAAGGGGAGATACAGCTGTTTAAAGTTTGAGTACCAGGGGTGTTGCCGGAAGGGGTGCCGCCGGAAGGGGTGCCGCCTGTACAAACTCAATGAGGATAATCCCATGCTTTGTTCTTTTTACAATAACTAGTCATCCCCTAATGTTACAAACACCATTCTGGTCCCATTTTAAAGGATATTTAGTAGTCTTTAAGTATGTGGTTCAACAGACTTGTCAACTATTTGTAACTACTAATTAATTATGGATAAGACAATGATCATCAGTTTTCTTCCTATTTGCTACACACTCAACTTGAATAATCAGCCTCAATTTACCGGATTTATAAGAATGACTACAAGTATAACAGAAAAAGTGTTCAACCTATGATAGCAAAAGTATACATTTTTTGAAAGCTTGTAACGAGAGGAATTCGGAAATGCAGTTTAGATCAGGAAAGAGTACATCGTTAACAAATAATTCTGAAAACTATAAAAATATATATAATAAAAATTGGAGATATTCACTAACCGGTATAAATGCATTACCGACGTAGTAACCTTTAACAATTATATATCATCTGATGGGTAATCTCATGAGAAAGTTAAATATGTAAAGTAAATAATGATAGGAGTAGGTATAACAAATATATGGATCTCAAATTAAAAATTAAAAAACTCTGATTTTCCCGAACATTGTGAATCATACCATTTTAGTCCTTGGTCGAACTATAATTTCAATGGCATATTTGGTTTCCTCATGCAATGTCCCTTGAGAAAATGTATACTTTTACTACCTCAGGGGGTGTACAAGCAAATATAAATGTGCAAAGTTAAAATCATGTCGCGAAAGCCAAAATCCGTGTGTAACGCGAAAGGAGGCGAGCTTATGACAGATGACCATATAGAGACTATGCAAGCATTGCATCATGGTGTATTTTGATGGGCACTGAAGACTCGGGTATAAAGTGAATCAAAAGGAATCAATCATGTGTCATTCATCGATGTTACAGACCATTGAGTTTATTCTTGGGATTGACGCGGGATATTTGAAAGGGATGTAAACTCGCATGATTATTAATTGTTTTTTTTGTTACTTGTAGTTTTGGTGAACAAAGTTTAGTAATTCGAATATCAAAACAGTAGACGTTGTATTACCTAGATTGTTTTCAAATGAGAATAAAATATAACTTGAGTATATATAAGAAAGTACGGAATTCCAAAAATAAATATGGTTTGAATGTAATTCATCGAGAAAATAAGCTTTGAATCTTACCCGTACTTATTTCATTGAATTTAAAACATCTCACGATTATGGGATACTAATTCCGTAGTTGCCATTCTATTCTTTTATCTAACACTCCTATAGATAGTGATATCTGATGGGCTATTTCTCTAATATTTCAACATTTTGGAACATATGATCATTTAAATATAGCGACAATAGACTACATCTCCTGTTATTATAACTAAATATTACAATGAGGCAGACGAAGCAACGCCCTATAGCGTCATTAGGCGGCGTTGATATTGCAGTTTATATCCAGGAGGCGTGACCACAGCAGCTTTCCGGTTCAGGATCATTCACGAACAAGCAGTTTGAACGTCGATAATAGAGGTCATGAGGGCGCTCGCTACAATGTTCAATTTTGACCTTGTGTAAGGCTTGTTATCTGGTCGTCTAGACTTATCAATTAGGCTACCGACCCATCACGGTAGTGGAATGTTGTTTACTCTCGCTCTATTCATTGACAGCTCTAGAAATAATCTATATTATTATCCCAGTCTTCGTGTTCCGCGCAGTATTGCCATGGTCTGGTGAAAGTAGCCCATGTTCCCTTTTCAATCCATTGAAATCAATAATTTGGGCAATAGGTCACGTAAAATATCTGTATAATGGAGGGGTGATAACGGAGGGGGCGTAATATATTTACCATCGTGTTTGGTGGAAGTATTATTCTGGGATTAGAAATATTTAGTATTTTACTGGGATGGGATGCATACCGAAATGAACATTGATTATATAAAACCTGGCAAGTGTACTAGAAACCCGACAATTGTACAATCTGGCAAATGGATCGCTCTTTACATCACAGCGGGGGTCGGGTGATATTATTCACTGGTCAGCTTTGGTATTTCTTAAAGAAAACAGCCCGATCCTTCCTCGCGCTTTCCTCTGTCTGGTTCACTAATTGAGCCGTCGACAGTACTACAATAGTTCTATTGTTAACGCGAGATAAGTAGAGAGGCGAGCCTTCGAACAATAGAAAAAAGGATTGCGCTATGATCGCGCTATCCCCGCGCTTAGATCGGTTGAGAGAAAGGGCATGAAACCTTACTACGTCTCTCTCGCTCGCACCTGTACGGCTTGCATGTTTGAAAAGCCCGGTATTTAAATGGGGGTACTAACAGCTAGCCTGTTGCGGCACCAACTTGTCCCCTATACTGGATGTTGCATATTTTCTAACTTTTACTTAACCCTAACTTAACCCAGAGGCCCTTTTTCCAAAAAAATATTTCGCGGCCAAAAAGCGACTGGGAAAAAGGGCCCCAACGGCCCCGGGGCTCGAACCCCGGACCTCTGGGTTCAGAGGCAAACGACTAACCACTGGATCACGGGGATCAACCATACTTGGCTCAGTTTACTTCGCCAAATATATAGCCTGGGGCCATTATTTCATCAAGAAACTGCCGCGCCGGGTGGAACGAGCACACCGCACCGTAGTAATTTGGACTACTCAAGAGTGTTAGGATTTTAATGAGACCAAAATTAGAAACATTTTATAATAATTAAAATTTAAAAAAAAAATTGCTCCTTAATCCTAATCCCCGAGGCACCATTCCCCCCCCCCCCCCAAATATGACCACGGGGGTCAACCATACAAAAGTGTTACACTTGTGTGATGATAGATCTTAATCCAAAGCACACATAGCTTAAATAGAAAATACCGACTTAGCCGTCCCTGTAATTTAAAGTCACTGATTGAACATGCGTGGGTACTTAAATTTGAACGAAATTATTGTAACAGGGCAGCGCAGGATGAGTTGCATAAATGATCAGGGACGCGATTTTTTATTGTGACCATGCCGAGCGTAAGAGAACGGAAAAGGCTCCTCACGGGTGGGTCGAAAACCGTTACTACGTCTGTCTCGCTCGCACCTGTACGGCTTGCATGTTTGAAAAGCCTGGTAATAAATAGGGATACAGCTATATAGCTTGTTGCGATACCAACTTATCCCATATACAGGATGTTGCGTTAAATTAAACTTATTTTAGCAAATACGCGTTGGTGGAAATTCAAATCTTTCAAATACTTTGAATGACCTCGTCCTACTGTGACGTTTTTGTAACACTATTGGGGGTGGTTACCATACCCCACTCCTCTAATAAAATGCAAAGAGAGATGCAGAGTGTGCTTATGTTGGTACCATATGATGATGGTGTGGCTAAGGTCTCCTCTTTCATACCAAAACATATCCAAACATCCCCCGCATATGGGGCAACTGGTCCATGGGGAAACTGGTCCAAAAGGAAGGTTTTTGTAATAGCATGGGTATACTGCTTTCGTTTGAACGGTACGAATTGTGTTGAAACTTAAATATTTGCATTTTTAGGGTTATTTCACATGTGATATTCTTCAGGTCCTTGAAGCCACCTCCTTCAGTGACTGATTGAAAATTCACAGATAGTAAGGGCGATTTATGAAGATGAGTTTAGATCATGTTTGATATAATTATACCATTCAGCTCCACTACCGTCATTTTTTGGATGAAATGACGGGAGTCCGTCTTCCGCTGAGATTACGGATAAGTTCGATATTTCAATAGAGGGCGGGCTTTGCTACGGGACTGCGTTATCAAGGAGACGGTCTCCAATCACAGAATTGAAACAGATTTTCAACCATAAAATAACTCTCTTATCTCTGAGATAATGTTAACAAATTTACCACTACATAATACTACAAGGCATGAATTTAACGTAAATATTATCACACTTACCCTACAAATTCATTAAAATGCCGTAAACTTGCTTACAAAATGGGAGTCTTTTCGCGGTTTATAGGCTCAAAAAGATGTAATTTCGACCTGTATTGCGAAAAAAATATTATAAAATAAAAGGAACCTTGTTAGAAAAAAAATGTACTTTTGGTCCCAGATACTAGTATACCAGTATGGTTTAATACTGGAACATTAAACCTTGCCAGTATCGGTCGCTACTGATACGATTTTACACGGTCTTGCACGTGACCAAGTAGGCTGCAACCCCAGGGAACAAATCTTTTATCAAATTGTTATTATTATTTGTTGGGAGGGGGTCTACCGCTGCGAATCTGATCGAACCATCATAATCGTTCGTAAATCGTTGTCAATCTTGGGTCATTTACAATCTTTAAAACAGGGTATTTTGTGGCTAACTGAATTTCTAAACCTCCTGAAAGAGATATGGATTCCACATTCATGACTCTACGAAATTTGGGTATTGTTCATTGGCATAGAGAGGATTTTAACCAACCACAAAAATGCGGGGTATGATTGTTACTGGGTGACTTTGACGAGCTGATTCAAATCTGTTGTTGATCATTAATAGCTGAACCATAAGGGAGAACACCCTATGTGTTTTGGGCAGTGTGAAATTTGATCCAAACCTTTGCCTTATAACTTCCATAATATAAGTCATAACAATGTCAAACTGTATATTTTTGCGATCGTGATCAGTAAACAAATAACTACAATCCGATATGTTAGTTGTATCTGTAAACATTCCCCCTCTCTGAAATTTACCCCCCTTATTTCTCAAAACGATCAACAGGAACAGTTACAAGTTGCCATCATCCAGATTTGAAATCAGCACGTCAAATTGACCAGTGGACCAGTAATTTGCCAACGGACCAGTACATTTGTTTTTAGATTTTACATACTGTATCTTGTGTACTCTTTTAATATCCCAGATTATTACCACCCGCCCGTATCTTCACCATGGCATATACTACCGTGATTGCAATATTGATCTTCAACGTCTCGTTGGTTTTGTCGTGTCCTTCGGAATGTTCGTGCTCGTCACAAACAACCGTGGTGGAATGTAGTGATAGACAACTGACATCAATACCACAAAATATCCCTAAGAATACCACGGAATTGCGCTTAGAGAATAATACTATCTCGTCCATCGCAAATGGATCCTTTGATGGATTAACCAATCTGACATTACTTTATTTGTACATAAATGTAATTGGCAACATACCATCAGGCGTCTTCAGTGAGCTTCGGAGCTTAGTATATCTGTACCTGTTTAATAACGACATCTCATATATCGCAAACGGAGCATTTGATGGACTTACTAGTCTTACACAACTTTCTCTGCAAATTAATGTGATTAGCAACATACCATCAGATGTCTTCCGTGAACTTCGGAGTTTAACTACCCTGTCCCTGTCTACAAACAACATTTCATACATCGCAAACGGATCATTTAACGGACTTGCCAATCTAAGAGTCCTTCATCTGTACAATAATATGATTAGCAACATACCATCAGGCGTCTTCCGTGAACTTCGGAACTTACACATCCTGTCCCTGTATAATAACGACATCTTACACATCATAAATGGATCCTTTGATGGACTAACACATCTGATAAGACTTTTTCTGTCCAATAATGTGATTAGCGACATACAATCAGGCGTCTTCCGTGAACTTCGGAACTTACAGGGCCTGTCCCTGTATTGCAACGACATTTCATACATCGCAAATGAAACCTTTGAAGGACTTAACAGTCTGTTATACCTTGATCTGTACAATAATGTGATTAGCACCATACAACCAGGCGTCTTCCGTGAGCTTCGGAGCTTAAAAACCCTGCGACTGTTTAAAGCTGTTTAATAACTACATCTCATATATCGCTAACGGAACCTTTGATGAACTTACCGATTTACAAAAACTATGCTTAGACGGAAATAACCTAACAACCCTACCAGAGGGTTTATTCTCTCCTCTAACGCGGGTAATCGACATTAGGTTTGGCGACAACCCCTGGCATTGCGACTGTAATGTCGTTTGGCTACAATACTTGTTGTTGAATGCAACGTTTATAACAACAGAGTCGGGTATTATTTGCAAGACACCTTCGGTTCATGCTTCAAGATTTTTATTAGAAATCAAACCCCCAAATCTGGTGTGTTCTCCAGTAATCCAAGATGACGAAGTTAAGATACACTTAACGGTTACCGCCGGGATATGGGTTGAGCTGGTTTGCACTACCATCGGAGATCCTTCTCCATCCATTTCATGGTTGACAACTGATGACATAGGTAGACAGGTGAATATTCCATCGCGTTCAAACGGATCTCTTACAATTGGGAATGTTACCGTATCAAATTCGGGTAACTATACATGCGTAGCGACAAATTCTGCCGGTTCTGACCAACGTGTGTATCATCTTAGCGTCGTTGAGGATCATGATAGGGGTACTGATACTCCCACTCTTAACCCCGTGGTTCCCGAAAAAACTGCAACTCCTGACTTCATGTTACCCAATATGTTAACTACACCTCCAAACCGCATGTTAACACCTATGGACACTCCTTACTTTATTTTACCCGTATCGATTGGTGGAGTAGTATGCCTATTCCTAGTTATAATTGGCGTACTGGTTTTCATTGTGATCAAACAACAAAAAACCCTGAAAAAGCGAGACGACAATGCTGAAGGTATCCAAGGCTATCATGATTTCATTCAACCACTACCGGGAGCACAGCAGGTAGATGAAACCGATAATCAGCAAGAAATTGTTCATCACCACTACAATACTATTGGAGATGATGGCGTTATATGCTCAACCTGAGCATATTACTATTAGGCAAATTAATAGCAATAACCCACTCCCCGAAAGTAGCAATGTGATGTATGAAACTCGAATTACGTCAACGTAAAGGTTTTCTAGCAATTTTGGTGTTTATGTTCGCGATCTGTTATACGCAAACGGGTCTTCCTCTTAGTAACTGAGCCATTAGTCGTTACTGTATAACACTGCTCAATACCCAATGGTCATCAGACTGAACTGAACTTTCAATTACGGGTTATAGAAACGCCTTTGTTTTGAGACAAATCCATAACTAAGTCCATTTTCAACTAAGGAATATGAATAATTTAAGAATGTATTGCTCAGAACATGCAGAGAAAGCGATTTCCAATTAATAACCCTGATGTCTATTTCAGGATCATTGGGTAATGCATTACACATGTTACCTGTCACAAGAATGTTTTTAAGATACCAAGACTGGCTATTTGTCAGGTTTGTTGAGTACTTGGTTCAGTACTCTGTATAGTACTCTGGATAGATCAGAAAACAATCTACAATAGATTATCAACTTATGTCGTTTTGATTTTTCCGAATCAAGATGCTTCTCCATATCTCCCTTTCCAACATAGCGGTTTTGATTTCATTTTCATCTACCTGCAATGCTGTGTCACACTTTAGTGTCAATGTAGGTAAAGGCGCTGTCACACCTAGCTGATTTGGCTCGCCGTAGCTATACCGAAGCACAAATTTGACGATTTTCGGGGATCGGTACTAGTACGGTAGCTCAACGGTATCACATCGCTAAGAACGGTAGTACATCGTCAAGACATCGTCAGAACATAGACTTACAGCAAGTCCGTAGTACACAAACAATGACGGTATGGTGTAAAGTGAGAGAACGAATTTAAATACCTAAAATAAACAATGAAACGTGAAGTATCGTATCATTTTAGGCTTGTAAAAACAGTTCAGCACGTACGTTTTATCATAACTTTCAAAACCGCACCATGTTTTGGGAATTTTTCCAACAATTGCGTGTAAACTTCAATTAAGTCTAATACCTAAAGCAGACGACACAAGCAGCGCCACCAACATTGGGACACTTACCAGTGACGTCACTTGTTAAACAAAAGTAGCTTCAGATCGGCAAGTTGAGTGGCACACCCCTGCTACTATGAGGCTACCGGAGACCCGCCAATCCATTACGGGCGCTACCGGTGCTCTACCGACACTTAACGAAGCCATACCGGAGTACTGTCGTCGCACTGCCATTGCAGTCCCGTTGCACGCTTCGGCAGCGCAACGGCAGACATTTTGAACATGTTCACAAATTTCTACCGTCGCCTACCGTTGCTAATTTTTCGCCGATGTTCTGACGATGTCCTGACGATGTGCTACCGTACTAGTACCGATCCCCAACAATCGCCAAACGTGTGCTCCGGTAGTATAGCTCGGGTGAGCCAAATCGGCTTGGTCTGACAGCACTTTAATAGAATCCCTGACCGTAGTCCTGCCGATGTACTAACGATGTACTATCGTTCTAGCGATGTGATACCGTTGCGCTACTCTACTAGTACCGATCCCCGAAAATTGCCAAATTTGTGCTTCGGTATAGCTACGGCGAGCCAAATCGGCTAGGTGTGACAGCGTCTTTAGGGCCTACCACGCTTTCTTACTACATGATGTGGAATCCAATGTATTGGAGACAAGCTCATTGGACCCTTTGAAGCAGTGTCCAGGCAATCTTGCTCTACGTTCTCTGATCTTATCCGAGACTTTCGGCATATCCCCGTAGGGGTCATCATCTGTCAGATGCTGATAGTCAATTGTTAGTTGAACACGGTTCTTAGCATTCTATTATTTGAGGCGGGGCAACATTATTATCAACTATAGTAATTATGTTTCTATATGTTAAATAGGTTTATTAAAAAGAAGTCTTAAAATTGTGCATAGATAAAGATTTAATATCTGTATAATATTATTTGAGGCGGGGCAACATTATTATGAACTATAACAATTATTCACCTATACATTATATTAAATAAGTTTATTGACAATATTAATATTGTACACATAAAGATTTAATATCTGTATAATATAATTTGAGTTTCAACATTATTATTTACTATAACAATTATAATATGTTAAAGAGTTTTATTGAAAAACAATCTTACAATTGTATATTTAAAGATGTAATATCTGTAATCTGTATAATATAAGAAGGGGCACCATTGTTGTTAACTATACCATTTGATCGTCTATATGTTAAATAGGTTTATTGAAAATATTACTAGCGTATACCTAAAGATTTAATATCTGTATAATATTATTTGAAGCGGGGAAACAATATTATTAAATATAACAATTACTCGTCTATACAGCGTGTATCAAAAAGAACTATCAACTAATTTATTGCCAGATTTAATTAATATTGATATGATACTGTAATAGCCAGACATTTGATACCTTTAACATGACATTTTCTTCTCAGAATGATGAGTTTGATTCCAATTATTTAAGTACAATGAGTTATTAAAGTGTCTTGTTGCTAATATTCACCTGACATGAAAATCAGGCATACAGGACACACGATGTAAAACGTGTTTTGCACTTGTCTACGTGTATCGTTGATGTGATAGCCAATAAGTACACCTAACAGAATATATAAAGTTCAGAGTGATTTGTGATTTGCCGTAATCGGAGATCTCGCGACAAAAAGTGTTGCGTTTTTTTTTATACACCCTGTATGTTAAAGAGGTATATTGAAGAAAAATACTACAATTGTGAAATATAAAGATTTAATATCTGTATAATATTATTTGAGGCGGGGCAATTATTATTAACAATAACAATTATTTGTCTATTATGTTAAAGAGGTTTATTGTAAAAAAATCTTACAATTGTGAATATAAGATTTTAATATCTGAATCATTTTGGGCATAATTCTGTTATTCCCTACACACCAACATCGGTAATATGCGTCGTTCTAAAAATCACGCACTATGAATACCCTTGCGAAGGGTATAACATAATTACTCCATGTTTAATATTGTTTGAGGCGGGGCGACATTATTATTAACTTCGTCTATTATGCTAAAGAAGTTTATTGAACAAATCTTACAATTGTGAAATATAAAATGTAATATCTGTATAATATTGTTTCTTAAGGGATACCATTATTAGTAACTATACCATTTAGGCCTATTCGTCTATATGTTAAATAGGTTAAATAGGTTTATTGAAAATCTTACTAGTTGTGCATATAAAGATTCAATAGCTGTTTAATATTGTTTGGGGAACAATTATTCGTCTATATGTTAGAGAGATAGCAGAGTTTATGAAAATGAACATGAACTTTGCATGCATGTCCTTGAGTCTGATTGGTCAGTGCATGGAAGGGGTGATATGTGGTCACTGAGATGGTTTGATTGTTGTGGTCAAGTATGACTGACAGGAACAAGTGGCAGGAAGTGAGATGAGGTAAGCACTGCACATTGAAGAGAGAGAAAGTTTAGTTTTTATAAAAACAAGTAAATACTGCACCTGTCAGTTGTATGACGCACTGTACAACCTCCGGTACTGGTGCATCTCTTTACCGAGGTGCGTCACTTTCTTATGTACCATGACGCATCTCTATGTCACAAATGTGATGGACCTTTGCCATACAACATGTACAATGACCTTTGCCATAGTCAATTTTGTAACGCACCATTGATGGATTCTGACGGACCACGACTGTCTCAAATGACGCACACCGTCGTCATACATTATTGTTGACTTAACTGGATTGCAAATATGGGGAAGTTTCAGATATTTGTAGCAAAAACAACATGAATGATTGAAAGAGAAGTTGGCCAACTATATTAAACATCTGAATTTCACTTGTTTGAAGTTATTTTCGTAATTATTTAGCAATTGCTTTACCATTTCCGATTTATAATCTTAATAATTGATAATTGAATTTTTGCAAAAAAGACTCATTAGAGCGGCACATAACAGTCCTCCAATATACGTGAGTACCATCCCTAGTGTATTTCCGGTATGGATATTTAAAACTAAAGGTCATGACTTATGGGGATCGGGTGATTCCACGCACGCAATTTTTGCACTGAACACGCGGTGAAAGTATCGGAATAGTGAGTTTGCATTTTTGGGAGTTGCATATCTAAAAATAAAGTCTGGTTGGTGGTGAGTAGGGCCTACGTATAAAATATATAATGTCCGTATTTTGTTGTACGCATGCTGACGCACCCAGATAAAGTGACTGACATTGACCCACCCATTCAATATTGTGACGACCAAAAGCTGCCAATGACGCACTTCTCCCGGTCGTATAGTGCGTCATACAACTGACAGGTGCATAAAGTTATCAATACTATATAATACTGTTGCACAAAATGTGTAATATCTGTTTAGTGTTTTGTAAGACTGAACAACATTATTATTAACTCTAACAATTATTCGTCTATAAAATGTGTGAGCAGAAACTTCTAGTAGCGCAGCGAGCCATGGAAAGGAGGATGTTAAATATAACAATACGAGACAAACACAAAAACACTACCATTCGTAATAAAACCAAGGTAAAGGATATCATCAAAAAAATCAAGGAAATGAAATGAAGATGGGCAGAATATATCTCAAGACAAAATGGTAATCGGTGCACAATAGGAACAACCGAGTGGCAACCCCGCACAGGCAAAAGGAGAAGAGGAAGGCAGAAACAAAGATGAAGAGACGAGCTAGCCGAATACAGAGGAACGACATGGACAAGAGAAGCACAAGACAGACGCAGATGGAAGATGCTGAAAGAGGGCTTCAGCCTACAGAGGTTGACGAAGCCTAGGTAAAAGATAAAAGGTAAAAATTGTTAAAGAGTACTTATAATATTAGCCAATTGAAGACTGTGCTCCTTATTTTGGAGTAAGAATCCAATTTTAAACGAATAATTCTATAATATGTGTCAGAATAATTAGGGCTCAGGACTGGATATTCTATAATATGAATGTTTAGTATCATGTCTTCCATTGTGCTGAGGAGATTTGCCATTTTCAATCAAATTGCTTTAGTTTATTCATTTTGCAAATGGAATTGGTTTACCATTTGTTTTAACGGATTGATACTACAAATGTGTAATTACCGTCCGTGACTAATTTAAATTTATATAGTTCACGTATGAACAGGTATGAACAAGAACTGTATCCGGTATTTCGGCGTGGCGGTCCAGGATAATTTCATCACAAATCTAAATTGGGCGTGTCTTTTCGTTACTTTGCCTTTTTAGAAAACGTGTGATTTTAGCGCATCAACTTGTTTTTTGCTTCTCTTTGCTTGCTTTTCTTTTTTCCTTGTTTTCATAAACAATTGTATACAGGTCCCTTCGGAACACGCACTTGGGCTGACAAATCAATACGGAATTGAAAAGTACTAGAACGATTTACTGGAAAGGTTTTGGCTGTAATCATTATAAGTGACCTTATCAATATTTTAAATGGTTACTTTCCAATGAGCCATATCCAACACTGTTTCTTCATACCCGTGATGGGTTTAGAATGCCAGTTCATGTCCTTAGGCAGCGTATACTAGAGATACTGATGTCTGTTTTTACCAACACGCATTCACATTATTTGACCTGTTGCGTCTGCTTCTGGTGGTAAGTCGTTTAGGATGAATGTCCTGATGCCTTCATATATAAGTTTGTAATTTTCAATCATGTTGTGCCACAAATTGCAGTAATTCATATATCCCATTAAATGGACTATGTGGGGATAAATACTAACTAAGTGTATATCTAACTCAAGTGTCGCTAAAAACTCTAAATAACGAGTTAATAACATGAATTAATGTCCTAAAAAGGTCATTTACTTTATATCTACAAGAGACTTCAACAACACCTGAGAAGCTGGTGGCTGATTGTGTGTAAATTTATAACTGTTTGGGCAATTAAAATGTCCGAGTGGTATGCTGGCAATATCACGCAGCACCTGCACTTTTGTATCGCCTTTTCGATTTTCTTTAGACTTAGAGTAGGCAATAATTTGCTATCAAAAATATGCTTGATGAAGAAATGCTTCAAAAAGTTATACATAACAGTAATTGTACTCATGGATGATTTCTTTGAAGTAACTGGCACAACTTTGATCTTGTTTTCTCGTGGTCAAACAAGTATATATTTGGATAGACTCAAGCAAATTCGACAAAGCAAACAGCAGATAAAAGGTTACTTAGTCATCCTAAAGCTCGTACAGACATCAAATCTAAATATGAAATGTTCATTAATTAAAATGACACATTCTACAAAAAACATATTTTTCTAAAAGTGGCAAATGTCCGATCTGTAGATGTAAACACAATCAAATAAAGGCATTTGGACGCCAACTCAATTATCCTTTAGATTATATAAAGATACATCAGCCAAATACCGAGTAATCAATAAGAGCCATGACGTGGAACACGTGCACCCTTTTTTAGGGACACCATGTACATGCAGTATTGGTTAATATTATATTTTGTATTCCAATATAAATATTGCACATTTCCTATCTAATCTTAAGTGCTCTCACAGTTATACAATAATTTTGTTATGGTTATGGTATAAACCGGCGTCTAATTGAAAAGGCCTTGATTTGTGAGAGTGGAAAGAAAAAAGCCAGATACTGCTCCTTTATTAATATTATTACAAACATAGGAGTAGGGTGAGTTACGATGGTCGTTCATATAAAATATTCAGTGGTATCAAAGAGTTTTTGATCGTCGATATACACGATTAGTCAAATGAAATTCGGTTAAAAATCTGTATTATTATTTCAGAACCAAAGAATATAATTTCTTACGGTTTCCAGAGTGGACAATGAGAGCACTGTCAATGGAATGTAGTTAGTTGTCGGTTTGTGAACCGGGTGCACAGCAGCGTCTTCATCTCCCGTCAACATGGTCAAGTCGGTTCAACTGGTTTTTGAGTTGACATATCTTTATTCACGCAACATTTGAAAATCAATCAAATAATCTTGAATATAAGTTTGCATTAACAAAATATATAGATTCTAAGGTTTCCAGTATGTATAAACATGATGGAAATCCATGGTGTAAAAGTGAAACTAGAGCTCTGTGAAAAAAATGTGCAGGTTTTCTGGGACACGCTGTTTTTACGATCAGGTACCGTTAAACTTCATCTATAAGCACCCATTGACTAATAGTTAATAAGCAGAGAATAGATAAAAAGGTATGAGCGCCCTCTTTTGATCTAGAGAAATTAGCACGAATTTGTTTAGTGTATTCGATATTCAATACTATAAAGTTGTATTACTCTCTAAATAATTTCATGGACAGACGAATTGCTCAATTGGTAAAGCGCCCGGTAAAGCGTCAACTTCAGTATCACGAGGTTGGTGGATCAATTCTCAACTACACCTTTTGCAATTTCTTTTGAAATCCAAGTGATATAGAAATTAATGCAAACTTGAATGTAAAATGATTACTCAATTATACTAGCTTTATTGTTATTTTTCAAAAAACAAGCGCATAATTAATTTGATTGTATAAAGTAATGATCTTTAATAGTCCAACCTTTTTATAGGCTAAAACACATTTATACTACAAATTAACCACAGCAAAATGTATTCATTGGCTTATTTTAAATGTTTCACACAGTAATCTTAAACGTTTCCTTCATCATGATTTAAGGGCAAATTATGATGATGCATATTAGGTTGGTAGATCAAGTTAAGCAACAAAATGAAAGTAACTATGCAAACCACTATAATCCTGGTCTCACAATGAATGAATAGGTGAATGAATGGATGGCTATTAAATCAATTTATTTCCAATAAGATAGAGGGCCGTCCATTTATACCGACCCATCAATCATACATGTAGTTATAAAACAGTATCTGACACAGCAGTCTCGTTTAGATCAATTGGTTAAGCCGGCAGTTAGGGCAATTGTGATCGCGGGTTCCAGATGACAATTCCTGGTTCGAATCTCACTTCAAGACTTCTTCTTTTGGAAAGGTCATAATTTTCAAATTCTTGACAGTGTTTTATTTTTATCATGAATGAACAAGGAATCTATCTTTTTCGTTGGTTTTTTTATATATATATTTTTTAAATTAAACAAAATTTAATCAAACTGGACACGCAAGCCATGGCCAGTCAATAACGTTTTGACTGTTTGCCTGTTGTCCTCATTGATTCGAAACGCGATATTACACGTTTGTGCCATACCTATTCTTGGAGAAACACAAAGCACAAAACAAATAAAACAAAACTGAGTGGAAATAATAAAAGAAATCACGCGAAGGACTTATTTACGGCACCATCCATCTTTTTAAGTCTGTTTAAGTTTTTCGGAACTATAATACACACGTTTGACGGATTGCCTTTAAATTGCACGCCTAATGAACATGTCATAGTTTGAGCAGCTCACGTGGTATTGAAGGTCATGCATTACATTCATGTAAATGGTAGTATAGTGGCCACGTGTTATTGATTTATAACGGATTAGTTTTAGAATTACGAAACTGTGTCTATATCACTAAAGAAGTCCTCTGCCCCAAATTCGATAGACATGCTACATGCTTGTAGGCCTATCGATCAACTGTGAACCATATACATGTACATGTACATGTATGTGTCTCTATAAACTCAATCAGGAATTGTCATCTAGAACCAACAATGGCCAACTACTCACAAAAACCACAACTTAACAAAATACCATAAGTAGCAGAACTGAAAAGCAGTGAATTGTAATCAACGTATTGTCTCATTGTACTCCATCCATGCATGTCTTCACAAAAATACTAAGTCGTTGAGGTTGATTTAAATGTTTGTACTATTTATAAACGATTGTGATAACATTAAAATTAAAATAAAAAATAGTAGAAAGAGAGGAAAAAAAAAGGGAAAACCCACATTAATGACAAAGATAGATTCACTATTTATTCATGGTAAAAACAAAGTTAAGAATTTGATATACACCGTAAATATTTATAAACTTTCCAAAAGAAGAAGTCTTGAAGTGAGATTCGAACCAGGAATTGTCATCTGGAACCCGCGATCACAATTGCCCTAACTGCCGGCTTAACCAATTGATCTAAACGAGACTGCTGTGTCAGATACTGTTTTATAACTACATGTATGATTGATGGGTCGGTATAAATGGACGGCCCTCTATCTTATTGGAAATAAATTGATTTAATAGCCATCCATTCATTCACCTATTCATTCATTGTGAGACCAGGATTATAGTGGTTTGCATAGTTACTTTCATTTTGTTGCTTAACTTGATCTACCAACCTAATATGCATCATCATAATTTGCCCTTTCATGATGAAGGAAACGTTTAAGATTACTGTGTGAAACATTTAAAATAAGCCAATGAATACATTTTGCTGTGGTTAATTTGTAGTATAAATGTGTTTTAGCTTATAAAAAGGTTGGACTATTAAGATCATTACTTTATACAATCAAATTAATTATGCGCTTGTTTTTTGAAAAATAATAATAAAGCTAGTATAATTGAGTAATCATTTTACATTCAAGTTTGCATTAATTTCTATATCACTTGGATTTCAAAAGAAATTGCAAAAGGTGTAGTTGAGAATTGATCCACCAACCTCGTGATACTGAAGTTGACGCTTTACCGGGCGCTTTACCAATTGAGCAATTCGTCTGTCCATGAAATTATTTAGAGAGTAATACAACTTTATAGTATTGAATATCGAATACACTAAACAAATTCGTGCTAATTTCTCTAGATCAAAAGAGGGCGCTCATACCTTTTTATCTATTCTCTGCTTATTAACTATTAGTCAATGGGTGCTTATAGATGAAGTTTAACGGTATTTAATTAAGAAGTTGATAATCCAAATATTTATTGACTTATTTTTTCTTGATCTATATCTGCATTCTTTATCTATATATATTCATTTACTCATTCATCCACTTAAGGCCTACCCCATTATTCTTTTAGATACAAATGCAATATTGGGTCAAATAATTTATTTATTAAATTGATTATTTAAAAAAATAATTAATTAATCGTTTTCTCTTTATATTAGTTCACTCAACAGTGAAACCCATTATTTGAAAAAGGTCTATTCATTCAAACCATGGTATCGCGAAAGGAAGATAACAACATACACTTGATGCAGACGTTATTACGGTTCCATATATACCCTGTAAAATTCGAGACCACATTATCAGGGGTAATATTGTAACCCTTTGTATATCTTTGATTTATTACATCACAAGTTCAACCAACTTGTGTTAAGACTATGGAAGCTGTTATTTTAAAGACTAACTAGCAATTGTTATTGATTTCCATCTCACGTATTTTCGTTTATCACTATGCTTATTGCCAATTATGTGTTACAGTCTTCTGCGGGAAAACTCTGAATCTAAAAATCCTCCTCTCATCATTTTCAGCGATACAATTACATTGGTACCCTATAATTCATACGGTCATGTCGAGCTTCCACCCGACTATATGAAAATGAATCAGTACCGATCCGCCCATCCTTATTCCATCCTCATTCTACGAGCTCCGTTTAGCACTTTTTGCTACGAAAGTATGCGGCGATAAATATCATATTTTTGGCATTTTATAACCTCTCTTTTAAGAAATAAGTGATGTTTGTGCGTATTACAAACGTATTTCGATTCGTTTCGACTAATTTTGATTCATTTCGACTCGTTTTGACTCATTTCGATCCATTTCGATCCATTTCGATCCATTTCGACCCATTTCGATACATTTCACTAAATACTAATAACCCCACGTCTTAAGTTTACAAAACAACTTAGGGGTGCTCACTACTAAATAGAGGCCCATAGGAAAATGTAGAACAATACTGATATAAAACGCTGTTTTAGATAACTGAATTTTGAAATGGGACCTTGTAGAGTGAATTTTCATTAAAGATGATCACTTATTCTCACCAAAATGTGCAGACAATTGGTAGGGTAGCCCAAAAGAGACTACATCTCTGACGAGCTTGGAAATATCACCGTAATTCGGCCTATGTTTCTATAAAAAGCACAAATTTGAAAGATCTCTCAAAATTTACCTAGAGGATATTCACATTTTAGAGTCAGTGAGCATGGAGGTCAGGAGGTGATGTCCCATCAATCATAATTAATGAGAAATCCTAGGCGTGTACACACTTGTTCTTATTTAGGAAGTACTTGCATGGCGGAGAAGGGGTTATCAAACACAGAAGAACAATTACAACGGACCAAGCTATTAACATGATTAAGTTTATTATTATATATGCAATATTATTTCATTTACTAAACGTTCAATTTACTCATATAGCAAATATCACCCAGCATCTTGACTATTATCATTTACCTAAGATGAATCGCACCAATCTGAGCTTCTGTGTATAATCAGAAGCGTCACCTGTATGTGTTATTTTAAACATGGCCTAAATCATTGATGAATCTCCTGGTGTGGCGAGTGGGCTGTAACTGGCGTCCACGTATCCGAAAGTAGGGAGCTTTCGATTTGGACGACGGACGCTAAAGATGACACCTCGAGTCATGTACGCATGTGTCGACTTAGCAATCCATCGGTCGTCCAATTTCTAGGATCTGTCTTCGGCTGATTATTAAGGAACTTTCGATTTGCACGACGATGAATCTAGGACGGTTGAATGACACTTTGAGTTATGTGCGAATGCGTCAATTTTGTCATCCGTTGGTCCTCTAAATGCTACAACGCGTAAAGGGACTAACAACCGTCGTGGTGACGACGGTAACGTTTTGTGTTTTATCGTCGTACAAGCATCCGTCGCGCAAATCGAAATCGTAAGATCTCAGGTCCCAGAAATTGGACGACCGACGGATTGCTAAGTCGACGCATGCGAACATGACTCGAGGTGTCATCTTGTCGTAGAAGCGTCCGTCGTAGAAATCGAAAGCTCCCTATTAAGATTCGTACGCGGCGGGACTAACGGTGTTGCCAGTTCAAATATTCGCGGCCTAAATGATAACAACTGAAATATCTAGAATGGCAAATTATCAAGGTAAATTAGCGTCACAAGATTACTTTCAAGTCTTTTAAATTGAACACGAATTTATCTTTTAAACAACTACGAGCCGTATTCTCGTACTAAAACGGTTTAGCTTGAAAACATGTCAAACTAAACTCGTGTCTAAATTATACGCTGTTTTAAAGCCGATTTTAAAATCCGCAAATCTCGTCCCCAGAATAGTCGTGGGTTCACTGTATACAGGTATTAAATTGATTGTGGCACAAACGGTTTACAATTAAAGATATCGACCAAATTCATCAAATGCACGGACGTGCAGATCGTGTACTCTTAAAAATACGCGGCCCGTATTTTTAAGACTACACGATCTGCACGTTCGCTTGCACCGGACACGGTTGAGTAATCAATCAAGGCATGCAATTGATGAACGAGTTTAGTTAAACACACGTTAAACTACCCCATACCCATGTTTAAAGTGAATTAGACTCGTGTTTAAGTTAAACAGATTTTCGAGAATAGCGTTTAGTTAAACGATGACTTTAAAGTTAAAGTTAAAACCGCGTTTAAATACATACGAGAATACGAACCGTGTTTTACAAAACCCGCTTTTAAACTCCGCGAATCTCGTCAGTGGACATGCTTTCACCGTGTAGGGGCCTACTGGTATTCAATTTATTGTGGCCAAAATGGGATGCAATAGATATTGAACGAACCTCAAATTCCGCCAACTAAACGATCTGCCCATCATCTTGCACCGCGCACGAACAAGCAAACGAGAATACGGCCCCAACTGTATGCCTTTAAAAAGGCATACAGTTGGGGGCCGTATTCTCGTACTAAACGCGAGTTTAGTTTAAAACCCGCGACTAACTAAACTCGTGTATAAATTAAACGCGAGTGTATCTTTTAAACGACGTGTTTAAGGGGGGGGGGGGTCTAGGTTGATTTGACCAAAATTTGGAAACACATTTTCTCAATGTTACCGTAGACCTACCGCTTAGTGTTATATATCAAATTAAAGCTTAGGTCAAGACGTTTCAGAAAATGCGTGTTATTTTGATATGGTTGCCATGGTTACCATGCAAGGCTTCTGATTGGCTAAACACGGGAACAAGCGTAACTAGAAAACGCAGAAAAAAGGCAAACTGTCAAAACGGCAACCTTCCGAATCTGGAAACATACTGCCAAATCAGGCTTTTTTTGCAATTGTTTATTTTTGGTGATTTAAAAACTAATTTGGGCATGTTCAGTTACGTGGTTACTTAATTTTAACATGATGTTTATGTAAAACTATCGATCAATAATGAATTTATACGGCGATAACAAGTCCCGTGCTATGCAGGACTCTATTGATCGGTGGACATGGGGGTCTATTCCCATCTTTCGCATTTTTTGTTGTTAAAGTAGTGATGTTAATGCCTAATACAGTGGTCAAAAAAGTAACTATACAGGTAATAAATGGGCTTGTAACTCTAAAAATATATATCCTATCTAAATATATTAAATTATTAAGTTGTTGAAAGATTTATCTTCTTTCATATGAGATATTGCACGCCAGGATCGGTTGAATATTGAAGAAGTGACAATCTAAAATGTAAGGTCAAGTCACAATTTCAGTTTCACATTTTACTTTTCAACACGGGGAGAGTATGAGCGTGTTTCTGATGGGGAAGAAACCGCTAATAAACGCTAAGTTTGCCCAGTAGAAACAGGCAGGCAGAACCCGGCAATAATCGGTATTTTTTCAGGTGCGGTGGCATTGTCAAATGTCAAATGTCGTGGCCCATCGACTAGGATCGATAAACTTAGTGGTAACTTTTCGCGAGTAGAAACAGGGGGGATTAAAAATTGACCTATTGAAACTTAGCGTTTATAAGCGTTTACTTTTTGCAGTGCCCAGCAGAAACACGCTCTTAGTGTTTATTAGCGTTTACTTTTTGCAGTGCCCCAGCAGAAACACGCTCTATGACAGGTAGCGTGTGTGTGGCGTATTGATCCATCGGAACAATACGGCCGACTATCCAACCTGCGCATGCATCCCCATGCAATTGCACAACCGGTAATCGATAATGTACCCATAGCTGGGTCCGCGTGTAGAAAAGAAAAATATGAACATGAAATTGTGACTTTACCTTACATTTTCAATTGTCACTTATTAAATATTTAACTGATCCTAGCGTGCATTATCTCATATGAGAGAAGATATATTTTTCAACAACGTTATGATTTAATATTTTTAGGATATGTATTTTTAGAGTTAAAAGCCCATTTATTACCTGTATAGCTACTTTTTTGACCATTGTATATTAAATACCTTACAATCATTTATTACTTATGTATTGCTTGGCAAATATATTACTACAGTCTCATAAGCCTTTATTGTTTACCTTTTCACTGTTGGCCTATATATAGATTGTATATAAAGCAATTGGTTAATTCAGATTATTAATATTTTTATTACTACTCTAAATTTGTCTGATAATTCGACCTGTAGACAACGCAATGTACTTTCTTGACAGGAGTATATAAAATCAAATAATATATAAATGTTATGGAAGACAATACGGTAATTGTTCTCAAATTGAACAACTATTTCTTCCGTTATGTCCAAGAAGCCGGTGGCAAAAAGTAACATGTTACTAAGGAAATTTAAGTGGACAACTCAACTTACTCTTTTAAGTTTCACAATCTGATTTATTTTGCAATACATGTCACAAGCCTGGCACGCAAATCTAAGTCATCGATTCTGCTTTAATGGGCCGAAAAAAGCGACATTCGTCAAGAAAACTACTCCTCCCACTTCCATTGTAAATTGTTGACTATACAGATTTATGTCAATAAAACCGACGGGCGACGAGATTGTTTATTTTATACAGAAAAGTCAATACACCCGATGACCCAGGCCTCCGTGGAGCGATTCTGGCATGTTTTCGAGATATAAAAGGCAATATTTTCATTGTAAACTAAATAAATTCCACTTTTTTTACGCCTATCACATTTTGATGACTAGTGAGTGTAGAAACGTAGAAAGCCCCCCCCCCCAAAAAAAAAACCCCTAAAAAAAAAAAAAAAAAGTTGACACGGACCGGGAAAGACCAACAGCGAAAGACATTCACTGGGTAGGCGTGTTGTTAGAACTTTTGCAGAGTGTAGAGGATGCCAGTTATGTAGGGCTCCATCATAATGTCGGAAAGACCAAGACCCTCCTTGTGAATATACCTAGTACATCCAATGTTCAAACTCTGAATTGATCTGAACTTGACAACATTAAGGATTTAAAGTATCTAGGATCGTCAGATTCATTACATGATTTCATGTGCCGGAAAGCTCAGGCATGAGTTGCATGCAACAAACTTAACAAAATCTGGAAGTCAAAACATGATAGAAACATCAAAATCATGTTTTTCAGGGCATGCGTAGAAGTATCCTACTGTATGGTTCGGAAACCTGGACTGTAACTCAAAGGTTTGAGGATAGAATTGATGGATGCTACACAGCTACTTCGAAGAATACTTAACATCAGCTGGCGAGACCACCAAACAAACAGAGTGGTTTATGGTGACAGGCCTCCTCTGTCAGTCAATTTGAGAAAGAGGCGTCGATCTACAGTTTGCAGGTCACTGCGTACGCACTAAGGACCAGCCTATCTCCCACTTGATGTTTTGGACTCCTAAATATGGCCATTCTAACCATAGCAGGAAAACACTACCTATCCTGATAGCATTGCAAAGGACATGGATCTTGACCTAAGTTATATTCCACAGCTCATGATGAATAAATTTACATGGTACCAATATGTGTCAGCTGCTTCCACTATTCCGTCCAAGGACGACCGATGATGATGATGATGATGATATTTCTAGTATTTTGTACCAGCCACCAACCGAACTCGATATAGTAGAGATCTCAGCGATCACTATCAGTTTGTTACGGTTGTTTTTATTGTTAGCTGGCTGTTACATTCATTGTACTCATTTGAGCATTTTGGAGTTTAATCTAAAAGGTAGAAGGTAGGACCTTAAAAAAAAAAAAGTTTTTAAACGTCTCCTATATCTAATTGACAAAAAAGAATTTCACTCAACATTAACATTTGGTCACATCACTGAATATTTATGTTTTTTGACAATACTGTTTTTACGATTGCATGATACATGTGTATGTAGCGGGATATACATTGTATCACCAAGTGGTGTATTAGACCAGTAATATGGACACCATGAAAATATTTCCATTTATACGCGATGAAAATATCGAGTCTCGATACGTTTTGCACGCGATATTTTAAAAGCTGGCACTCGATATCATCATGCTCGACACGAGGGCTATGCTAATAGTGACTAATATTAAATTTAAATATTAAAGAAAATACACCAAGGATCTATCCTGAAGTACGTAATTGGAAAATTGCGTTAGTGTTAGGCTGTGTACGTGGCTGCAATCATTTCAGTCTTCACATGCTATATTTGATAGATGTTTTTGAAATTTACAGTTTTCCTTTATTTGTCTATCAGACTATTGGAAAACATTACATTTAAGGATTTTTTACTCATGACTGACTCTTTATTGCCGATATGAATAGATAGATTTTAAAGCATTCTATTGCGATCTAAATTGATAAATTACAAATGTTGTGTCAATAAGATTTTACTTAGATGTCGCTAATATTTTACCTGCAAAACGACTCGCACAATGCTTTTATATTATAATCTAATAATATTAGATATTTCTATCAATTAAGTATTACTTGGCTACGTACATGTACATCATAAAGTCGGCAACTCTGCATGTAAGGAACACAATGTAAAACGTCATACTGAACCTTTTAATGTTAAAAATCACAATTTTTGCGTTTAGTTTCAATGCTTCAATATTTAAGCTTAACAAGATGGCTTTCTGGACTATTTTAGTTCATCAACTGAAAATCTCTGAGCGCTTCGCGCGCAGTTTTTCATACAGTTTTCAATATTATAACGGGTCTCGAACCACACTGATTTTTCTTGCTTTAGAATGCCTTAAACCCAGAAGCTTCCAGGGGCCCAAGGCGGACCCCTGGACTCAACCCACTTGATGTGGATGTTGTTAAAGTTTGAATGTGAATGGTCATATTTTGTGATTGGATTTTACTCCTGTTACCTAATAATAATACCTATATACAGGAATAATTGTTTTTTAGTTAGTTAGGCATGTTAGAAAATGCCAAAATTGCTGCTTCAGAATGATGAATCTTTGACTTAAAAATACCCAAAACCCATGAGCTTCAAGGACTCCACCCCACCCGCTGGTCGCTCCGCTCACAAGAATACTACATTTGGCCCAACATTAATAAACCAGTCCTGGATACGCCCTTGTTGGGGACATGTTAGGTTAAATTACATCGCGCCTTTTGATACGATGCACTGAATTATACGAGGACATAACTACCTGCGGTAAATTGACGGTAGAGGAAATTTTCCCATTCTGTCTCGTGAAACTTGATTGGTAATTATGAAATGCGTCGAATGATTTACGAGGAAAACAACAATCAAAGAAAATCTCTGATTCATTTGATTGAACCGCTTGATTACTGTTTTTACGGAAGGTTCTCAATAATATATACTTTGTTTTCGATCTCGTTTTTAAAACAATTTTAATTGTTATACAAATATTTGAAAGCTGTTTTCATTGTCACACCTGTTAGCTACTTCTTGTACACAATTAAGTTTTCAATGTGTGTTTTATCATATTATAAAGGTAGCGTATTCCAAAAGAACATCGGTACTTGTCGGTGGTTTAGGATACGCACATTCAACCATGCAGAAGTGACCACATCTGCTGGATAGTGTTCGAGCGAAATAGGTAACAAACAGTATTCTTTTCAAGGCCTTGTTAAACAAAGCATACCGCACACAGCTATGTTTTAAAGATATTTTATGTTGGAAATACATTAAGAAATATTTTCAATGCTGGTATCTACGAATACTCCACAATTTTAGTTTTCACCAAGTATGATAAAACACGTGGAAGTAGGGTATTCGTGAAACACCCCTATGTCGGTGGCGGATGCTCATACCCACCAGGCAGAAGTTAAAACCTATGGATATTTTGTGTTTAAGTGAAATAGGCAACACAACCTTTTTTCTTTTTGCAGCTCTTATAAAACAAAAAACATAGCGCGCGTACCCAATTATGAAAATGCATTAAGAAACAGCGTCAGACATCCTATTCACTTCTTAATAAACATGTGCAGGAATGGTATTCCACAGGAACCACACAATATATATGACTGATGCTCGTACTCATCACGCAGAAGTGAAAAACAATGGATATTTGGCGTTCAGTCATTGGTCAGTTATGACATCATGGATATGCTACAGCCAGACAATAAGATACAGTAGAGACGAAGATAATATCATTAATGCTATTGATTTGAACGATGCAGATTTAATCAGTATTGTCGCTGTGAATTTATATATATAAATAAAAAGAATCCTTTTGAACATTGCAATTGTTTTAGTATCGTGTCTTTCGATAGTGAAATGCTATGCACTCGTTACATGATATAGCATACAATTTAAATATTAATAGGCGCTCTTTTGTTAAAGAAACATCGTCATTTGGATTGAATTCTTCTCAGAGATAAATCAGAACTTCAGTCTTCAAAGTCGGTAGTTGATGTTTCTATTCAGTTGTTGATACTTCTCAGGTTGATGCTACTAATAGTCGGTGTTACTTCTCCGGAAGAGGAAGAGGACGCGTATCGTGCAAAAGGCGATTTGTAACAGAGGTTAAATACTACTCGGTCGGTAATCGATACTACTCGATTGGTATTAAAAATGTTAGCAGTTTGGAGTTGATGACATTCGGACAGAAAATCGACTCTGTCTGATCGAAACACGTGTTACTTATTCAGACACTACAATGGTAGTCAAGTTTAACATTCGAAATGTATCTATACCACTATATAACCTACGACGAGAGAACTAGATTCATGCATTGCAGCCTAATATATGCATACACGGTAAGCTACTTATGTGCACAATATATTTATACAGGGTGTTCACAAATGGTAACATTAAATGGCATGAAAATTCAATATAATATAATAATACGGCTTCTAATCATCTAGAGTAACTATCACAAATCGTTTGAATTGTGAAATATATAATATTTGCGCGCAAGCGGTGTTCAAAATGACATCATTTTTGCAACATTTTGCGACCTTGATTGAAACTCTTCAAACAAATGTTTGCTCTAATTTGAAGACATCAATTGTATTTCAGATATGTTGTCTTATAAAGAAATCCACTCGAAAATTGTCTTTAAGGGGAAATCCCTTCATTAGGCACCAGCGGGTTACAAATACCTTGGTCACTTTTAAAAGTGACTTAAAGGTGTCAAGAAATTTAATCAATTGCTTTGATTTTCACGTTCCAACTGTCTTTGGATACAATTGTTAACATAACACATATAAAAAATATTATTTAATTGAGATTTTCGATTACATTGTTCAAAACCAATGAGAAATACAAATCGTATTCAGAGTCGCAGGGGTACAAAAACACCTATCGTTGCCCCACCCCCCAACATTGAAGGACATGGTTTCGGGCACTCTCGGAACAAAGGTTAAAATCTTTAACCATGTTGGTTAAAATCTTTAACCATGTTGGTTACAATTTTAACCAACGGGAGATTACCAGGTGAACCACACAATTGGTTGGTTAAAACCGTAACCAATAGCTGTTGGTTAAACTTTAACCTGTGGTTGGTTACAAGTTTTAATCATTTGTTGGTTAATATGTTTTAACCAACAGTGGTTGGTTAAAAAATGTTGGTTAAACTTTTATTTTTTGGCAAAACTTTAACACTTGGTTGGTTAAAACTTTTAATCATTTGTTGGTTAATTCTGCTAAACATAACCATTTGTTGGTTAATCCTGCTTGTAACCATTTGTTGGTTAAATCTGCTTCATATTTAACATGGGGTTGGTTAAAACCTAACCATTTTGTGGTTAATTCTTTTTATAATATGCATTGGGCAGTAGCTCTATTATTGTATGGCTATGAAGTGTTGCTGCGACATCATGGCAGACGACGGGGTTGTTGAAATGCTCACCAAGTGGTTCAAGGTACAGGATTGATTTCTTAATACTGTCATTTAATAATTATTTAACTGTCTGAGCTTTTGATCTACTATTATTGTCTTGACCAGGGGCATCGTAAATGTTCATTACTATTTTTCAACAGATTGACATAAAATTCATCAAATTTTGGTTCACATAGTATCTATAACAATCAATTAACATGTAGCAGTTGATGAAATGGTTGGGGCACCTTCTATATTCAAGAAAACATGACTTGAAATTTGTTTGCCCTATACACGCTACAGTGTAACTACGATGTAGACGGTCTATGGTAGGCTCCGTAGCCAGCTTAACCATACATGTACATGCATAGTGTTGTAGTTAGTGAAGGTAAAATAGTTTCCTAAATCTGCCTTTCTCGATAGACAAATGCCATAATATTGTACAGTAGCACAGACAGTTACATAATTATTAAATTGCAGTGTTAAGAAATCAATCCTGTACCTTGAAACCATTCTATATGCGTCTCCAGACCCCACAACCGGAGCGTTGCAACCACTTGGTTGTCTGCCATTTTGTCGAAGAGAGAGAATGGCCAGCCTCGATTTGATGTTGCAGCAACACACCACATATTTAACCAACGTTGTGCAATAGAGATTTTTCACCAACACATGTATTCAAATGTAATCAATGTTATTTAAAATTTAACCAACAATTGGATAATTTGCACAAAATATGTTCCCGCCATTGAATTTCTTTGGCGAGAATCTTGTTTTGACCTATTGTTGGTTACAATTATGATGCCTTAACTAACGTTGAATAAACCAAAAATGAATTATATTTTTACTCTTTAACCAACGCAGTATTAAAAGTAATTTTTAACCAACGCTTAATTTTTAACCAATGTAGTATACTTTTTAATCAACATTCTTTTAATACATGGTTTTTTAATACCTGTTCTGAGAGTGGGGTCTGGGGTATGGCAGGCTCAATGTCGACTAATTAAATAAACCTGGATTATCGCCGAAAAACCTGGATTATCAATTGATAATCCAGGTTTTTCGACCGATAATCCAAGTTTATCAAGTAAAACTTGGATTATTGAATCGAAAAATTATTCGAAACACCTGGATTGTCGACGCCATATGTGCAAGTGAAAATCCATTGATATATATTACTTAATTTCTGTCAGAAGCGTCCGATTTTTAAGATTCAAAATGTCTAAGAAAGCAAAATACAATTTATGTAGAATCATTAGCACTTTGATTTGACAATTTTTTTTTTTTTTTTTTTTTGGGGGGGGGATTTTCAGCCATTCTGGTTTAATTAATTATAGGTCAATAAATATGTATACGTATGTGTTATTTCAAAAGAAATAAGATAAATCAATGCACGCCCACTGATGTTGATATGTAAATGGCACAACTTCATAGTGGAGTGCCATTGTGAGCATTTCATATTTATAAAACATAATTTAACCTTTTATTTACTAAATCTACACAAGTAACTATTTTAGACACATTGTATAAGATTCAGAAAAAGAATCTCATTTCATTTCTCGTTTCATTTATAAGTTATTGTTTCATCAGTATCAACATAATTCGAAAAACCAAGTTTATCGACGCCGTATGCGCATTAAGTCGAACATCTTGGATTATCAAAGTGAAAAACCTGGATTATCAAATCGAAAAACCTAGATTATCAAATCGAAAATCCAGGTTTATCAAAATAATTCGAAAAACCTGGATTATCGTTCATCGACGCCGTATGCGCTTGAAGTCGACAATTTGGGATTATCAAAGTGAAAAACCTGGATTATCAAATCGAAAAACCTGGATTATCAAATCGAAAAACCTGGGTTATCAAATAAAAAAACCCTGGGTTATCGAATAAAAAAACCTGGATTATCAAATCGAAAAACCTACATTATCAAATCGAAAAACCTGCATTATCAAATCGAAAACCAGGATTATCAAAATAATTCGAAAAACCAGGATAATCAAAATGTATTGATTATAAGTTTTTATCTGATAAACTTTGATTATCGGTCGCAAAAACCTGGATTATCGATCGATAACCCAGGTTTTTTGTCGATAATCCAGGTTTATCTAATTATTGGACACTGGGCCTGCCATACTGGGGGTGAAATTATCAACCTAGGTGGAAGTGGACCTTCTTATAATCAACGTATTTCCCACGTCAAGAGTTTCACGAAGGTTAATAATTTGACCCCTCAAAATTATGCCCTTTAATGTATTCCCCATTTCCAGTCTTTCCACCGCGCCAATTGCAATTCGCCGCGCCGAACCGCGCCCGCATAAAATAAACCGTTTAAACTGTGTGCTTTGACCTTGACCGTTAACTATTTAGAGTAGAGCAAAACCGAATTCACTTTTCATCACGTTATTGAATATTTTATAATAAAAAAGATGAACAACTAGAGTGGTTCTCGTGTTTTGCAGTTTGCGGATAAAGGAACTTCACTTGAACCCTTCTTTTTAAAATACAAATTAAGTGTAATATGTCATATACAGGAACATAGTATATACCCATTGTTTGATATTTATCTATTCACTCATGTGCTATTATATTTCAGGGATAAAATCTAATTCTTCAATGGTACATACCTGCTACCGAAACAGAATCAACTCTAGTCAGCATTTTAGGTCAACTGAATGGTTCTACTGCTACTTATAAGACATTACAGCACTACTTTCGTGACGTTATGCTACACTTATGTCTTTGTGTCTGTAGTTCATTGTTAAAATATATAACAATTCCATTGCCACTCTGCTGTGAAACTTATTATCATCAACGATTTGACCAATATTGGCTAACTGGAACCCAATAGCATTACTTTTCAACTTCTCAGGTCGCTATCGGCATAGAGTTGATTATACACATCGAACATCTCTAAAACGATTTCGTCTCATCCTGTTCTATTACCGGAATTGTTTTAGAATCATGGTAGTTTCAACGTATTGGTACCAAACATTGCAAACATCAATAAACTTGGAATTTTGAACACAAACGGAAACTGTTTTAGACAAACCCTCTTCCAGACTATTGTTTGGATTTGAAGTTACCATTATGCATTCTGTGTTGTAACATTAGCGAGACAACTTACTCTAACAGAACATGTAAGAACCTATACACATATTCAATTATCGCACATAAATACAATTAACTTGGTATCTTCAAAGGGAGATTTTATCCGTATACATCTGCACACCCCTACTAAAACTACCTAAATAACAACTTGATCATCTACTCGACAATCATGGCCCAAAGCGCCCTCAGACTAATTCTACGATTATCCATCGTTATAACCGCAGTTTTGTTTCACCACAACGTGGCACAGGATCGACGAGTAATTACCGCCCAGATATCGGTGACACCATTATGGGACATTACCTATAGCAATGATACTCATCCATGCCGCTTTGAAGAGAATGCCAATCAAGGAACGTTTTCCTTACATGGAAGTGATCAGCAAACCTGCAGTATCGAAGTCAATGCATCACTGGATTATTATACTCGTATAGAAATACCTAATGTTACAAATAAATGGTTTTTCCTTTATATAGCGAGACAAGGAATCTTAGACCTCTGTACAAGTAAGTATATGGTTTATAACAGTAATATTGAAGCGTGCAGTAGTACTCTGCTTCAGGACAGAGTTCACTTAAACCTACACGGTAATGTTAGTATCATAGTCAATGGGATATCAACATTAGAATCACAGCCCGTGTGTCCAGAATATAATGAAGATATATCAACTATTACCGTAGTGAATCAGAAACCGGATTGCAAAAATGTAAAGGGGTATACTAACCAAATTATGTGCGATGTAAGGTACCCTGATAGGTGTAGACTGACATTCCCATCTGATTGTAACGCGACGCTTGGTCAGAGAGAAGTAATCCTTCAGTGTTATGATGATGATTTTATTCAAACCCAGCAGTTATTGATAATCTATCCAATTGTTTTTTACATATTAGATATAAGCTATAACAACATTGTTGAACTAGAAATGAAATCACTTAAAAATGTCAATGGTTTGCAAGTGCTATACATACAGCGAAACTATTTGGCCACACTTTATGCTGATGTCTTTACTGGATTACATGCGCTTTATTATTTGCGTATTAACCATAATAAGCTGATCAACGTTGATGTGGATTCATTTAAAGGATTGGCTATGTTAAGTCAATTGTATCTGCATGACAATAAACTTACCACATTGCCAACTGGGTTGTTTCGAGAATTGGTCAATATACAGTATCTGGTAATACATTCAAATCACTTGGTTTCATTGCCTATGGGTGTATTTCAAGGTTTGAGACAACTTATTCATCTAAATCTGGCTCACAATCAATTGAATGATTTTCCATCTAGTGATATTTTTTCGGGATTACACAACTTAAATGAATTATACTTGCATGAAAATTATTTAGTAACCCTAAATAAAAGTATATTCAAAGGATTAATAAAACTGACCACCCTAGGTCTGCAGGATAATAACTTGATATCTCTACCGGGTGAATTGTTTCAGGACTTAGGAAGGTTGAATCGACTCTACAGTAATAGAAATCAATTGGTAATGTTGCATGAAATATTATTTCAAGGATCGAGAGACCTGACATTTCTGGCTCTAAGTAAGAACAAATTGACAATATTGCCGGGCGCGTTGTTTCAGGGATTAGACAAACTAAAAGAACTTATATTGTATGGCAACCAATTGGTCACCTTAAGTGAAATTATATTTCAAGGATTGAGACAGCTGACTAGCCTAGGTCTGGACACTAACGAATTAACAACATTGCCGAATGGATTGCTTTTGGGATTAGAACATTTAAATGAGTTGTTTCTAAATCGTAATCGATTGGTAACCATTCATGAAAGTACATTTCAAGGATTGAGTGAGCTGACTCTATTGATTATAAATGATAACAACTTGATATCACTACCAGTTGGGTTATGTCGGGGATTAGAACAACTGTTTATACTCTCCCTCTATGGAAATCAATTGGTTACCTTACCTGAAAGGATATTTCAAGGATTGAGAGAGCTAATCATCCTGACTCTGCGTGATAATAACTTGATATTATTACCAGGTGGGTTATTCAAGGCTTTAGAAAACCTGGAGGAACTTTACCTATATCGTAACCTATTGGTGACCTTAAATGAAAGTACATTTCAAGGATTGAGAAGGCTAATATATCTTACTGTGGATAATAATAATCTGACAACGTTGCCTGGTGGGTTGTTTCAAGGACTGCATAACTTGAACGAACTTTATTTGTATGGGAATAAATTAAGCACACTAGATTCTCAATTGTTCAATAATTTGAAAAACCTTAGAATCCTTCTCATCAACGAGAATAGGTTATTAACATTACCTGATGGTGTGTTCAATGGATTGAGCAATCTAGAATATCTCTCTTTGTCGAAAAATCAATTGGCGAGGTTAGGAACAAATATCCTACACGAAGTATTCAGAATGCATCAGCTGTTTCTTTATCATAATCAGTTAACACATGTTGGTTTTGACATATTCAAGTATGCAGTGAATATTACTTTCATTGACCTATCAAATAACAAATTAAAAGAATGTCCAAATATCAAACATTTGTTTTACTTAAGTTACTTTAATCTAAGAAGCAATCCATTGAAAGCGATATCTCATGATTCCTTCTCTGCCCTCTCGAGAAATTCAGAGTTAGCTGTAAGTCAACATGAGATATGTGAGTGTTTTGTGACTGATGATGTCAAGTGTGATGCATCGCATGAAAGATCTCCATATCTTACTTGTGATCGGTTGTTATCAGACAGAGTATTGGTTGTGCTGATGTGGATCATTGGTATTAATGCACTTGGTGGGAATATATTTGTTTTAGTTTGGAGGAAGAAACATACTAAAAGTTATAAAGTACAAGATTTACTACTAAGCAATCTGGCCATGTCTGATTCACTCATGGGCATATACATGCTGATTGTTGCTTGTGCGGATATCTACTATGGGGAATACTTTCCAATGCAATCTGAAACCTGGAGATCTGGCATTACCTGTAGAGTAGCAGGATCGATATCAATAGCATCTACCCAATTGTCAATATTCTTTCTAACCCTAATTAGTATTGATAGATTTATATGCATTAAGTACCCATACTCTGATAACAAATTAGGTAAAAGATCCACAACGGTGACTGCTGTACTAATATGGATTTGTTCTTTAACATTAGGTATTATCCCATCTGTTTTATCAGGATGGAACTTTAAGTTTTATGATAACTCACACGTGTGTGTTGGCCTGCCATTAGCTTTAACCAAAACATTCGTGACTGATAACAATGCTACGTCGATTTTTCTAGAAAACACTGGTTTAGAGTATCAAAAAGAAACATATACTACTACATTTACAGGTTTCGTTAATGGCTTGTACTTTTCATCAGCACTTTTCCTGGGCCTCAACTGCTTATGTTACCTGGTAATACTTTTGTGTTACATCGAGATATTCAGGGCTGTTACTAAGTCAGCTAAACAATCAGGACGCACCCCTGACATGGAAGAACAAATACGACTTGTTCGTAAAGTATCTGCCATTGTTATGACAGACTTTACTTGCATATTTCCTATCATTGTACTTGGAATCCTCGTGCAAACAAGGGTCATTGAACTGCCACCGTCAGTGTATGCATGGTCAGTGACCATTGTCTTACCAATAAATTCAGCAATAAACCCGTATTTGTATACAATTGCAGAGGTGATCTCAAAGAATCGTAAGAAAAAAACAGACACAAATAATCAACAGTCAATACCTCTACATAATATGAAACCGTAGAATATCATACAATACAACAAACAAGTTTTGATTTATCCTTGTCAATAGGAAAGTGCATATATATATTTTTTGGTGGATGTTACAATCTAAGTGCGGATAGATATGCGCCTGAATTGGCAGCACCCTAGTTGATGCGATCTGATTCTGATGATTCGCCAGTTGCAGCGAAATTACAGCCTCTTTGATCAATCTCGGAAAGGCGCTATATAAATCCCGATTATTATTGATTATTATTATTATAGTGGCACGTCACACGCCTTATCAGCACATGAAGTCAAACGTTGATACAATGTTTGACATCTCGATTTAAAGTGTACATATTTTTTTTTCCGTGGAGAATATTTATGTTGTTTGTAAAGGAAATTACCGAACAATGAAAGTAAAGGTTCATTATGCGATATTTTGCAAGGAACGCCCTCTATCTGTAACCCCCTAGAAATGCATTATGTCTTAGTCAACTTAAAGTATATTACTCTCGAAAATGTCACAATAAAATACTCACTTCATGTCATTACGATGAATAAGTAGTACTGACTGTAGCACTATACATCTTAGATCTTAGATCCTGTGTAATTTAATATATTATACTAATGTAAAGGTGTGTTTATGAAGACGAGGTACATCATACAACATTTTTTATCTATACCGATTGTATATATTACTCAAAAGATACAAAATTGCGACATACATGTACGATCGTATTAAGGTTCAAATTGTTTTCATTTTTTGAATATTTTTTATTACGAATGAGTGTTTATGTAGGGGGTCACACTACTAAATGGAGCTCCATAGGGATATGTATTAAAACAATGATATAAAATCTGTTTTAGACTTCTAAATTGCGAAATGGACCTTGTAGAGTGATTTTCTCTTAAAGATGATAACATTTTCTCACCAAAAAGTGCAGAAAATAGGTAGGTTAGCCTGCTGATTTTGCCCATGGAGTTGACAACATCTCTGACGAGCTTAGAAATGTCACCGTAATCGCCAATGTTTCCGGTAAAAAGCACAAATTTGAAAGATCTCTCAACATTTACCTAGATGATAGTTACAGTTTATAGTCAATTTACAGTTTATAGTCAGGGTGCATGTTGGTGATGTCTCATCATTTATCCTAATTAATCAAAAACCATAGGCATTTACGCAATTGTATTAGTATTACTGTCAAGTCTTTTTAATTGAGGATTTTCTGATGCATTCTTTCCGATTCTAGTTTTAAACACCGTCCTTAAGGGTAGGGGATACCCCGATTTAGTGTAGTGCACCTGTACAATGTAACACTAGTGTTATATCGATGATGATATCTGTTACTTCTTTAAATGTTACGCAGTACACAGCGCTATTGAGAACTTATTATACATGTATATGCATACTATATCTTTATTTATTTTATTTTGTATAACTTTTAGTTTATGTATTCATGCAGGTAGATTGTGTTAAACTGTATGCATTATGTCCGTATATCATCTACATGTATATTGACACATTTCTTTTCTGAGCATGGATAAATATAACGATTAGTAAACGATATTATAATTTAAAAGTCTTAGGACACGCACAGCTGAGACGAAAACGCTTTGTTATATGTATACCTATATCTTTAAATATTTACCTCTAACTTCGGTGGTCTTGTAATGCCAGGATATTACATAAAGTAATAAATGCACGTTCAATGCACTAACATTGTAGCTGCCTCACAACGTTTGTTATGAAATGAAGAACAGGTAATTGCGACTAAAGAAATCCTGCACCAACGTTTGCCAAACAATTGTCCACCTTAATTGAATATGTTCGCTCATCACAGTCGGATCACAGTGTCCCTCTCTAGGCAATGGATTTTGGCGGTCAGGTGATCTATGAATAGATGTACCTCCACCATGATTCTAAATGTCTGCCATACAGGTAAACCTTTACATACGTGACCTCCACACTTGCCACAGTATAACGATAATACGTCTAAGGTAAGACGTAGTACGCGTATAGTAACACGTAGTACGTAGTACGTGTAAGGTTAGACGTCTAAGATTTATCTTAGACGCCACGCCTAAGATAACATTTTCGCTTAATTCTGTTACCAATTTTGACACTTTGCATTTAATATTTGCCAAATAGGTACCAATCAAAAAAACCTGGAGGAGTGGAGCGTGGGGAGGATTGATGGAAAGGCAAGGCCAAAACCATATTTGATATCCTATAAGTTTATGATATTTACGGAATAAACCATATTTGTAAACGGTATTTGCTCATCTTCGTCGTGTAATATGTTATCTTAGACGTCTAACCTTACACGTACTACGTGTTACCTTAGACGTATTATCTACACGTTTTGTTTATACAATGGCCACTCATAGAAATCAGACATTTCAAACAAGGGATATGAGCATCTAGTCATACAGCATAATTGGACAACAGGTAGGATGTCGCAGCAGATTTCTTATGGAGGAAAATATTTGGGGTTAGACATCAGACCGGTGTGAGAAATGTGACGGTCCCCATGACTGAGAGCCCCAGCGTCCATAGAGTCATACGGAATATGTCACAACCTTGTAGATGAAGCTAACAAAATTCGGGGTACGTTCAGTACAAACACAAACAGTTTCGATTGGCGTAGGGCTCTCATTTATAGGACTGTCTAATTCATGACACCTGACCGGGCTCTGGGATGGCGCAGCAGAAATCGTGAATACATAGTCTATTTGGCCATCGCGAGACAGTGACGTAACTGTGTACTCTACTAATTGGCGCTGGCGTATACACACGAGCGTTGAAAGACGGAATATACATACGCGTGCGTAAAAGCTGCGCCTGTGGAGGAATCCATATAGAGTATAGCACTGAAGTGCCTGTATCATCATCCACAGAGCTGAAAACTTGTATGAAGGCCTACATACAGGTGCGTAATGGAATGATCAATAATGAATAATATCAGCTAGTTTGATCTACTTTACACAATGGCAGCACCAGCATTAGCATGGGGAGGGGGGGGGGGGATCAAGAACAATTCTAGTGGGCAAGATAAAACGTTGGAAGGGGCGGGGAACACGACGCACACGAAGCACGAAGCGTGCGAAAACGTTGCCTGTTATTTATTTACACTCTGGGCCGTATTATCGTACGTAGTTAAACACGGTTTTAAGCTAAACGCGCGTCTAACTTTGACTGTACACACGTCGTTTAACTAAACGCAATTCTGGTACATTTGTTTAACTTAAACACGTGTCTAACTCACTGAAAAGTGTCTAACTTTAAACATGGGTATGGGGGGGGGGGGGGGGGGTATATAGTTTAAGGCGCGTTTAACTAAACAAATACACGAACTGCATGCCTTGAATGATTACACAACCATGCCCGGTGTAAGCTGCCGAGCAGATCCTACACGTATTAAAACTACACGTGCGTTTGAGGTATTCAGTCGATATCTAATTGTAACCCATTAGGGCCACAACAAAAATAAATACCTGTATACAGTAAAGCGCAACCACCTGGGGACGAGATGGGCAGAGTTTAAAACCGTGTTTAGTTAAACACGTTGTTTAAAAGATAAACTCGCATTTTAGTTAGACACGCGTTTAGTTAGACACAGTTTTAAGATAAAACCGTGTTTAGTACGAGAATACGGCCCAATATGATTGGTTGAAAGGAACTACATGTACTCGCGTTTTTTCCACCAATCAAGACTGTTTTAGGCAAAATGTTGGCTAGGTGGATGTTTTGGTCAGTAAATCAATACAACACAATACACACACACCCCGGCTTTGGTCCACACGCATGGGCCATGTGGATCGCGGAACTATCGCTACAGGGGGTGTAAGTGTGTTACGCGTCTAAAGGTACGTTCATACGGGCGTAAGTGATCGGAGTAAGTTTAGACCATGCAGCAATCAAAATTCCACAAATATTTCCTCTACTTCAAACAGTTGTCCACACAGTACTAAACACAACGTTACTCCGAAGTTTTCCGACAAAGTTAACACGACCATCGCAGGGCCTAGGAGTAAATATCGAAAGTACACACACCGCGCCCTTTGACCTTTGACCGATGAAAACCGCGCGAGTTCTGATTATTTCAGTCAGGTTTATTTATCGCTCGCTTGTAAACATGAATTTAAGATCGAAATTTCTCTTGTTGTTACTAATTTTTTCGCCTCTTTACGGATGGTGGTATTTATATATACGCTGGATTTTAAAATGCCTATGCTGATGACAACAGCGGTATTTTTTCAAGGCAGGCGATCTGAAAGGGATGAGCAACAGGTGCAGTCTATTTAGATCCTTGATTTTTACATATATTTTGTTCCCAATCCTAGATGGGAAACCCACGTCATGCAACCTCACACTGCCACTTGTTCCCATACTTATACTATTTTCTTGGTAGTACATTTTTCTATTTGTTCCTGGATTTCTTGCTCTTTCCAGATGGCAATCAGTAACTTCTTCGTCCACCCAATTCTTCACCCGATGTTTTTCCCTTCTCAGTGTTAGCCATTTCTTCGAAATCTTGTAAATCGACGAGAATTTAGTATAAGCTTGAAATAATGGGCATTCGATTTGATAAAAAGAGCGAACACAAATGTACACATGTTTGACCCGCAAGTTCGCGCAGAGGTCGGTGAGGTCATCAGAATAAATTATACACCGAAAGGTCACGTTTACGCCAGAGATCACGTTAATTGCATCCACGGGTGTGCTACTCCGACCTTTATTAATGTTGGTAGCGACTACCCATAGCAAAATACTTGATACTAGCAGATAGCTAGCCGCTAATGCTAGCCGATAGTTAGCTGCTATGGTTATCGAGCATGGTTAGCCGCTAACTAGCCGCTAACTAGCCGCTAACTAGCCGCTAACTAGCCGCTAATATATAGAATCACATGCAAATTAGTTAGTAGCGGCTAGTTAGCCGCTACTGTTTATGCAAATTAGCAGGGTTAGCCGCTAACTAGCCGTTAATAGAATCACGTGCGAATTAGTTAGTAGCGGCTAGTTAGCCGCTACTGTTTATGCAAATTCTGATAGTATTAGCGGCTTGTTAGCCGCTAGTATTATCGGCTAGTATTAGCGGCTAGCCGCTACTGTTTCCGTTTCTTACTAGTATTAGCGGCTATCCGCTAGTATAGCAGCTAGCTGCTAGTATTAGCGGCTAGCTGCTTGTTAGCCGCTTGTTAGCCGCTAATAGAATCACATGCAAATTAGTTACTAGCGGCTAGTTAGCGGCTAGCTAGTGGGTCACATGCAAATTAGTCACTAACGGCCAATTAGTGGCTAGTGTCTTCCTGCTATCCAGTATCCATGTCAGCCCAATATAGCTTAGTAAAGACCGTTTTCGCTTTCCCATCATGCACACACGAGCTGAATTGCATCGCGAAATTAAGTTTCTTGAAGGTATGTAGGTATTTTTCAGAAAAGGCGTGCAAGCTTCCGGAAATTGTCACTTTTCCCGCATATTTCAAACCTGCGCGCCAGAGAGACAGCTCCAGTACGCGTCAGTCTTTGTTCTTTTCCGTGTAGCAAAACCAACATAACTCCAAACTTTCCATGGTGGTATTTCAAAATGGTGCCTGTTACACGTAAAGAGATATGGCAATATATTTTGTCCTTAAAATCTCCTTTATAAATATGTGTTCGCGACACACACCTCTCCTGGATAAGGGAAAACGGTATATATAGGCAGTTAGTCCTTATAGGCAGTTAGTCCTTCAAGTCTTGCATACTTACACCAACTTTCCTTTCATGATAAATAACAAGGAGCCTTATTCTGTTTATCACCCATCCATTTATTTTGAACACTTGACACATTTTTGAACATGTTTTCAACTGCATACTGTTAAATTTGCAATATATCATACTTGGTGCCAAATCTCGTCAGTTATACATGCTTGACACCTCCCAAGATCATCAAAACTCAAATTTACAACTTAGATTAATACTAAACCAAAATAAGCTATCAATCGACCATCATCAAATCAATATATAAATAAACTAATCAACCACTCATTTAAATAATCGATCAACCAATAATGCATCACTCAAAAATCAATAAATCGAGGCAATTTAAAATAAATGATTCAACAAAGAACCAATCACCCAACCAAATCAATAAATCAATCTATAAACCTTCCAATTAAATGGATCAAACAATAATGTATCAATCAAAAAATCAATGAATCAAAGCCATTCAAAATAAATGATGAAACAACAAACCAATCACCCGAGCAAATCAATAAATCAATCTATTGAGCTTCCGATCAAACATTCATTCAATTCATTAATATATACCTGTCAATAAAATGTATCAATCAAATTAATCTATTTAGCAATAAATCAATCAACCAACTGATCAACCAATTAAACCATAAACAATAAATCAATCGATCAGCTATTAAATCAAACAAAATAAATTTACTATTTGATTCAACCATCTCAAAAACGATCAATTAATAATAAACAATTAGCCAACAAACCAAAACAACCAATCAAATCAATATTTAACCATCCAGCTATCCAAATTTCATTGGAATTAAACTAAGGTTTCAAGAATTTAAGAGTTTGGATGCTAGAAAAATGTGATTGCTATACTGACTAAGGTAGTACTGGAATTATACCATAGCATGCATATAAACTAAAAATGTAATAAGCTTAAGCTTACTCATAATACTGTAAATCCAGGATAAATCATTTGATAAGTATAAATCTGAATAGTCTACCTTATCAATTCTTGTAGAATATCATGCAGCTTTCATTTATAATAGGTTTATAACATTAATAGTGGTAAAATAACCACAAATATCCACACATTTCCTTAAATATAGCAGCATTCCGACACAGGCAGTTTGTCAGTTGGCAGCAAATTCCAATTCAAAATGATTAGTAGCTAGCTGCTACTATTAGCAGCTAGCTGCTATCATACTCCTTTGTATATTTTGAAGACTAAGTTTGCTGCTATCATTCTGCTACTATTAGCAGCTAGCTGCTACCATACTCCTATGTATATTTTGAAGACTAAGTTTGCTGCTATCATTCTGCTACTATTAGCAGCTAGCTGCTACTATAAGCAACTAGCTGCTGCTACTATTAGCAAGAAGTTAGCAGCTAGCTGCTACCATACTGCTAATAGTAGCAGAAAGCGAGCGGCTAGCCGCTAGTTCCCGATAGGTTTAAAATCAATAGCAGCTAACGATCGGCTAACTAGCGGCTTGTTAGCTGCTACTATTTTTGTTGTTGCTATGGGTAGATGGACGTGTCGTTTGTTAGACATGCCCAGGTATGCTTGACAATCACTGATCATTGGCACATGTAGTTTTATGGTTCCCGGTCTATTGAATCACATATCTTCATATCGAGAATAGCGACAATGTTTTCTTGCGACGTTGTCCTAATTGATTTTCTTTATAATTGAATCCTCTTGAAACTAGTAATTCAATGTGCCAGGTTTAACAGTTTATTTTATGTAACTTCATAAAAGCACTTTCGTAGTAACACAAACGTGACATATAATGGCAAAAGGACACATCTCAAATTTAATAAACCCATTTTTTAATAAAAAAAGATGGGTTTGTTACATTTGAGATACGGCTACCAAACAAATGCAAATATCCTTTTAGTCATACGTAATTGAACAACTGAAACGTCCCCATTATAGATGCAGTCATAGCGCCCTCATTGTTTGAAATAATATGTGACTTTTATTTTGGAACTATTATGAATTCTCTAAAAATGATTAAATGGTTATAGTTAGTTTCACCAAAGCTATTCACAATTGCTGACATTTTGCTAAAACGGTTGGCTATGCTTCTTTTATCTGGCCCATAACATTATGCAATGTGCAGTTGTAGACAAATTGTGGGAACCTGTACGAGAAGATTTAAGAATATTACTTTATATATACGGTTAAGATCAGCTGTTTCGAGAATCTGCATAGAAAATTCACTAAAATGTAAAATGTAGGTCGTTGGAAATGAATTCAAGACCTGCCTTTGGCCTACATTTGAGCCTGTCGCCATAAGATATTATTGTCGTAATTTTCAACAAAATCAAGAGTGCACCTTTACTCCAGCCATAGCTCATGCATAACAATTACTACATGTAGTGCATTTTGTAAACAGTAATCTTAAGATATAGGCATAAATATTTGGAGTTAGTGGGTAAGTTTAGTTCCATCCTCTGGCAGAAGTAAGTGACAGACATCTTTGATGCAGATCTCCAGGCAAGACAACTTAGATTTGATTTCAGATTAGATTTCAATTGATTTAAACAGCCAACTCTTACTTTGACACTGAGAGAGATATTTGTGCCTTCAAATTGCAATACAATATTTTTTTTAAAAACCGTTGGGTACTTTCAGGACATACTATTATTATAACCTATTTAGCCACGGGACAAGTTTTACGTGGAAGTCTCTCTTTAGCAATTATACAATTTCGATTCGAAATTCGCACTTGACTTTACCTCAGTTGTGATCGCAAACGAGCCCCGCAAATAGTTTTAACCGGCAACAGCACCACAGTCTCTAAGCGTTCTTTAACAGCATGAACTAACGTTCTTTGACAGCATTAACTAAACGTTCGTTGACAGCATTAACTAAACGTTCTTTGACAGCATTAACTGAACGTTCTTTGACATAATTAATTAAACGTTCTTTGACAGCATTAACTAAACGTTCTTTGACAGCATTAACTAAACGTTCTTTGACAGCATTAACTAAACGTTCTTTGACAGCATTAACTAAACGTTCTTTGACAGCATTAACTAAACGTTCTTTGACAGCATTAACTAAACGTTCTTTGACAGCATTCACTGAGCATTGTTCTGTTACTGCACAATTCAGCGGTATTTCTGATCCAGACACAACACAAACAATTGACATTAACTTCATGGGTTTCAGGACTTTTTCTTATTATTAAAAGACAACATTGATGATATGTATTAAAACCGGCCGTTTGTTAGCCAACAGGTATATTTGATTCTCTGTCTTTCTCTGCCAAATAAACAGGTGTCGTAGCCCTGTTACAACATTAATATTAATATACGCCTAACACAAAAAGTTGATGTTGACTAATCCACAAATCCAAAATCGGTACGAAAAATCTGAGATATACATTTTTAAATCGGTACGAAAAATCTGAGATATACATACAAATGTCTCATACATAAAAATCGAGTTGATACTTTTTAACATGCCAGAATCAGTACACGCAAACTCAAGTCATTTCAAGTATTGATTTTTTCTGTGATAAAATAAGCAAATTTCGACGCCCCTTGGGTTTTATTGACATGAATCCTTATAGTAAACAATTTATAATTATGACAATGGTAGTGGGAGGAGTAGTTTTTTGATTGATTGGGAGCAATTGGATCCAATTGCTTCCTTTGAGATGACATGAGTTTCCGTGTCCCGGTTCCGACATGCTCTGCAGTCGATACGGCCCACTACTATAGCAGAATCGATGACGTAGATTTGTGTGCCAGGTTAAGCGGCGGAGGGGAGGGGCCGGGGGTGGGTGCGGAAGTATGCAGAACTTGAATTCAAAATCTTCTGAAAATATTATTTCTGTCAACTCTACGCGGCGGCGGCGGCGAATAGACCGGGAAGGGGGTGGGGGTGGTGCAGAAGTTAGCAGAACTTAAATTCAAAATCTTTAAAAAAAATTATTTCAGTAAATTCCACGCGGCGGTGAACGGAGAGGGTGTGGGCTTGCAGAAGTATACATAACTTGAATTCAAAATCTCTTTAAAAAATTGTGTCTATCAACTCCACGTGTCTTAGAATCAAGAGAGGGGGGGGGGGGGGGGGGGTTACGGAAGATTGCAAAACTTAAATTCAACCTTAAAGATTTGGTAAAGATCATTAGTGTCAACTCCACGTGTCTTAGAATCAAAAATGTCTTTTTAAATACTATTTAGATCATGTTAGACCCCGCGTCGTTCGAAGAGGGGGTTTACGGAAGTATACAAAACTTAAAGATTTGGTAAAGATCATTAGTGTCAACTCCGCGTGTCTTAGAATAAAAAAAATCTTTTTAAATACTATTTAGATCATGTTAGACCCAGCGCCGTTCGGAGAGGGGGTTTACGGAAGTATGCAAAACTTACATTCAAAATCTTTTTTGTTCTCATTAGAGCGTACTACGTTTAAAATTATATTTTTGATATTTAAAAAAAAAGAGTTTTTCTCCGAATTTTGTTCCTACTAGCGAAAATTAAAAGGATCACTGGTTTAAGTACGATAGAAGCAACACGACGTGCATCAAACCGAACCAAATGGCGAGCTCTTGGGAAGGCCACAGCAGCACCGCCTGGTGCCATCTGACATAGAGAGAGAGAGCGAAAATTAGACCCTCATATTTTGGTCATTTCGATAAATATACATGTTAAACTTTAAATCGTTTAAAGCAATCATTTATGTCTATGGCACGTGTCCGAGAAGCGCTAATGTCGCACAATCTTGTATTAAAAGACAGTGGGGTGGAGAAGATCTGCTTTTATACACAGCTCTATGGAATAAAATTTACATTATCGTCGATATCTCGGAAAGAAAATCATTAATCAAACATGATATTTTTTCAAATTAACTTTTTGGGGCAGGGAATATGCGGTTTTTTTCTTAAAAAAGGATAAAAAACCCACTAGATAATGACTTTATTTGGTTAGTCTACAATGAACATAATTTATTGCCTGTTTTGGTTACAACCAATCTTTCCCATTAATGAGAACTTTTATAATCAACAAACACACACGCACATCCCTCCCGTGCATGCCAGAATCAGTACACGCAAACTCAAGTCATTTCAAGTATTGATTTTTTCTGTGATAAAATAAGCAAATTTCGACGCCCCTTGGGTTTTATTGACATGAATCCTTATAGTAAACAATTTACAATTATGACAATGGTACATGTAGTGGGAGGAGTAGTGTTTTGATTGATTGGGAGCAATTGGATCCAATTGCTTCCTTTGAGATGACATGAGTTTCCGTGTCCCGGTTCCGACATGAGTTATGATTGTTTCAATGACCACACATTTTGCAATTTCTTGGTTTCTTTAAATGAGGTAATCGGACACCTGTGTCTGATCCTATTCTGATCCAGATTTCTTCACTGCCTGGTTAGAATTCCACTCAGCTCTGCTAAAGTAGTATCTCTAGTAAATTTCTTGTTCACCATTTGTGACCACACATTTTCTAGAGTGTTTAGGTCTGGTGAATTTGGTTGCAAATTTAACCATATTCATGTATTACGCGTTGTATTCAACCGACGCGCGGTTATGCTGACAGAAAGTCCTCCTTCTAAACATCTTATTATTCTTCCCCTTGATGTTGCTTGCATGGAGCTATTGCTAGTTCATGTTATCATTAATGTAAAATTCTGACTTACGTTTTTCTAATGATACTCAGGTTTTGTAAATTTATAATCCAACTATGATTTTTGAAAGCATAAGACTTTTAATCGACACAGCTACTCACACCCTTATCCCTCCTGTTACCCATTCATCCATATACCTGAGTGGTTCAGATAGCACACTGTTATCATCATAACGTTAAAAGTATCCCTTCGAATTATGTGAATAAGGTACCAAACTACGAAGAAGAAATGTGCTAATCTAATGTATATCTCAGATATTTGGTACTGATGATTGAATTTGGATTAGCCAACATTAGAGCGCCTTGTGTTTGGTGTATATTTTGTATCCATCAAGCTTGTCACTGCATACAATTGAAGTAGTAATACTGTAACATCAATTGTGAAGTATGTCTACTTGGCAACGGATACCCGATACTTTGCATCGTTCTATTCGTTGGCATTGAAAGGATTTAGTCGCTGCACAAATTTCAATCGATTATGCCGGGTATGGATAATGCCGTCTCATTTGGGAATGGTTGTCGACATCACTCTTTAGCCTATCATCTGAATGAGCTTTTGATAGCAGACGTGGCTGCAAGGTACTGTGTTTTCAGTAAACATAGGATTTCAACCATTGTCTACCATATCACTACAATGAACAACAACATGAACATAACGTAAGCGAACAAGTAACAACCAAAAAAGTGGGTTGGATGATTTAGGTGGAATGTTTGCCATTATTCAATTTTAACACCGACTTTTAATATTTCAAAATGTTTTCTATGCCAATATTTGGTATACCCTCGGTGTAAGACATTCATGTTCTAGACTACGTGTAAAGACCCCATTACGGAATAATGCTGTTATACTTTAATCCGTCAATACAGGATTTTGTGCTAGGTTCATTCCATACTGTCTTACACCAAGGATAAACCCAATATTTGCCATCGAATATATGTTTTTAAACATTTATCCGAAATCACATTTTGACAAACTATAAAAACAGTTTGCCGGCTCAAATTAGCATTAAAGTTATATCAAATGCTATGCATTTTTTTATACAAAGGGAATTAGAAGGCTTAGGAAATGTCAAAGGTATATACAGTATCGATTGGGCATACTTATACCACTTAACGGGGTGGGGTGTTGGTTGTTAAGTAGATACACTTTACAATTCAATTGATGACGAACCTATCTTCATCATTACGGAACTCATTTACGACTGCTGATGTTTAAATTATTTTCCCGACTCTAGCACTTTCCCGCAACCTCCACAGTATTTTATGCACATCCACGCAACCTCCATAACTCAATCTCATTTGCACCAATCGAATCTTAAATGATCTTTTGCACCACGTGGACCTATTTGAATAAAAAGATTACCCACGTTCTGTCGTCGATATAAGGTTAGTATCAGTTCGAGGGAACTAAACTGTCTGCTCTTGTATCTCTATACGGATGCTGTGTTAACTTCTTATTTTATTCTTTTTTTCAAATAGCAATGATCGTAAATGGCCCTAAATACTACAACTCCGAGGAAATTGGAAACAAGTATCACCGATAACGCTATGTAGTCCATAGTAATTGTTGCTGTGAACGTGCTCAGTGTTCGAATGCCGCAGTTGCATGAACGCTTGAATCGTGCCGAATTGACCATAATTATTGATTAAAGTTGTATAATGACGTGTTGTTGCAAGTTAATACGTGTTTCAAAGTTTTTTAGTCAGCCAGTGTCTCAATGTTCTTGATCCAGGTCACATTGTTAATATATGGTATTTATATAGGAGCAAAATATCTTCTAGTATGTTTAGTACAAATTGTAATTATAATTTGCAGTAGGTCTGAACTGATTATTTCGTACCTGTTAAGCCTTTATCAGAATTAACTCGAACTTCGTCAAGACACGCATGAGTAAAGTGTTGTGACGCTAAATTTATATTGATATTATTAATTCTATTAGGTATTTTCATATCTAGAATTCAGGCCATGATTGACTTGAAATGGCAACACCGTACTTCCGTATTCTGAATCCCATTCAGTCTACGCGCCAATATCTCTGACCAATTCAAGTCGTCGTGCCACGCAGACAACACCTCATGATAAGCTTAGGCCATATAGTTTTCAATTCACACAACAGGAATAGTGAGCTCGGAATTACAGAAGCTCACGATTGATGCGTGTCATGTCATTTCTTTAGGATAGTCTAGATGCTGGGTGCTGTGTTCGTTTATAATATGAGTAAGTGAACTATTTATGATGAATTAATAAAATGTATATATAAATAACTTGGAAGCTATATCCGTTATATTTATTCTGTGTGTTTTGATCCCCTCTCCGCCATGCGAGTATTTTCCCTAAAACCACGTCACAATAAAAGCATGGAGACAATAGCTTTATCAAGAACGATTTAGACCGGTCATGTGAAAACCGGTCTCTTTTAAAATAAAAAACGCAGCCAGTATTCGATTTATGCGGTAGACTTTTACGAAGAGTCATCTTAATACAGGTTTAGTGCTCAAACTTCTTTCGACGTCGGACACGTTTAAAACTGGCATAATTTCATCAGGCGCAAGCTACTAACATCTATGAAACATCCAAAACGACGGCAATGGCGGTAGAAATGACGGCAACGACATAAGCCGCATTTGGCACTCTCTTATTTTCAAACAATCAATGTTATTCTATCGCAGGTCCGCAATTAAAGGCGTGTGTACTGTTATAAAAAAGAATTTCCAGATGGATTTTTTTGACGCTGAAGCCAGAAATGCCGGCTCCAGTTAGCGATTGCTTACCAAAGTGAAAAGAACTTGCCCGAGTGTCCGGCGACTTAATTTAGAATTGTGACGAAATATCTTGATGAGGATTGCCCGGATTCCCTATAAATGTAAGGACGAAATCAAAGATAGAGGGCGTCCAAATAAAAATATCTCATAATATGCCTTTACAATATCTATCAAGGGACACGGAAATCAGGTTATACAAATCTGCAAATGGTACTGTCATTGATCGAGGTGTATGGCGAGATATCATCTGACACTACGGACTCTGTGATGCAATGTCTTGCGTCCCTACTATTGTGAAATATAAAACTGATTAAATCATGAAATCAAGACCGCCAGGAAATGTGCCTCTTTCATGGTCAGAATGATGACAATACGATGAACATATATGTACATATTCAATTTCAATTCCTTTAGGAGTGGTTCGATCTGACGTTTGTACTGTTAAATCGTAACACATGGTTAACGGTAGAGCTCATATTGACGGAAATAATTTGTTGTTTAAGAAAAATATGTACACACGCAAATATGAATGATCGTTTAGATCGTGAAAGCATGGAAACTGTACAGGGTGTCCCAGTGAAACTGCAACTTATTTTGACAGAGTTCTAGTTGACTTTTAAGCCATGGATTTAAATCATGTTTACACATTCTTGAAACCTTACAATCTCCACATTTGCGTGGTGTAATTGAGATTGGTTAATATCTTTAAAAGTATGCGCGTTTAAAGAAAGGTATGTCGAAATCCTGTTCTATCGATTTGACGGAAAATTACGGTTCTACTGTCCAGTCCATTGTTCAGTTCACAACTAAAACTTGCAATTAATATTGACGGCGTTTTAGTTTCACTTTCGCACCATAGGCTGCAATCATGCGTATAACCATCAAAGACTGTTAAAAACCTTGGCATCGTATTTGACAGTAGCCTCTCCATGAAAGATCGTGGTGCATGTGTACAATTGTATGGATGGTTCGTCACCAATTTATGTACAGGGTTTACTTAACGTTTACAACTCAGGTCGTCAAGGGCTTAGGTCATCTCAGGATTCTACACGTCATGCCATCCCCAAAACTAAAAGATCCTTTGGGGATAAATCATTTTCAGCTTTAGGACCAAGAATGTGGAATATCCTACCCAGCTCTGTGCGTGCCGCCACATTTGTGAAATGTTTTAAAAAGCTTTTAAAAACGCATCTGTTCCCTGTGGAATAATTTAGCCTTATTTGTTTTACACAATTATTGTATACTAGCGGGCACCAGCGCTTCGCGCTGGACCCGCTAGAAGATTTCACGGGGAATAAGTAAACAAAGCGTAAGAAAATTTGATACAATAATATCAAGAACATGTCCTACATATGTATACATAATGCAGACAGGGCCCTATAAATAATCCGAATAGCGCAGGTGCTTTTGATAATCCAGGTATACATGTGCCTTTTACTCATGTTAATCTAGGTAGGCCTACGTTTGTGTTTCCAGATACCTATGTATAGGCCTCCCATGAGACCTGAAATGCAGGTAGGCCTACCCGTTGTCCCATTATATCCAGGGACCCCATAGGCCTAAGCCCTACCCCCTAATCCAGTTACCCCTGGTGCCCTTAATAATGCACCGAATACCACATAATCAAGGTAGGCCTACTGCAGTGTGCCGTTATCTCGAGATACCCAGGTGCCCTTACTTTATCATAGTCAAGTAGGCCTAAATTAAACGCGGGTGCCGAAGATAGCGGGCAGTAAAAGTCATAGGCCTATCACATAGGCAGAGGTGAGTATATCATAGCGTTATAAATGTTTATATAAATATCAAGAGTATGTCCTTAAATAATTCAGGTACTAAAGTGCCCTTGATATCATGTAAGTGACATGGTGCCCTTAATACACCATGAGCCTAGGCCCAATGTGCTCTTAAATAATACAGATACCCATGTTCCTAATCCAAGTAGGCCTACTCCATCAACGTGTTCTTAATACCCAGTTAGTACCTCCTGTCAGCGCATGTCTCTACCTATTTTGTACCCCAAATAATAAAAAGTTGAATTTTAATGTCAAAATTGAAAGTTACTTAAAATTTAGATTTTAAATGTCTCCCCCGATTCTTTTATTGCCCCACCACACCGTTTTCCTCCTTTAACATTTTGGTGCTGGTGGTGTCGCCACTTTCCATATGCATGCACATACTGTATCCACGGTAATTCAGTAGGCCTACGTTCTGAGCGTTATAGTTTTATAGTCGGTCGTTTAGTTTTATGGTCGGCCGATTCTATCATCAAGATCACTTGTACCATTCCACGCTTGTACTTTACACAATGTGTGCCATCAGGGTTTTGTTTGGCCTATTTACATTAAATACATTATTCCTCCAATAGGCATGTGGGGCCTTAACGTATAGTATGTAGTCCCTTTGTCATGTTTGCTGTGTTCTATAAAGCCTCCCGAGATACTATCTGAGTGTACACCCATAAAATGCAGTTATCACAGGTGGCCCACCTGTGCATAGTATTAGTATCCAGGTAATTTGAGACTCGTTTTATAGTGAACCCCGTAATCCAGATACCACGGATGCCCTTAATAATCCAGACACTCTATAATAATCATGATAATGTACCACACAAAAAACACGTTCCGTTTATCCAGATGCCCCATGTGCCCTTATAGCCAAGTGCGGAGAGGAGGAGGTGGCTTTAGGGTACACTATTAGAAAAAAGGGTGCTTCAGAGGGGTTCTTGGCTGTCCCGTATATGGTTTAAAGGTTCTTTGATTTTAAAGGCCCCCAAAAGGTTCTGTAGAGAACCTTTAGCGGTTCTAAAGACCAATGTTTGCCCATATTTTGCCCACTTTGAACCTTAAAATGGTTCTTTTTGGAACCTTTTAAGGTGATAAGGGTTCCATACGGGACAGCCAAGAACCCCTGAAGCCTGAAGCATCCTTTTTCTTAGAGTGTACGGACTGCCTGCTTTTACCCTGCCACGTTACAATGTGCAGTTTGCGCCACAAACGCGTATACACTTTGTATGCGTCATTACGTGTGCGCTGAATCGCGCGCACCATGATAAACGCGGTCGCGCAGCTTCAACATAGGAACTGTTGTTATGGTACCGCCACAGTTTCTTTATCGTTAGCAAACTACGCGTTCATCTATGTTACTAATGCGAGAGTGTCACTTTAAGATCTGTGTAAGAGTTTTTATTTACATTTAGAAAATGTCGTAAAATAATTTTATTTGTCGGACGGATAGTCACGTATAAATGCTTGTACTCATGCGATCTTTAAGAATAACAAACGGCCGCATATACAGAAATGTAGCTATATCCCTGATGAAAATATTTTGGGTGAAGACCATATGTCATCACTCTCTCCGAAAACCACAATTTTTGCCCGAACAGTAGCTATCCGAGTAAAATAAATTCAACATTTCGGATTATCATCTGTGATCCTTTCTGCGCATGTCTGAAAACGGGAAAATACTGGCATTGAACTATCTAATTAGCTCGTCTATTAGAGGCGCAATTACCACGCTTTTTCAGTTGAAGAGGGACGCGAGTGTAAAATTATTATTGAACTATCTAATCAGGCGAGGGACCGAAAATTAGTATATAGATATTGGTTATTTAGTGGTTTACAGTTTTTATCACTTTTGTCAAATGCATTCTAAGTATTTTTGATAGCTTATCTGCAGCTAAATAATAATTTAAAATTATTCTCTTATGAGTTTTTACGGGTTTTGTGTTACTGGTTTGATTGTTCAGGGTCATTGCGATTGCGATTGCTAGAGCTATGTGATTGTGAGTGTTTGTGTGGGGTGTGTGTGAAGTGCGGGGTGAGGTGGGTGGGTGAAGGGGGAGGGGGGGGGGGGGCTGTTGTGATGTTTCTTTCAGTGCTGCATTTGTTTACTTTATCCTGTATCGGTTTTTTATGTATTTTTTGTATTGTCTGATGATTGCCACCGCCCTGTGTGGTTATTGCGCATGAAACTGTCAATTACTATGTATAAATAATTCTTAATTTAATGCTTGTTTTTCGACATATTTTTATATTAATATTTGTAGAAGTATTAATTTTCACTTGAGAAACTTGTGGAGAATCCGTCGTTTTATGGATAAATCTACTTGTGCACATGCAGTGAGATCTTTGATTCTTTCCCGGTTATACGGCAACTCATTGCTTGGCGGTTTGTCTGTGACCGAGACTCGGCGTTTACAAGACTGCAAAATCTGGCTGCGCGTCTTACTTGTCGGCAGACGAACTAGCGCGAAACCATTGCTCCGGGAATTGTATTGGTTGCCTATCCAGCAGAGGAGTGAATTCAAGATCGTGGTGCATGTGTACAATTGTATGGATGGTTCGTCACCAATTTATGTACAGACTTTACTTAACGTTTACAACTCAGGTCGTCAAGGGCTTAGGTCATCTCAGGATTCTACACGTCATGCCATCCCCAAAACTAAAAGATCCTTTGGGGATAAATCATTTTCAGCTTTAGGACCAAGAATGTGGAATATCCTACCCAGCTCTGTGCGTGCCGCCACATTTGTGAAATGTTTTAAAAAGCTTTTAAAAACGCATCTGTTCCCTGTGGAATAATTTAGCCTTATTTGTTTTACACAATTATTGTATATATTGGTTATTTAGTGGTTTACAGTTTTTATCACTTTTGTCAAATGCATTCTAAGTATTTTTGATAGCTTATCTGCAGCTAAATAATAATTTAAAATTATTCTCTTATGAGTTTTTACGGGTTTTGTGTTACTGGTTTGATTGTTCAAGGGTCATTGCGATTGCGATTGCTAGAGCTATGTGATTGTGAGTGTTTGTGTGGGGTGTGTGTGAAGTGCGGGGTGAGGTGGGTGGGTGAAGGGGGAGGGGGGGGGGCTGTTGTGATGTTTCTTTCAGTGCTGCATTTGTTTACTTTATCCTGTATCGGTTTTTTATGTATTTTTTGTATTGTCTGAAGATTGCCACCGCCCTGTGTGGTTATTGCGCATGAAACTGTCAATTACTATGTATAAATAATTCTTAATTTAATGCTTGTTTTTCGACATATTTTTATATTAATGTAAAAATATTAATTGTATTAATTGTATATTGTACAGCGCATCGGTCTGTTTGGAAATGCGCTATATAAATCCCTATAATAATAAATAATAATACGCTCTGGAAGCTTTAAAATCTCCAATATTCAATTTTGTGAATAAATTATCAATCACGTGTGATCAAGGAGATATATCAATCAACCGAATTGACAGAAAACTTATACCGCTACATTGCTATGCAGTGTGATGACTCAATATGAACCATAAACTGTCTGCTCATCGGCATTTATGTTCATATAAATGGTGAAGTAGCAACATTTATTATTTTCTTTTAAATTTCCCAGAGCAAAGTTTGATAAAATATAAAAACGCTTGTTCAAATCGTAACAATTTGTGTGTATCAATTTATTCAGTTACGTTTTTTATTTTAGTTTACAACTAATTTTGCATTATTTCTTCAATTCGTAAAGTATTTAAATACCAAATAATCAACTTTTTTGTCTCACGTATCAAGAATAAGTCCTTTTGGAAACAGATAACAACATTGAAAGTAAACAATCTGCTTGACAAAACCAATTAATATACTCACATATTAATATTTCATCCTCATACATCGGAGGATTTCATCAGAATGGCAATGATCCACTTTGGCGCGAAGAAACATCATCTTCAGAGTTGCCAGTTCGTTTTAGTAGTGGATCATAGACGTGACTGAGCAAAAAAGTCCCCTCCTCACGGTTGAGCGTTTTGTCCCCTCTCTTTCTTATTTCCATCGCCTCGCGTACCTCTCTGGATCTCCTGTTGTGTTCACGACCTAATATGGTGGCCTCATCCCAGTCTATGACGTGATTTGCCCTGGCTACATGATCCGAAATAGCTGATTTAGTCTGCTCTTGCTCTGAAGCCTTTCTCTCTGATCTCGTGTATTTCTTGATGTCTGCTTTCTTTGACTCTGCTTTGTGTTCTGCTAATCGGACTCCGAAAAGTCGGGAGGTCTCGCCCACATACGTCAGCTTGCAGTTTTTGCAGGGGATTTCATAGATGCAGTTGCTGGTTTGAAGGGTGTCCCTCTTGTCCTTAGGGTGTACTAGAAGGCGTCTCAGAGTATTGTGAGGCTTCATAGCAGTGTTGATGTTGTACTTTTTGTAAATCCTCTGGATTCTTTCTGTGATGCCTTGGATATATGGGACAACCACCATGCCTATCGTTTTGACTCCCTCATTCTTCTTCCTCTCCTTGGGCTTGTTCTTCTTGTCTTCCATTTGGCGTTTGACTTTATTTATGGTCCATTCAGGGTATCCACATGTACCGAGGGCTTTGCGGATCCTGGTTTCTTCTTGTTGTTTGTCCGCGTCTTCGGTGACAATGGAATTCATCCTGTCGAGAAGAGTTCTTATCACCCCTAGCTTTTGGTGGAGTGGATGTTGAGACTCAAAGTTCAGGTATTGGTCTGTGTGTGTGGGTTTGCGATACACAAGGAGTTTGAAGCCACCGTCAGGTTTTCTTACAATGAGAGTGTCTAAGAAAGGGATCTGTCCGTCTTTCTCTTCTTCGTAAGTGAATTTGATGCTCCGAGAGGTGTCTACCTGGTTGAGGTGTTCCGTTAGGTCAGGGACTTCTCCTTTGTTGAGAAAGAGAGGGGACAAAACGCTCAACCGTGAGGAGGGGACTTTTTTGCTCAGTCACGTCTATGATCCACTACTAAAACGAACTGGCAACTCTGAAGATGATGTTTCTTCGCGCCAAAGTGGATCATTGCCATTCTGATGAAATCCTCCGATGTATGAGGATGAAATATTAATATGTGAGTATATTAATTGGTTTTGTCAAGCAGATTGTTTACTTTCAATGAATTTCAACAAACCTGATGAATCTTTTCACCGAGATAACAACATGTTTGAGAACTCTTAAATATAATTCTTTCAGAATATCCCTTGAATACGTAATTTGTGGCTGGAAAATAAATAACTCTGAATTTGATATAGCCAATGTTATAATCATCCTTGCATGTTATGCAATATACAAGTTTCGCATGATATATAACGAAACCCAAAAATAGATTCCAATATCCCATTTGTTTTATTTAGAAGTTAAAAAACTTAATGATTTACTAGCTAATTCAAAACAAAAAAACCCAGAGGATTCCAATCACAAATACAGAACAATGGAACGAATTAAAAACGTGTCTAAACATAAAAGTTTTTTTCTTCTTCTATCTCTATCAAAATATATTGTATTTGTTTGTCAACTCGACTGAGAGCGTCATGTATCATTGAAGATCGTGATCCACTTAGCTAAGGTTAACGATATTTGGTGGTACAGGAGACTCACTGATCGAGTCATGATTTCTGTAACTTATCAACAATAACAAAAATGAATATTCTTAATATTATGTTATAAATATGTTATGATTAAGAAAATAAAAGCACGAGTACTCCATGCACTGTGGAAACGTAAAGAATAAAATTAAAAAACACGATGTTAATAAAATGCATATTTATTATTCAATATTGCACATTGGTTGTGATTTGCAGGCGCGTACCGCGGCATGTGAGCCAGGGGGGCGGGGGGGGGGGGGGCAGAAGTATATGTCGTCGACGTCCCGACTGGCGTACATTTTCGTAAAAGGTTGCCCCACATTTTTTCCCAGTCAGTCACCTCGTGAATTTTTAGCGTCCCGGTATTTGGAGCCAGGGGGGTGGGGGGGGGGGGGGGGGGCAACTTGCCCCCCCCCCCCCTGCCCCCGGTCGGTACGCCACTGGTGATTTGGCTATTTGATCAGAAGAGATAAAACAGCGTTGAAAAAACAGAGTATCCAAGGTGCAGAGTGGAAGGTCGCTTTGTGAGAGAACGTCCTACAGAGTGTCAAAAAAAAACTCTGTCCAAAAACCTGAGAGCCTATAACTATGTAGGACATATAGGTGCTACATATTTAGAGATATTATAAGACCAATCGAGGTAAGGTTTTAGGAATACAAAGCTTTGAATTCAGCGTGGACAGAACCCGTAATTTCAGATATTGCCCATGAACAGTCCATGTGTTGCATTTGCGCATCGTACTGACTTCATCAACGTTTTGCCTTTGGACTTTATTCTTTACAACCTCTTACTCATGAAATTTATCTTCGTCATACAGGCCGATTAAAAAGTTTTAATACCTATGATATGTTTTAGAAAAATCAAAACATAAACTAATGAGACACTGTCATTCTTTGTAGCAGTTCAAAAACTATTTCTTTCGGAATTGGAAACCAGCTTTAAGGCATTCTTCATCTCATAAAAGGAATTATAAAGGCAGGGTATCAGGGCGTTCTAACAGTTGCACTGTTTTTGTACATTTTCAATAACAAGGTTACTGCAATCGGTATTTATAAAAATGAATATTGATCCAAAATTCCTGTAATTTAACCCTTTTTACCAAACATACGTTGTTTTGGAGAATAAACACCATGCAGGGAAAACTTGCACAACGCACAGAAGCAACACCCAACAGAGAGAGGGGAGAGAGAGAGAAATGGGGGCGGGTGGCTCACGTATACAAATTGTAATCATCCGTGTGAATCCACTCTCAAAACAACCCTTAACGCGGATTCTCAATGAAGGGAAAAGTGACCCGTATCAAGGATTATAGCTCGACGAATTATACTCCTAGCAAAGGATACTGGTTTCTGATTTGAGATTACTTTCTAGGTCTGTAGATTTTGTAGTAGTAATTGTGATACATTACCCACTATGTCGCTATAGGTGGATTGAGCATCAGTTACCACGTTTCTTAATTTTTTTGTCACAGTTGTCTTGAAATGGTTTCTTTAGTACATTGAAATCATCCAGGTATCTTTAAACGTCTGTAAAAATGTTAACATCAAGTGTAAGGACGAGTGGGGCAAGCCTGTATACAACTTGCCACTTGAACAAGCTGTTTTTATTTAATCATGAATGTCAACGAGCCTCTGCATTAAGTGCAGTGATTCTAGACGGCCTCAAGGGGTTTATGTTCTGCTTGTTTATATTAGAAATAAGTAATACAATACATGTTTCGGTTTATATATAAGAAGACAATCAAGGCTCAAGGGTCTTTGTTTTGTCGGGAACACGAGGAGACATTTTCAAAGATATGAATAACCAAGCTCTCACTAGGCTTTCTTGTTTATTCGGTCATCTTGGAGGAAGTAGGATTAAAGGAACGATAGGTTCCAATAAGTTTAAATGCAGATGAAGTCTTTCACGTTAACATATCTAAATAAGTCATGATGGTTTTTCGTTATTACTATAAGATGGTGCAGACGCATTAAAAGGAATATGAACACTTGAAATGGCTGCACCAAATTTAATGGCCGACAGGAAACATAAGGGAAATTATTTCGATTGAATAGACAAATGTCGATAGTATTGACTAAAAAAGGCTTGCAAGTATCACTGGTCTAGTTTCTGCCCATCCACTAACAAGACGCTTGCACCAGCAAGCCCCGTGCAGCTTAGACTATAGCTCAAACAGCATAACTTGGACCTTAAACATGTTAAACCACTACAATTATAGCAGTCAATAAACCAGTGCTAGCTTGCAAGATGGAAATCAATGCTTTGTTTATTTCACTTCATCTGTATCGCCTGAATTGTATTGATCTGTAATATGAAACAACCGAAATATTCACAATAGCTCCATTCTGCGTGGTTATTGGTGCTTTGGTGCATTTAGTGACATTAAAGCAAATGGTTTTTGTTTCTGTATTTTGCTCAAAATTTCTTTTAAAACAATAGGATACACCACCTACATTGGACACAATTCTGACGATATTCCCAAAAGTTTAAAATATCAGAGATATTCTAAAAGATTGACACAACTGACACATTTTAGCTCGTATGAAATATATTTGATCAATTTGGCCAGGTATCAAACGGTTCACCTGCTGAACATTGCTAATATGGTTTAGAAGTCTGCTGGTATATTTAGCCATAATGAAAGTGCGACTAGCTTGAAGTGCGACAAGATTTGTATTAACAAGTCATGTTATTGCTAAAACACTCGTCATCAGGCTATTTTATTCTGGATTTTGAGTGACTACTCACTATGTAGGAAAGTAATTCAAAAAGCACAAAAGCTCAATCTGGAAGAAACATTTGAGCGCTTCCCTATACAAAATGACGTAGTATTATGTCTTGAAGCTGCAATGTGAAGTTGTAGGAACGTAGAGCTTGAATAATCTGAGAAGAATAAACTATGCATTCTTACAAGATTGTCTATAAACATCTATGATTTCGCAGTTTTGATAATACATCTAAAATGTAAAAAGTGGGTCAGTTGAACTGATCACAATCCCTGCCTTTAGGTTACGTTTGATTATAAAGTCACCGTAAGTTCTTGTTGAGATCAATTTCAAGTCAGGACTGTTATTAGTCGTACCCAATGCATACCAATGACTACTTTATACTACGGTTGTACATACTAAACGTCATTTGTAAGGAGCTAACTTTATAACCTGTATCCGAAACGGTCCAAAAGAAGCAAGGGGTTAGTCTTTGTCCAAGACACCTCGCAACATTTCGTGTCGAGTTCCGAGCAAAGCGAGGCGTGATGCCGATCCGTCGAGCGCCGAGCGAAGATAGCACTTGATATCGATGACATCTCCCGATAAATCATGAAATCATTATCAACCAATCAGCGAGCGCGAATCTTTCGGGATAATTTGTCCGTAAAACAACAAGAAACCATTACACAGAGATTTTTGGCTGAAAGGTGTTGCATACACACCACCAAAACGCCTTATTCCGCCGAGAAGTCCCACTTGGTCCAGGGGGGGGGGGGGGGGGGGGGGGGAGACGCTACCAGCGAAAACCGTCGCGCCCGAGCCGAAGGCGAGGGTCCTTCGACTTACGTCCATACCCCCTGCAGCTCGCTCATTACATTCTCAGAACAGGTATTAAAAACCATGTACTAAAAGAATGTTGATTAAAAAGTATACTACATTTGTAAAAAATTAAGCGTTGGTTAAAAATTACTTTTAATACTGCGTTGGTTAAAGAGTAAAAATATATTTCATTTTTGGTTCATTCAACGTTGGTTAAGGCATCATAATGTTGACCAATGTGTTGGTGAAAAATCTCTATTGCACAACGTTGGTTAAAAATGTGGTGTGTTGCTGCGACATCAAAACGAGGCTGGCCCGTTCTCTTTTTTGGGGGCATAGAATTCTTTGGCGGGAATCACGCAATGATTTGCTCTGGAAGACTGTTGTTAATAAATATGTTATAATATTGCTTATTCAATTCATACAGGACACTTTCGGATCTACAGCAAAACAATACGACGTGTTAAAAATGTGAAGATCATGCCAAGATGGTTTTGTTTTCCGTAGAGCTTTCGAGCCCACCGACTACATTTCACAACTCTTTAATAGCAACATTAACTAAACATGATACTATCAATGCACAGGTCAAGTAGAATTTCTGATTCTCCGACAAAACAATTGACATTAACTTCATGGTTGACAGCGCTTTTAATTTTAAGACAACATTGATGGTTTGAATTCAAATTGACGTTTGACATCCAACAAGTATATTTAATGTTCTGTTTTTCTCTGTCAACAAATGCGTGTCATTGCCCTGTTTTAGTACGTCTTAAAATATTTTAATATTTTAAAACTTGTTCTGTAGCTTCCAAACCTGTCTGCGAATGCAATCGACGAATTAACATGCATTGTGAAGTGTGTCTATTTGACATCCAATGCCCCATAATTCTGTACAATTTCGTCCATCAATCCTTTTAGCTTAATGCATTGAAGGCATTTTACCGATTGACTTGACAGGCTTAGTCGCTGTACAAACGAACAGTCTCATTTGAGCATGGGTGTTGCCGTCTCGTTTAAGTATGGGTGTTGTGTCTCATTTAGGTATGGATGTTGCCGTCTCGCACGGTTGCTGTTGCCACATTTAAGTATATATATTTCCGCGTTATATGGGTATGGTTGTTTCTGTCTCATTTAGGTATGGCTGTTTCTCTCTCATTTGGGTATCGCTGTTTCTGTCTTATTTGGGTATGGTTGTTTCTGTCTCATTTGTGTATGGTTGTTTGTCTCTCATTTGGGTATCGCTGTTTCTGTCGTATTTGGGTATGGTTGTTTCTCTCTCATTTTGGGTATGGTTGTTTCTCTCTCATTTGGGTATGGTTGTTTCTCTCTCATTTGGGTATGGTTGTTTCTCTCTCATTTGGGTATGGTTGTTTCTCTCTCATTTGTGTATGGTTGTTTCTCTCTCATTTGGGTATCGCTGTTTCTGTCTTATTTGGGTATGGTTGTTTCTGTCTCATATTGGTATGGTTGTTTCTCTCTCATTTGGGTATGGTTGTTTCTCTCTCATTTGTGTATGGTTGTTTCTCTCTCATTTGGGTATCGCTGTTTCTGTCTTATTTGGGTATGGTTGTTTCTGTCTCATATTGGTATGGTTGTTTCTGTCTCATTTTGGTATGATTGTGTCTGTCTCATGGGTACGGATGTTTCTGTCTCGTTTGGGTATGGTTGTTTCTGTCTCATTTGGGTATTATTGTGTCCGTCTCATATGGTTGCTGTTGCCACATTTAAGTATAGATATTTCGGCGTTATATGGGTATGGTTGTTTCTGTCTCACTTGGGTATGGCTGTTTCTCTCTCATTTGGGTATCGCTGTTTCTGTCTTATTTGGTTATGGTTTTTTCTGTCTCATTTTAGTATGGATGTTTCTGTCTCATTTGGGTACGGATGTTTCTGTCTCATTTGGGTATGGTTATTTCAGTATCATTTGTTTATGAATGTTGCCCTCTCATTTTTTTGTATTGATGTTTCTGTCTCATTTAGTATGGTTGCTGCCCTTTAATTTTGGTATGGATGTTGCCGTCTCTTATGGATATGGTTGCTGCCCTCTGTTTGGTATGGATGTTTCTTTCTCATTTTGGTATGGATGTTTCTGTCTCATTTGGGTACGGATGTTTCTGTCTCGTTTGGGTATGGTTGTTTCAGTATCATTTGTTTATGAACGTTGCCCTCTCATTTTTGTATTGATGTTTCTGTCTCATTTGGTATGGTTGCTGCGCTTTAATTTTGGTATGGATGTTGCCGTCTCTTATGGATATGGTTGCTGCCCTGTCAGTTTGGTATGGATGTTTATTTCTCATTTGGTATGGATGTTTCTGTCTCATTTTTTGGTATGGTAATATTGGTCTCTAATTCTGGTACGGATGTTGCCGTCACATGTTGGTATGGATTTTTTCTTTCTCATTATGTATAGATGTTGCCGCCTCTTGCTGCCCTCTCAGTTTGGTATGGATATTTCTGTCTCATTTGGTATGGTTATTGCCGTCTCATTGTGGTATGGATGTTGCCATTTCAAAACCATTACCAATTAGCTAATGTAAAGCGCTTTGAGACGTTGTGTAAAGCGCTATATAAAAACTGACTATTATTATTAGTATTATTATTATTATTTGGGTATGGATGTTGCCGACCATGGATGTTACCATCTCATTTAGGTATGGGTGTTGCGGTCTTATATACATTTTGTTGCAATACAAACTAATTTTGTTGCATTACAATTTTTTTTCTCAAAAATTGTCGAATAAGACACCTTTTCATAACAAATTAAAATTTGTCATTTCCTGCTGCATGACAAATTATTTAGTTGGAAAGACAAATATTTAATTTGTCGTATAAGACAGTCTGCATGACAAATTTGTTTTTGTCAAATGACTAAGTAATGTTTTCAGTGTGTGGTATGGAGGTTGCCATCTCATTTGAGTATGGATGTTGCCATCTCATTTGGGTATATATGAATGTTACCGCACGTGTCATTTAGATATGGTCGTTGCCCTCCTTTTGGTTATGGATGAAAATGAATCACAGATAGCACTCAAGATCAAACCATTTGTTTGTCTGATAACAGGGAAGAATCTTACACGAGCCATCCATGAGCTTTTTCTAAACCACATACCTTGACAAAACTGAATGAATTTAACTTCACTCTACTATACTTACTATAACTATCGAGGGATACGGAAATCAGATTATCCAAATTGATCACCTGACACCATCGACTCTGTGATGTATATTCATTTGACACGTTCTATGTCTCCTGTCATTTCAGTAATGAAATATGAAACCAATCATTTGCTGAATTCAAAAGCACGTAGGGCAATGTCTAAACTGTATTATCAAATGACAATTTCTATTTTCTACAGAAGTCCGTTTCTTGAAGATTTGTAATGTCAAATCATATCAAATGGTCAAACCTACGATAGACTACGGTATGTCGCAAAGATAAAAATAAATGTCGCTTTATAAAATAGACACTTAAAAATAACAGCGTGATAATATTTGAAGAAATGTCAAGAAATAGCCTGACTGATTTCTTTGACTCCGATGTGCAGACTGTGTCACGTTTGGCTTGATAATTATAATGTGCAATCGCTCAACGTAAATCCTGGTTGTTATTTCATATACCGTTAAACTTCATCTATAAGCCCCCATTGACTAATAGTTAATAAGCTGAAAATAGATAAAAAGGTATGAGCGCCCTCTTTTGATCTACAGAAATTAGCACGAATGTGTTAAGTGTATTCGATATTCAATACTATAATGTTGTATTACTATCTAAATAATTTCAAGGACAGACGAATTGCTCAATTGGTAAAGCGTCAACTTCAGTATCACGGGGTTGGTGGTTCGATTCTCACATACACCCTTTGCAATTTCTTTTGAAATCCTAGTGATATAGAAATAATGTAAACTTGAATGTACAATTATTACTCAATTATACAAGCTTTATTTTTATTTTTTAAAAGACAAGCGCATAATTAATTTGATTGTAAAAAGTAATGATCTTAATAGTCTAACCTTTTTATAAGCTAAAACACATTTATACTACAAATTAACTACAGCAAAATGTATTCATTGGCTTATTTTAAATGTTTCACACAGTAATCTTAAACGTTTCCTTCATCATGATTTAAGGGAGAAGTATGATGATGCATATTAGGTTGGTAGATCAAGTTAAGCAACAAAATGAGTAACTATGCAAACCACTATAATCCTGGTCTCACAGGATTATAATTGAATGGCTATTATTAAATCAATTTATTTCCAATAAGATAGAGGGCCGTCCATTTATACCGACCCATCAATCATACATGTAGTTATAAAACAGTATATGACATAGCAGTCCCGTTTAGATCAATTGGTAAAGCCGACGTTTGGGCTAGGACAATTGTGATCACAGGTTCCAGATGACAATACCTGGTTCGAATCTCACTTCAAGACTTCTTCTTTTGGAAAGTTTATAAATATTTGCGGTGTATATCAAATTCTTAACTTTGTTTTTACCATGAATAAATAGTGAATCTATCTTTGTCTTTAATGTGGGTTTTCCCTCTTTTTTCTCTCTATAACTACTATTTTTAATTTTAATTTTAATGTGCCATCGCTAGCTAAGTTTATGACCCAAATTAGATTCCTGCTAAGATGTGGCAATCTGGGTATTGAATTGAATTGAATTGACTTTTCATTATAACCCAAGATACCACTCAAAATAACATAAGGATTAGAAATGAATTCAAAATTGTAGATCCCTGAATTTGTTTATTTGGAAAAGTGTACCTTAGATCCCAGATTCTGGATTCAGAAAAATCAGTCCTCTTTGTACAACAACACATCAATACAAATATTCTGATCTACGGCTTAGATCAGAATTTCACACTATAGTTGGGAGCAGAGGGTCTTCCGGTCCCGATCCAGGCTGAATTAAAACCTATAAGTGGACATCCTTGCCAACTTGGGTGGTTGATTGACCTTGACCTTGATTTAGAGTGGAAGGTCACATGTGTTTCAGTGTGTTACACAACCATGTGTGCTCCCCAGATATAGCTCTATAAACAGTCATAATATAAATATGTTGGGTATAAAGGCTGCATTTGTGATTACGTGAGTGGCAACAGCAAAAATGACCATCATTAATGTTCATCTCGAAATCTTGAACGCAACTTGTTACAACCATCCCTGTGCTCCCAATTGAGATCAGACTCGGGACATAGTACTGTTTAATAGAATGCAGAAGTCTCCCCTGTCTTATATCTTTCCCCACTCCAAATCAATCAATGTGGGGGGGGGGGGGGGGGGGGGGGCTTCCAAGGCTTCTGATAACATGACTCGGGTCAACATTGCCTCAGGGGAGAGGGGGCGCATTTCCCCTTAAATTGGGACAAAGTATGCCAACCTTTACCCCATAAGTGTAGCAACTAAGGCGGGCAACTCCATAAGCCGACAACAGGGAGTGTGGATATTAGTTCTCAATACGTTCACTTAGATGTTGAATAACAATCTCGATAGACGTAATTCAAGGTTACTATATATTTGTATGCATAGTAAATTGAAGTAAAAGTTACCATCATGACCATAGAGAAGGAGAAGATATTAACAAATCTACATAATAACAGCATTTACCGTAATAAAACATGACACATTCTTGGTTGGCACGCAGTCAGTAATAACATGACGCATTCTTGGTTGGCACGCTGTCAGTAATAACACGACACATTCTTGGTTTACACGCTGTCAGTAATAACATGACACATTCTTGGTTGGCACGCTGTCAGTAATAACATGACACATTCTTGGTTGGCACGCTGTCAGTAATAACATGACACATTCTTGGTTGGCACGCTGTCAGTAATAACATGACACATTCTTGGTTGGCACGCTGTCAGTAATATTGTATTGACAGCTAATTTGAAACTCCAATCTGTGGATAAATCTACAAACTCATGTAATATTTCAACAGGATTTCATATTATATCCGGGCGTCCTTTCTCTCTATAGCTTTTCCTGTGACTTATGTATGACGCGGGTAAGTCTTGCAATAACAGCTTGATTCAAACAATGTACCTTATGCCGCAGGGAGTGTTGAAAATGTCAAATATAAGAATTAATGCATTTTGATACTCCGTATTCCATATACGTATTACATTTCTTAGAGCACTGGCGATGAGACATTAAGCTATGCTCGCGAACGCGTGATAATAGGGTATCCGGGTATCGGTAAGTCGACGTAAAATTTATATTTTGTCAATATCTGTCGAGGTTTTCATATGTTATTAACGGATTATATAACAATTAAATTTAAGTGTAAAAGTAGTTTTTTTTTAAATTTTCTTGATTACCTTGATGGTTAATATACCTCGAACAGCCATTAAATTAAGCCTATGACTCCATCTATAAAAGATGTTATTTAAAAAACAATTTTCTCGTGGTCTCAGAACTACATTATATAGTTTGCTCTATATCTGGTACTTACGCAACATGTGGCAAACAGTTTTGTCTGTCACTGTCGCCTTATTGGAACGTTGAGGGGTGTGGACCCTCAGCATAGCCTCCGTACAACTGCCGTAACTTCTTCATTATTCATTTAATCTATATAAAAGTATACATTTTTTTGCAGGAAAGGGTTTAATGAATCCAACCATGATCATGACATTGATCATTTTGGAGAAAATTATAAAAAACTCATTTTTGACCCATTTTAGGCTCTGCAAAGATAACTCAAAATATTTTGAATTATAGACCAACAAAATCCAAAATATCTGATTTTTTACCTTCAAAATCATGAAAATCACATTTTTGGCTCTTTTTGGTCTATAATTCAAGAAAAAAACAGATATTAAAAAAAAGCTTCCTAGAATTGTATTAGGATTATAAAAAAACTAGTATGAAAACATTTGACAAACTATATTTTGAGTTATCTTTGCAGAACCTAAAAACGTGTTTTTTCATAATTCTTTTCAAAAATGGTCAATTTCATGTTGGATTCATTGAACCCTTTTCTGCAAACAAATGTATACTTTTATATAGATTAAATGAATAATGAAGAAGTTACGGCAAGTTTCACGGAGGCTATACCTGAGGGTCCACACCCCCTTAACCACTTATCAGTGCATAATAGTATCGTTAAAAGGAATTGTATACTACAGGATATATTACATACATGTAAATCCCTTTGTTATCATTTCGACGATAAAAGAGTCACACACTTCCACGCATTCTTGATTTCATAAATGAATCAGTTTTCTATTTCAATATTGACGAGTCAGGAGACATTGGTAAGATATGGATTGATATACATCACAAATTGCGTAGTGTCAGATGATATCTCACCATAGACCTCGATCAATGGCAAATCCATTTGTATAATTTGATTTCCGCATCCCTAGATAGTTAAGTATATTAAGTATTACAATCCCAAACCAAATTCATTCATATAATGCATTTCTTAGAAGTCAATGAATGAGGGTTAAAAATATCCCATTCATGAGTTCTTTTATGTTGTATAGGATGGCGCGGACATACGGAACCTTTGAGTTATTTTCAGCAAATTTGCTTGGCAACCAGTGTTTCAAAAGCAAAACATTCCATGCACGCAATCAACGCTGAGCGTTACGCACTTGAATCGCAGTAGGCGCAATGTGCGGTTGCCTTAATTGATTGATCTGCGCAAGTTGTTTTTGTTTTTGTTTTCACCGGCATGACGTAGGTCCGCCCCAACCTATACACTGTTAAAAGCGTTGTTAAAAATGTAATCAACCACAAGTTAACCAGTGAATCGCTCAACGTTGTTTACAATGATGCTCAAAATGTAATCAACTTGTTTAAAGTTTTGAGCAATATTGTTTAAAATGTTAAACAACGTTGAGCGATTCACTGGTTAACTTGTGGTTGTTTAACATTTTAAACAGCGTTTTAATAGTGTATATTAAGCAACAGTTTTAATCATGACAAAGTTTTGACTGCTATTCTGATTATTTTTCAATAAACTGCCATCCACAGTGATTTCACACAATAAAATGGACTTGAAAATATCAAATGTTATTGGCCAGTGATTGCTGGTTATATTAGGCCAGAACCTTTATAAACGTTGCTGTGAGTAAACATTTCAGTTCAAGGTGATGCTTATTTTATTAATAATTAATTATCTTCATACCTCGTTGCTAAACCTTTAACTACCACATAGATATAATGCCTCCGGAACTCTTTTTTTTCTTCCTCATTTTGTTCAGCTTCTTCCGTGACAACTAGCTATTTCCGACCATAAAGTGCTTTTATTTTTCATATGTAATTTATGAAAACTTTGAAACATTTATTGGTTAAGACGTATTGAGTACGATGACCAAATATGGATTAAGCTTTTTCAGATTATTTTCAACTTGCCACCAAAAAACCCACCGTATACAAATTCGGAATAAGAAGATATCAATATAGGCCTAAGCAGCCAGATATAGATTTATCTAGGTAGGCTTGATTGAGGGTGTCCAGGAATGATATTTAATGTCGCTCGGTCTCTTTTCAAAGGTGAATTTGACGGAGTCAGATTTGTGTTGATATGGTCTGAAAGGTTTTACACACAAGTCCTTCTCTATGTATCACATCCAACACATCAAAAATATCTCAAACATCAAAGCTTCGGTTTACAATTAATGGGTTTCATGAACCGATACGAGGGGTAGTTTAATCTATGTTTGACAAATTTGTCTGGATTCAACTAACAAACTGGCAACTCCAAAAGAATGCCACTGGGAAAATTCCCTCTAGCGGCGGTGATGCAATGAGATAGGCTAAAGCGTTTACATTGACTGTGTATCTATTTGGATGAATCATGAGAACCGTTAGGGGTCGTTGCCATATACTCTATCACAGCTTTCCCCAGCTTCACTGGGGAAAGCCCAGTATTCATCTGTGATGGGCATTCCCCAGTAAAGCTGGGGAAAGCTGTGATATTTACACTTCTTCTTCTTCCTCGGCCTCCGTCAGATATGACGATTGGCTGCCATACGATCACATCTCCGGATCATCTTTCTCCAAGCTACTCTGTCTTGTGCCAGACGCTTGGCCTTTATAAGACTCATACCAGTCCATTCCTTGATGTTGTCAAACTATTCCTTGATGTTGTCAAACCATTGTTTCCTTTGACGACCTCTTTTCCTGCTGCCTTCCACTTTCCCTTCTATGATATGGAGTGCCAGTAAGCTACCACTGCCTCTAATTATGTGCCCGAAGTAGGCCAGCTTTCTTTTTATAAGCTCTCCTAGCAGTTGTCTCTTTACACAAAGTTCTTTCAGGATACTTATGTTGGTTCTTTTCTCCGTCTAGTTAACTCTTAACACTATATACAACTGTTGAATAAATGAACTATTGACATCGACTACATTGTCTGCTGAAAGTTGATCATTGAGACTGTAAAGTCTTTGATGGAATCAAGAAAAGTTTCATATGAAATATGCACTGGAACACAGTAGAATAACTCTTTTTCGAAACAAATCAACGCGATTTGCGTCTTAATTCCTCTTTATTTAGTCAGAGAAGGGGTTTACAAGGTTCATTGTAGGTGTCTGGGTTTCCTTTGTAGGTGTCTGGGTTTCCCGGCGCCTTGCCCTAATTCTGAAAATTGGATTATTTAAAATAAATACTTTAATTGTACAAAGTGTACAAGACAATCCAAACATTTGAAATAGCATGTTTCAAGTAATCTATTTAGCTGCCTCTTACTCTGCGAATAAGCGCTTACAGGTTTTTTTTTAACATAGGGCATATGCGCGGACTTATGCAAGTTTAAAAAGGGTATTAAAGGCCATTATACAAGAACACTAAAACTAAGTTCAACGTCTCTAATCACGGACGCGACATTGCATTTTACATAATAACGACACACCTTGATAAATAACGCGCAACATGGTCTGTGTAATGCAGTTTCTGACAATGTTCTCTCTCAACTTCAGACGAATCACGTATTAACCGGCATCAACATGTCATTATACAGGTCCAATCAATATAATGGTCAAATCGGCACGATTGGCAAGCGCAGTACTATACAACAGTAAACACGTGTATACGGCGGCTAGTCTAAGCTATGACGTTGCCAGCGACAGAGTGTAATTTCTCTCTCCGAGTTGTAGCAGTTATGGTTATTGAGCATAAACCATTACAGATCATTGTTATTTGCAGTCGGGTAAAAATAAATGTAAAGTTTGACAGCATCGGTATGAGAAGGGAAGAGAAGGCATGTCAGCCAACATTTAATTTCTTCGTTAGACGTCATCTTTTTCATTTTAACCCTCTTACAACCAAAGTAGATTTGAAAGGGGGTATTGCAAGGTTTCTTAAATTAAACCAGACATTACTAACTCGTTGAAATAACTAATAAACATAGACGCGCTCTAACGTAATGCTTTCTATAAAAGGCAATATTAAACATGAGAAATAGGATATTTTTAGGCAATTTTTAGAAGACTCGTTATTATACCTTCCACTTTGTTCGTATTTTGAGTAGAGCTATATGAAGCGTTTATTAGGGACAATAACGTACTATTGAAGTAAAATCAGTTGATATGGCAATATGGTTTTTTTAATCGTGTTATTTTGGGCCTAATTAATATCGATAAAACATTTAGAGGAAATTAAAATCAAAGTGAAATTTTTCGTGTATCCTTCACACAAACACGTTAATCATCATCATCGGTCGTCCTTGGACGGAACAATGGAAAAGTTTCCATTATTCTTTCTTTGTCTATTTATTTACTCCATTGGTGCGCCACGCCTAGTGGAGGTATGTATAGGAATACATAGTATACAGACCCGGGATGATCCCATACTCTTTACAAAGGAGTCTGACCTATTTAACGTGTTCGGGAATAGCTCTTCCGATGCACGGGACCACCATTTCTACGTGACTTCCGAACCACGAGGCAATTGAGACTAAGTACCTTGCCCAAGGATACAAACATGTTGGCTGTAGCGGTGCTAGAACTCACAACCTTTGTATTGTGAGACCTGCATGCTATCCACTAGCCCACACATGCTCTGATACTACGATGTAAGTAGACCACACATGCTCTGTTAATACTACGATGTCAGTTGATGTTTAAGCGAGCCGATCACACATCAACATGCTTAGCGTTGTTAATACACCAAGGCTTAGCTATATCTTGATTGATTGGTTTGTCTTTACCGAAGTGCCAAATATGGCACCTTCCAAATTGATAAATGCTATGTATTCAAGGCATGCTACTTTACAATGTAAAATCTAGAGAAATGTCATTTGATCTTCTTGAAAATTGACGACTCGCATTATGTGTCTGTTGATCTAATAAGCTTCAAGGTAATAACACCGTAATGCTTTCATGATTAAAATGTACCTCATATAAGATCATCAGATCTGCAGAGACGGTGTTTGAGGTGTTTGATAATGTTAATGTGCATATTCTAGGTTGTAATTGTATAGCCTTGAATAATGGTTATCGTACTTAAGCTCGCGCTACAGTACTAGTGCGTATATGGCTCGTACGTATGCGTGACGTGTACGTAAGACTAATACGATAATCGCCTAAGTAATATGTTCAATCTACGTAAAAGCCCAATAAAAGTTGAACTAAACCAATGCGAATACAGGGTGTACCAGAATGATTTATACCGTGTTTGAAAATAATAATATAAAAACAACATTGCAGTCCAAGTCTAATAGTCAGCAATATAAGGGGGAACATATTTTGCTACCAATTCTGTTAATTTCATATATCTTTATCCGTTCCGATATGGTATGACATTATTGGAAATCGGTGAAAATTGGTTTTTCACTTTCAGCGATTTTCAACTGATAAAGCTCACATCAAACTTCAAAAATAGGATCAAAAGTATTCAAGCAGAACAATGTCCGCGCGCCATTCAAATATCTTACTATAATTTGCCGTATGTTGTGACTGTGTATGTATCCATAAAAGGCTCTCTCATTTTCCATCTAAACGCCGTGAATGTTTTACTGATAAAAGATGATTATAATGTGAGTGTTATAAGCTATAAATGGCTGAAAACCGTACAGAATTGACCGAGATATGAGCAAAAGGAGTACAATTTAGGGCCTTTTCACACTGTTTCTACGGGCCATGTTTGTTTATTTTTCTGTGCGTACTGCAACCATGCAGTCGAGCGCATAACACATGACGCGGCGTAGTGCACCATGTAAAATAAACGCTCACACGCACTACACCCACGCACCATACACACGCGGGCGGACAAATATTGGAGAAATACGCTGCGCTACTGGAGTTGATTAATTTAAGTCTTGAAGGTGTATAAGCACGGGGCGGGCGGAAACGGCGGTAGGTGCGGGGACGTCGGGCGGGAACGGCGATAGGGCGGGGACGGCGGGCGAGGGACGACAGGGGAGGGCGAACGGGCGAGGGGAGGTCATGAAGTAATGAGGTTTGGGAGGCAGGGAGTTACTGAAACACGCTACGGGAGTTGGTTAATTTAAGCCATGAAGGTTTATTTAGATAAGCACGGGGCGGGCGGGGCGAGGGGAGGCCATAAAGTAATAAGGTTTAGGAGGCAGGGGTTAATGAAGAAATGTGATACTTAATTGCGTAACATGGAGGGTCACGAGGTGGAAGGAAATGGTGTGGACAAAAGTATAAACCAGTGGATACAGCTTGGGGAGATGGTTAAGGTTTAAGCCTTGGGTGTTGAGATAAGCACGGTGCGGGGGTGGCGGGCCAAGCAGAAGGCCGGGACGAGGGGGTTTAATGAAGTAATGTGGTTTGGGTGGCAGGGCGTTAAAGAAGAAATGCGATACTAAATTACGTAACAGGGAGGGTCACGAGGTGGAATGAAATAGTATGGTTCCTTAAAAGTATAAACAATGTGAAATAAAACTTTGGGTAATGACGGTTATAAATTTCCCAACACTTAATGTGTTGTTTCATTTCGTAGGTGTTTTATCTGGTAGGCCCTACTCCCTAGCGGGAGAGCCCGTCCGAAGGACGGGCGTCCCGCTAGTTATTTATAAACATCACCACCAGTTAATATCTATTAGTTTTGTAGTTGACATTAAATGAGGAAGCAGCGAAGAACCTGCATATCAATTGAAATCGAGCTTTGTGACGCCGGAACATTGTGAATGATTTTATGAGTTTCAATTGAGGGAATTTTGGTCAAACTTGGAATTAACCAATTTTGTAAAAGAGTCCACAATTGTTTGTCATAAACGTCAGATTTTTGATATTTAAAATTCCTAAGAAAGCTAAATATATATTCATGTTGGAAACATATTTGCATTGGTTTCTGTTTAACTTTGGTTGCCTGTTAAATGATGATGCAAAATCTTACGTACAAGTCACTTATACGTATGGGCCATACGTACTCATTTTGCAGTTCTTCCTAATACTGTCATAAATCTAATGTCCTATCCCGATCTATTTATCTTCTACCTTCAGTGCCGACAGCCTGATGCTGAGTGATTAAAAGAGACTGAAGATTAGAAAACAATAAACACAAACTAGAATTTGTGACTCTAAATCAAGTGTGAAGACTTTGTGGATTTATTGTCTTGTTGTGCATATTAAACCGTCCTTACACTCTAAATCAAGTGTGAAGACTTTGTGGATTTATTGTCTTGTTGTGCATATTAAACCGTCCTTACGCTCACTACATAAACACTGCAGCACAAACTGCAGGTTTATCGGCTGGGATTAACTTTAATTATATACAAGCGCAATTGGTGTTGTAATTTCGAAAGTGATATGTGATAAAACGTACGGGGCGCCGGGGCCCGGGGTGTGGGGGGTGGGGGGGGGGGGGGGGCACTGACATTGGAAAAGGGTATAGGTATGTGCCGCGCTGAAGACCCCCTTTTTCACCCTCTGCTGCTAGCTCTTATGACCCCCCTTTTGAGCCTGCATCAGTTCTTAAGACCCCCAATGTTATTGAAAATTCAAAAAATCGCGAAATTTTGCGTTCCAAAGCCCCAATTCTTCGAAAATGTTGCGTTCTAACACCAATATTTACGTTCTTGTTTATCAAAATTGAAATTTAGGCCAGTTCTCAAGACCTACTTTTTTGAAAAAATCAGTTCCTTAAAGACCCTATTTTTCGTCATAAAATCGATTCAGTTCAGTTCTGTAGCCCCCCTTTTTGAGACCCTGGGCGGCACACCCCTACCCCAAAAAAAGTTGAGTGCCCCCCCCCCCCGGGCGCCGGGGTCTACGGCAACATCCTCTTCTAAAATAAAATGGATATGTATAAAGCAACAGATTCGAGCTACAAACAGTTATAGGCAACAGTAAATGTATGAAAACAAAACATGGGTAATTTCTTATCAAGGTAATCTTGGTATAATCTAGATTTGTTATTCGAACAATCTCTTTTCTCGTGACCCATAAAACAAGAGATTAACACTAAACATAACATTTTTGTAGTATTAACGTTTGCGCTTCCAAATAAGTCACGAAAAAGTTTAAAATTCCTTAATTTATAGAATGTACCAATATCTAACAAAGTTATAATATCGGCATTCTCACATGTGGTACAATCACATAGCCCCTTTCTAAACTACACGAAAATGTTTTTAAATTATATTAAACACTTGAGTCAATATTACCTTAGAAAGCTTTGTAATATTTCTGAAAATGATTGCAATGATATCTTTATAAGGCCATACACATTTTATCACCTACTTTATACCCAAAATTAAGGTGGCTTCAATATAAAATCACACATAACATAATTCCTACTGAGTCTTGGCTTTTTAAGTTGATTCTTTGTAACGACAATCTTTGTAACCTTTGTAATGAAAATAAGGAAACCATCCAACATCTTTGTAATGAGTGCACTATTACAACCTCTTTTGGGGTAAAGTTCAGGGTCAACTTACCAACATTGTCCAATACCTACAAATACTTTTTCGCATTTTTTAAAAACATTTTATTTAAAGTATATTGATGGGTCTGTATCATGAAATAATTGGTATCGAAAAAATATCTTGTATATTGCTGTGAGAAGATAACGAATATACGGTAAATTTCCAGTACTTTTACCTAAAATATACCCCAAAATGCCTAAAATCTAAAATGAGCTGTTGCCAAGACAACGTGTAATAGATTAAAAAACTATCCTCGTTATTCTAACATGCTACTAAAGTACATCAACATGGCAAAGTATGAGCAATTTTTATGACCTTTGCCAACAAAACTCAATTATTACTTGAAGTAACAATTGTAATAATATGGCTTAGATATAGCTATGTGTGATTAAATATAATACCAAAACGGTCATTTTGTATGCTAGGTGGCCATGTTGGAGTTCAAAATGCTCAAGGTCTCAGAAGTAAAGAGCAAGTCTCAAAGATATAAAAAACACCAACAACTTGTGTGGACGGTAATTTTGGGCCCCTGACTAATATAACAACTTGAAACTTGCATTTAAGATTATGCTCGTGTGTGTGAAGAGGACCTCCAGGTTGCGGTAAGTCGACATTATAAGAACGCTTTGCTAAAAACTCTCGAGGATAAGTAAATGTTATTGACAATATGAATCGGAAAAGATTATGGGAATATGGGGCAACTGGTCCTATGGGGCAACTGGTTCGAAATGAAGGATTTTGCAATTGTATGGGCATACTGCTTTCTTTTGAACAGTACAACTTATGTTGAAACTTGACATATATCCTTACCTTCTACATTCAAAAACATTTGCAACTTTAGGGTATTTACACATGTGATATTCTCCAGATCTTTGAAGCCACCTTCTTGAGTGACTTGTTGAAAATTCACAGATAGTACGGGCAATTTATGAAGATAGGTTTAGATCATGTTTAATGAACTTATATGATTGATAGATATGCAACAGTAAATATAACATAAATTCATGAACATCGAATCGATTTCATGGTCAGACTATCTTTCGAATCAGAGTGCTCAAGCCCAAACGGGAGAGCTATATAAAAATTAAAAGTTTAGACCTTCCGAGAAAGAAAGTCGTTACTCTGAGTTTCATGCTTGCGCAATCGTCAGACAGTAAATATATACACGCAGTACAGTCATCTGAAATGTTTTGGAGTTATTGATTATTATGACGAATGGTGGTGAATGTAGTGCTGAATCATTTGTTGGGGCAAGTGGTCCAAAGGGGTATGGGGCGACTGGTCCACTTGCAAAAACTTAATCAAAATTGTCCAATTAATTTTGAAAATTAGTTGTTAGTGTCAATAAAACATGACTCGGTATTGAAATGTGAATAGAATATGAAATATTTCACATTCTTTCTAGTTCTTCTAGACGAAATATCATGATTTATGTATTTTATTCACTGCTTATTGTGTATTTTAACTGTGTGGTAATCATTGTCATATTGACCTCCATAGGAAACACTTGGTCACCTGCATCAACATGTTATTATACAGATTCAATCCATAATTTCAAAACTTGGTACGGTTACAGAATAGTAGAATATCCAATGTGTTAGACCTTTGATTGTTCATCCTACCCCATCCTCCATACACCCGGGTTTGATTTATACCTCTTTGCAAATATTGAATAATACAAAGTGTCAACATTGTTAACACATTTACAGAATATACAATTATAACCTTCGTTCGTTGTAACTTTACAAGTACTACGTGTTACCTTAGACGTATTATCTTACATGCCTTTTTTGTGTATCAGTGAAGAGTTAAGTTCCAAAAGGAGCTACATTTCCGATAATTACCGGAAACTTCCGTACATTACCCAGGGTCATTTCTTTAGACCCGAACATGCTCCAGATATAGAACAAAATGTAAAAGATGTATTTTGTATTTTCATGTTCTGCACATAACTTAATTTCGACACAAAGTGAGTTAGCTCCTTTTGGAACTAAGCTCTTCTTTAATCTAATGGCCACTCATATCCAGGCGGTGGTAAAACAACAACAAACAACAACAACAACAGCAACAACAACTAATAACAACAACAACAATAACAGCAACGTACGAAAACCCCCAACAAAAGTTGCAAATTGAACACCGTACTTTCGTTATACATGCACTGTATATATTATGTAGTAAAACAATATCATCCCAAGTCTACTTTGTTCCAAAGTTTTTTGGCCTTGTATATATTATTAATGTGTAAAAGCTAAACGCCAGTATCGCCATCATTGATGTCAAACTTGTTCAAAGTAATCCCACAGGGACTGAAGTATGACAAGATAAATCCGTTATCAGACGAGATAAGATGATAAGATTGATGTTTGTATCACCTGTTTAAGGCATATTCATAATATTCTGGAATTAACTTAGAATATGTTGAAAGATATATTTAACGATGCAGATCGTTCGTAAAAAATTACTATAACATTAATTTTGGGAAAGAGTTTACTATAGGTACCATATTGTGGACTGTACTAGTATCCGATACTGGAACACCCAGTATCGTACTGGTACAAATTCAGTGTTCCAGTATCGTCCGACACTGGCACATATAAACTGTATACTGGGCGATACCGGACCACAATTATGTACCAGTATTGTTCAATGCTAGGACAAAATTCTACTGTTAACACGTGTACCAGTATCACCCGATACTGGAAAATACAAATGTTCCAGTATCGCTCGTTACTGGAACACAATTTGGTGTTTCAGTATCGACCGATACTGGAACAATTAAATCGTACCAGTATCGAGCGATAGTGGCAAGTTTAACGTTCCAGTATTGAACGATACGGGTATACCAGTGTCTGGGACATAAAGTACACTTTCCGTACGAACATGTGCGTAACAAATCAAAGATTTTATCCAATTCGATCACACATCAACTTGCTTTAGTTTGGTTCCTGTCAAGTTATACACCAAGGCTTAGCTATATCTTGAAGGATGTGTTTGAATTTACCATAATGCCAAATATGGTACCTTTCAATTGATAAATGCTATGGTACGAACAACCGTATCTTTTGATCTTATAAGCTTAACGGTAATGACAGCATAATGCTTCAAGATGAACATTTACGGAATAGAAAGTCAAGAATAACCCTGGTTGATTTCTATGACACATCTAATGGGCAGACGTGTCACGTTTTGTTAAATCCTAGTGTCTATATTATAGCGTTGTATTATGGTTATTCTTAAGCCTTTGGGGACTCTTAAGCCCTTTATTGATCTGATAATCCTCTTCTGTCAGTGCGGGCAGCCAGATGCTACATGATGATTAATAGTTACTGACACTTTTCATGTAAAAATACCTTTTGAGGCTGCAAACACAAAGTGGAAACGGATGATAGCAGCGATTATGTTATTATGGGATAAGTAACTCCCAAGACAAAACCCCGATTCTATTGACTATTTTCCAAATAGTTAGGGGCTAAGGGATTATTTGGTTCACACTCTTCTAAAAGCTCCAAATTAGACCCATATGTTGCATACCATACTCTTTTGATTTTTGATGGATGCCAACATTGGAGCCTTCTGGGACGGCCATATTAGCCAATTCCAATATGGCCGCCATACTGGAGGATCACAAATTCAAATTGCTTCAATTAAGCTGACAAGCATACCAAATTGTTTGTCTGAACACAAGGATTCTAAAAATGTATAGTTTGCTCCACTTCCAAATAGCTCAGATTTTTGGTACCGAATATATATTATGAATTAGCCAACCTCAAATCACCTGGTCAGGGATTTTATGTGCAAGGTGTATATCTTTATTGTTACCTCCAGCGGCGTATGTTCTCATACATGCAAATATAACTATGAGTCTCGTCTTGATAGTGTTCGAGAGCACCATAAATATTTAGATTGAATCAGTCTGAAGAGTATATGGTCGAATCCAACGAAAAGTGTACACGTGATGTTCAGGCCTATAATAAAATAATCTATATCTTGACAATTTTATTTTTGTGTTATACGTATCCGCCTCGATGAGACGGTTCGCGCCATATTTAATATGACTAACTTAAATGCACAATTGGGCGTATACGAGCAATAAACCTGCTATTTTTTACCCTTTTTACAAAATAGTTGTTAAGTTTTTTTGTTAGACATATAACCGTTTAGATGAAAACGAGCTTAAGTGGAAATAATTTTGCCTGTTTGATTGCTGGATATCTCAAGAATGCCTCTTTTAATTTTTGTTACTTTCGATCACTCCCCTGAATTGTTGTGATTTTTTTCGCTGTGGTAAGTTTTGACGTTACCTACAAATACATGTTTTGTTAATCTCACTTTCGGGAAAGAATTAGCATGAGGTAGAGTAATTTGTGCTGTAAGGAAGCCTAAATATATTAAATACTTAAATGCATTGTCCCCATTCAAGTTGATTTTTTGATAGATATTTTAAAAGCGGAAACGATCGGTTTGGTAAAAAATATGCATTACCTCCGAATACCTATTTAAAACACTGCCATTTTACATAAAAGCAGTGCGCAATCATACAATCTGACTGGATATATTATTATATTTATATTTGGAGGGGAACAAATAATATTCCCTTATTAAACGAAAATGGGAGGTGTTGATTCAAATAAAATGCCTAGTGTAATCACACTGTTTTTGCCGAGAACATATTTTGTGTTGGTGTTAGAGTGAATGAATGATATGTATATCCATAGATTGCATGTTGATCGTCTTAAAATGGATACATTTAGACATAACATCCATGAAATTTCGGTTTCATAATCAATATTTTCATATTCCATTTTGTATTCGTAGGTAACTTATATATTAGTTAATGAGCATGGTACAATTCCTGTATTGTTCGCACCTAATATTATGTAAATATTAAGTAGGAATGTATGAGACGGAAATAATATGGTTTGGTGCGGAATATTGTTTTAAACCAGCTTGTCGTATGCGTAGTTAACCAATTTCCCCTGTAATTGCAGAGCAGTGACTACTGAGGTACATACTATTGGCCATTATTGTAGTTGTATTTGAAAATGGAATTCATGTGTAACAAATATAAAATAACTTGCTTCATTTTTGCTGTGGTAGGTTGTGTAATGTCACCGAAACGTATTTTAAGTGAACAAGAAATTACGTAAAACCTTTTCCTTTATTTTTAAAGGTGGGAGGGAATCAAGGGTATAGGCCTAACTTCTTTCAGTCTCAAATCAAAAATTGCTCATGAATAATGCTTCCAGCATTTATTAATTAGTGAAATTGAACTAAGCACCTGAATGTCTTGCTGAAAGTTGTATACGTGCTTTATTCCGTTGTGGACTGAAAGGCAAAATGTTTGAATGTTATACACTTTGAACATGTTCGGCTCACATAAAACTTATATATTATATAGGCCTAAGGTCTGATATGAAATTATTTCAAAGTATATATTAAATGAATCAAAAAGCGATCTGGCTTTCGTGTTTAAAACAGCTGTTCAAAATGATAACTTCCACTTGCCTCCTTTATTTAGAACAAATTGGGGAAGGCAACCAGTTGTTTTATTGCTTAAAACAGATAACCTGACATTCAAGACTATGAGTTACAGGCAAATCAAACTGTTTGATTAAAGGAAACCGCTCGCTTTCTAATACAAGATGGCTCGGTGAACTATTCAATAGTTGATTCAATCCACTATTTTGGATTCACACGGAAACTGAAACGTTCATTCTTAACATTCTAGAATGTCCTATATAATAAACAAAGAGTATTAAATTATGTTCTATTAGATATAATTCATCCTCGCGACATGAGAGACCTGATGAACTGCCTACACACAGAATACAACAAGAACCACTAAACCTGTTAAGTAGAGATTACAAGGCTGAATTATCAGATGTTTCTTAATTTAAATGTGTCTACATGTACATGTATGTGCTTAATTTTTGTCATGTTTAGTTTTAATGATGAACATGCTTTTTACCAAATTAGATCAGTAATAATATTATTATTACTAGCGAGTTGATTGATTGTTTAACTATATATACCTTTACACAATTTTAACACAGTACGATATGTATATTGTCATCATCTTGCCTTAAATCAGATATTAAATATACTAACACACTTCTGACTGTTTTGTAGAAGTTAAACGCACATTCTTAAAAATTGAAAGTCAAGCAAGAAAGACACTAACAAAATTGGATGGTCAGATACGTTAGCATAATAAAACATTTTCTGCCATAACTATCATGTGTAAAAGGTTAATTCTATTCAATATGCCTTAACCAAATTAGGGGATTAAAAAAAAGAACAGTATATGTCTATCACTAGTGAGGTTATTGATGCTTAGGGTGTTTTCTTTTATATCGTAGAAATAGGAACATGGTTTTTTATATTATTTTAATGTTTATTTGGTTATTCTTGCTGTTCTATTCAAATGTTGAATATTACGCAATTCTGATTGTTTTGTAAAAGCAGCGCTGAGCGCACATTCTTAAATATACTTATAAAGTCAAGTAAGACACCATTTTGATACGACATTCCCCCTCACACGTGATTCATGGCATTCAGTTTGCCCTTACACCTATGTTAAATCAACGAATCCAACTGTTCTTAGTCAATTAAGTTGAAGTTGAGAACAAATGTGTTACCTACGAATACTTTGATAATTGCAATGTAAGCTACCGTGTTTTAAGTCTTAACATGTTTTTCTCTTATTGGAATGCTTAAAAATGTTGCCTGACATATTGTTCATAATAAACCTATTCACAATTACAACTGACAGTTAGATATTGTATATTTTTTCAACATTAAATTAATATTCTAGTATCTATTAAAAGTAAACTCCTGGGAATATGTTCATACTATTAGGATTTAAACATGTTTTAACATGTTTATTTAAAAAAACAAATATTGTTAACAACCCTGCATGATTATTTCACCCCAAAATGTAACATATATTAAGTAGAACATTAATTTATTACAGTTTTACTTCTCTTACCTACGTATACATCAACTGTTACCTTCGAATACCAAATTTCCACATTCCTCTATGTACTTAGGTTTTGGGCGCATGCTCAAAATTCTAAATTTTACAGAGAGGGTCATTCCACCTCTTTGAGGTACATGAAAACAAATGTTCATTAACATCATCTTGGTGAAAGTACACAAAGTGACTCAACCTCATGTTTTAAAGTATTGAGAGCCTGAAAATGCTACCTAACTGTGTGAATCTAAAATGTAAAACAAAATGAGTACCTGGACAAATATGATCACTTTCTATCAGCATTAGCATCTTCTGAATACAAAACAATCACAAATTTGAATGAAATATGTAAAAAGGTGGAATAATTATCACTTAATCAAAATATGGGACTTGTATTTGTAGGTAACATTGAGAAGTGTACCTTCAACTTCATCATTCCGCCACGTGGTCAATTGGAAAGATTAGTGATGGCACTTTTTTCCCATACAAGCGTAATATGTTGACTTTGAGTGGGGAAAAGGAATAAGAGATCTAAGCATTTTGAAACTGGACCCTAAAAATCTAGCCGTGGACACTTTTCGTTGGATTCGACCATATACGTGAACTCCAAAACCCCACAAGATGTATTTATAGAAAAAGCAAGAATTGTTCATTGAGCAACCACTGAAACCGTGGAACGCTTATACGTTACATAAACCATTTAAGTCACATCTCCAGCAAATCTAGATGATACCAACGTTTGTTTTCATACTATTGGCTATAACTCAAAGTTATTTTGTAACTCGAATCTGTTAGCTTATTTTCATATCCATATTATCCAAGAAGTGGAATTTGCGGGATACCCGGACGCCATCGCATTTCTTTGTAACTTACGGCTCCGATTGCGATTGTAATTAAAGTTAATTCTAGCCGATCAACAATACAGTTTGTTCTGTAGTGTTTATTCGGAGAGTGTATAATAGAAAGTTAACTATGGATCAAAAAGTCATTTAAAGTTTACAAAGTCTTTTACGTTTCCAATTAGGGAGCACATCAAAACTCGACCGCCCGGCAACCGCCGGTTCCGTGGGGTTCCGTGCGGTTGCAGCCGGTTTCTATTGTTCTAAACAATGATATGCGGTCCAACCGGGCGGAACCGGCGGTTGATACAATGGCGACGTTCTAAACTATACGGACACTGTTTTAAAATAATATTAAACACGGGATTACGTACGTCACTACCATGTAAATAACATGTATTAGGTGTCAGGAACAGCCTCCGTAAAACTGCCGTACTTCGTCATTTTTCAAATAATCCATATAAAAATATACATTTTCTTGAAGGGAAGACTTCAGTAAATCGTACCATAATCATGAAATTGGTCTAAAAGTGACCATAAACAATTCTTTCGTGATCTAATTAAGGTATTGTCAAGATAACAACAAATGTATTTGGTCAAAATGTGTCGTTCTACGTTTATTGTAATCTTTAAACATTTCCTAGGAAGCATTTTGTTTTGATATCAAACCTACTTTTTGAATTATTGATCAAATAAGGCAAAAAATCACTTTATGAATGCCCAAAATTACCTAAAACTGAAATTTTGGTCAAAAAAAACAAACAGTTTTGTTAGTGAAATTTGATACCATAAATGGATTTTCTCCAATAATGTATACTTTTTTGAACTAGTTATATGATGTAACTAGTTCGACGGTTACAGCGCTTGATAAATTTAATGTTTTTAGGGTTGACAGCCCCCTAGTGTCGTGGCGACCTTGGAAATATTTAAGGTATCCAAAGTTTTTGAACGTGTTCCAACTTCTATGGAAATGGAACGTTATCATGATTACTTTCCACACCCAAATGGATATAAACCGTCACCTGGTTATTAGCACGTTTTGGGAAAGAAATTCAAATGAAATCGAATTTCTGCGAAGGAGTGAAGATTCCCCAACAGCAATATCGCATTGAGCTGTATGTATAGCCATGGCTTTTGTTGTTGAGAGCAAATAAGCCTATTTTGATGACATGAAAAGTCTTGTTATAAACTAGAACATAAGGAAATGATCGCTCCAGGCAAACGACACCTATGTCTATCTTACCGAAGATCCCACACCGTATTCGCGCAATAATATCTGATTTGATAGATCTAGAACGGCGAAAACGTTGGTGTCATGGGAAAAGGCATACTATTTTGTCCAAATTACAGTTTGTATTTTCATGCGTTCTATCGCTGTATTGATGTTAAACGTTAAAGACGCATTACGAACCATAAACTTGGTAAAATGTGCAGGTTATTTTGTTACAGCAGGTTATTTTGGCTATTCTTTGGACTATTGATTATAAAAGGTCGCACAAAATGTCAGGCTTTTACAGAAATAGGGAATTAAAGAGAGGAGCAATTAGACACCCGAATTTCTTCCAATTTCGACACAATTCAAAAGTACCTGAAATTGTCTTATATTCCGGGCATCTGACATTAGCAGACTAAATTACTCAATCTAACGAGTCGCGACCTTACGCAAACATTCGACGTACGAATCGAGTCATAAACTTACGGTAATCGGTATCCAGTCCCCATCTTTGTTGAGTGATACTTTTCATGTAGGACATTTCGATTTGAATTTAACGTGTTAATATGTACAAAAGCAGCTAGAAAAATAAGACTTATCGGGCCAGCAGATAAACATATACATGTATAATAGAACAACATTTGATTACGCGTTTAAAGATTCTAACAACACTTTATAGCCAACAATCAAAACGTGACAAATTCGGCCGGTCTGAGAGCTTAAAGAAACCAATCAAAGCCAGCCATGAAGCATTAACGTGTCCACCACCGCGTTAAGCGTACTAAATTGCTGGCGGTTTACAACTACGAATTTGTATTGTAATGCAAATCGACCATCACGCAAACAATATTGAATTGCAGCTTGTCTACAAATAACAATCTGCATTTAAATTGTAAAGAGAGATCGTTCCATCGCATATGGTGTGAACTTTAAGTATAGATACTAGTATAGATTAAGAGTTTAACGGGTTCGCCGTTGGACAAGTTAAAAACTATCCGACAGTCTGACAGTTTAAAGCTTGTCCGCCGACGAACCCGATCAAATCTTTATCTATGGGATATTACTGTTTTGTTCCTCTTTATCGAACACAATGCGCTGAACCAATACAAATACAGTCATATTTCACATTTGATTTTCCTAAAATAACAAACTCAACTTCTAGAACATGATATACACATTGTTCATACATTTGCGACGACACCATCCCGAGATAGGGACCGTAGGCTAAGTAACTTACAATACCTTCATATGAAGCCCAATAACGAAATTACAATCTCACACTTTGCGTTGTAGGTACGCTCGGATCAGGTGTGTGATTAAGGGGCTTCTAGATTGCCGTAAGTTGACATTATAAGTACGCTTTTGCAAACCCTGTCGAGGTATTTCAATGATATTGACAATACAAATCTGAATAGATTAAAATATAAATAAAAACTAGGCAAATGTATAATTATAAAATAATTTGTAAACAAATGAAATCAACGGATGCAGAAACAAAACACACCAAGGTTCAATACACGATGATATCTCAAAAATGTAGAATGCAAAGAATAAAAGTAAGATATACCTACAGAATGTGGGGAAACAAGCAATAACAACGGATAATAAAGCAATTAAACAGTATAATATACGAAGGCAAGTAATGAGAACTGCTGAGCACTAAAACAAATGACAACAAAACACGGATATGCAATAAAACAACAAAAATAACGCAGCAATAAAGACCGACGTTTCAAGTGGATTTCCAGCTTTGATAATAAAGACATGGACTAGACGAGTTTACCACTGAAATTATAGCACAATGTCAGTAAGTGTTGTTACCTACTACACATCGAGTTCCTACTGTTTATTATACGTTTTAGTTCCACTGAAAATTAAATTACCTTACGCAGTCATAACTATTTTGTTGAAACCTATAATTTATTATTAATTTTACTAATACTTATGTTTATTTATATCCTTCCAAACTTTTCAAGCGCCTATTACATATCTTTATATCAATTTTTACTCTTAACGTGCTTAACATCAGTTATGTCGATGTGTTTGACCATTGCATGTCGTGTTTATAACAGTTTTTCTCTCACTGTCACCTCATTTGAACGTTAATCACTTAACAGTGAATAGCCTTAAAAGGAATTTTATTTTATCCTAGGAGTTGACATTTTATATGAACAATCGTGTGCATCCTTTTGTCAGCATGAAAGAGGCACACTGTCAAGTATTCTTGATTTCATAAATTATAAGTTTTATATTTCACTATTCTTGAGACAGGAGACAATTTACAGGTGTCGAATGATATATATCTCAGAGTCCGCAGTGTCAGATGATATCTAGCCATAGACCTCAATCAATGACTGCACCGTATGGATAGCCTGATTTCTATATCCTTAGAGAGTTACGTATATCAAGTTTAAAAATCCCGATCCAAATTCATTCACATTATATCCTTTGTTAGAACGTGGAAAGAAGGAATATGGGCTAAAATAGCCCTTACTTGGTCTATTTTATGTAAGTAAAATTATTAATTAACAGCAGAATCTAGCGTTAAAATACTTTCGGTCAATAGTATTCTCATTTTCAACGAAACAATAAATTGCCATGCGATATATATTCCCACTATAAAAAACGCAGTTGCGAACCTGATGCAAAAAGCTGTTGGCCGGTTTTTGTTGCTTAAGTCTGTAGTGTCAAATGATGTCTTGCCATAGACCTCGATCAATTACAGCACTATTTGTATTAACCTGATGTCTATGTCCTAGATAGTTACATTAGTAACGTTACATCCAGTTATCCCGAACGAAATTAATTTAATCGGTAGCAGTACCTACCGTTACTATGCTTTCGGTAGTTTCGGGCACTAATATTCTGAATTACTCCCGAAACATTACACTGCCATGCGATAAATAAAAATACAGCTCAAAGTCTAACATTGTTTGTCGATTTTGTTTCATTGAGCAGAGAAACAACACAAAACCCTTAACGTGATAAACAGATAGCGTTGGGAATAGTAGGATTAATCACGGCCACTTTCATTTCGATTTTGAAGATTATTATTTCTTAATATACGAAAAGAAGCCTTGGAGAGTTTTCTTGTGGTAACGCGTTTTGGTATCTTATCTCACAGTTAATTAAAGTGAAATGAGGTTGGCCACCGCCCCCACCCCCTCAGACGTTGGAGAAATCCTTGTTTCACTGTTTATGCTCTTTCAGTCTTGAGTCTTTTACTCTATAAACACATACATTTGTTTATTCACCTTTCAACCTAAATCTAATCCCCATTTTAAAATATGTTGACCTCTGTTTAACCCTACCATTGCATTGTAATACACGCGGCCCGGTCAATTATAAGATCGGCACGCACTGTTCGAAAATGTCTTCGAGCAATGTAGAAGAGTAACAAAAACGTACAGATACGTGAAGAAAATGTATTTGTGTGTATCTGCCCTCAGCTTTCAGTTTATTTACACCTATTTTTGGCACGATCGAGTACATTTTGGCTCTAAACATGCTTGTAGCAAAGAATGTTGCATTTTGGGGACACATTACGCGCGCGAAAATTTTACATCTGTGTACTTTTGACCATCATAATTCCATGATTCCTGTGGTCGAATGAACCGACAGTGCCAATCTCAACCGACACGACGTCAATATTGGGGGGGGGGGGGGGGGGGGGTCGCCCCTTCGCCCCCCCCCCCCTCTGGCGACGCCACTGGCCGAGATGTGTTTTGAATAAATCAGCTTGCTGTCCATGGTAATTCCCAGGATCTCAAATTATTCTGCAGACACATGTTAGGATGGGATTCTCTTCCTAGAGATAACCATGGTCTTGCATTTGGTAGGCTCAAAGTTCACGTTCCATTTGTCAGCCCATGCTTTCATATTACTGAGATCTCTGTTACGGCTAGCCACTACTGCGTTGGAATTAGTTGATGAATTAATGGGTGAGAAGAATATTGAGCCGTCACCGTATAGATAAAACTCATTATCAGATACATCTACAAGGTCATCAATGAAGAAAGAAAACAGTAGTGGACCAAGAAAAAATCCTTGTGGAGCAGAAGCATTTCGGGTAAGAAGTTGTGTATCCATGAAAGCGATCTACCGGTAACACCCTTTGCCATCAGTGCCATACTTTGTCGAAAGCTCCTTTTATGTCTAGGGCAATTACACAGACCTCGTCACTTTGATCTAGAGAGTTCCATTTCTGTGACAGGATGTTGAGGTGATCTGCTCCGCTATGGCCAAACTGTCTACTGGAGATCAGGTTAGTGCTGAGAAGAAAGCGTTGAAGGCGTTTCTGCACGAAAGTTTCCATGATCTTGCTGATATTGCTTTATAGCAGTGAGAGTGGACGATACTTTGTTAGGGGCAGCCTTGGAATTTCTCTTGGGTGACAGAGGTTGTATTCCATAGGTCAGGAAACACACCATGGGTGAAGCAGATGTCTAAAAGCCTACAGAGTGGACTGGAAAATTCAGCACAACATTTTTGAAAAAACTTGGTTGGAATCCGGTCAGTCCTGTGGCTTTATCTAGGTTGAGATGCTGTAGCAGTTCCCGAACATCAGTGGGCTTGATAACTATTTTGTCAAAATATTTAGATGTTGAAGGATGGGTATTGGTGTCCGGTCTTTAGCACACGGGAGTCTACATTTTCCCGCAATTGTCTGACAAAAAGCTTCCGCCTTGTCCCTTGCAGTATTATGGGTGACGTTTTGATGTTAGATCATGGGAATATCAGAGCGAGCTGTTCTACCAGACAATGTGTTGATGATTCTCCCCCGTTTCTGGATGCTCGGCGATTTATCTGCTAGATCTTTTCTCAATTAATTGTTGTAATTTCCCCTGGCTTGCTTCTCAGCTTGGTTGTAGGAGTGTCTAGCCTCAGTGAAAATTGCCTTGCTGACTTCAGTGTGGCTTTCTTAAAGAGACTACGCTCTTCCTAGATGCCCTAAGGCATTTGTCGTTGAACTAAACCATGCACCAGTCCTCGTGATGACTATCTTACTTGGGACGATTACGACCGTTATAGCATCCAGATGATATCAGTGAAATTGGATCAAGCAATTTTAGAATCTTTCTTCTGGAATACACTTGACCAATTTCTGGAAGCAAGGTGACCTCCCATTCCCAAATAATCAGCCTTGTCGTATCTCCAGATTTTCCTCCTGTATGGTTTGTCTCTGTTTACTGGCACGTCTAAGTACACTAACACTGGGTTGTGATCTAAGGTACCTAGTCTGGCAGATGTGATTGAAGTTGCTGACAGGTCAATCATTACAAGGTCTAGGATTTGGTTCAATCGAGTGGGTTCTTTGACGATCTGTAGTAATCCCAGTGAGGTTGTAGTTGTAGGGTGCGGCGCCAAGCGGCATTGCGACTTCCTAATTAGTCTGTATGGCTCGCCCCATGCGTGCTCATTTTTGGAGAGTGTTGGCGTCCAGGTGACATCACTGCTGTCACTAGGAGATCGATAGTTCGATTATTCGTGCCAATCCGACTAGTGCATGTACAGTACATCGTCCTATATCTTAGTTGTAAATCCAACTTATGCATGTACTGCAGTAGGTCGTCCTATATCTCAACGTGCACTTTTGCGCAGCGCCGACAATTAAATCCAACAGATCATATCATGTTTGCACTTTGCATCTCTCTCATTGAAAAATGGCCACAAGGAAGTTCTCATTATTCAAACACTATTATAGAAAATTCTTGTGCACAAAATGCGTGCATTTTAGTAATGGCGCATCCAGCATTTGGTTTGTAATTTAACATGTTATTGTCATCGTGTTTAAATCCAATTAGTGCATATCTCAACATGCATTTTTGCACTGCGCAGAAAATTCAATCCAACAGATTAAACTAATTTGTGCACTTTGCTTCCCTATCATTGTAATTGCACATTATTGAAACATTAAATATTGAAAATTCTTGTGCACAATATACGTGCATTTTCGTATTTGGGCATCCAGCATTGTATGTACCCCTACCCATGTGAGAGATGTGGAGCGACGAACATTAAATATCTATACATGTATACTATTTTTGGCGAGTCTGTCTGTCAAATCCCTCTGAATGTAGTTTCTTGCGCAACTGCACATGCAATCGCTATGCACAGGGATCTTCGCCCAATTAGCAACGAGTGCCACGCACCGCCCACACTACCAACATTTTGATTTTATTAAACCCAGGTTACTACCATTTGGACTAAAATTGTGGCTTAAGGAGTGAGTGATGACATTGGTCTTTCATCATAGAAAAACCTATTTTTCTCTTTATGTGGCTGTCTATTATTATTAAATATCGGATAGTAATAAGCATTTATACAGGAGTATACGACCGACAAAATGATATTTGACGAACTTTTCCATACGTAAAAACAAACTCTTAAACTGTTGCTGCGCGCTCGCGTATAAACAAAATATTGCGAACGCGATGGCAATTGCCGGCGCACGCGTAACGACGCAGACCGTACGGTGCGTACGCATTCGTGGTACAAACTGGATTTTTTATATGGGGGGGGGGGGGGGGGGGGGGGGGGTAAGCATGGTAAAAGGAAGCAGTCCGTTGCTTCGCAGTGCAACCGTACCGTAGGACTACAAGATAACGGGGCATGATGAGACGAGAATAACAAGGCATTCATACAGCCAGGATATTCAGTCAAGTACTCCGTTAACCTTAACTCCTTGGCATGTTTTTGTATAAGTTAAACTGCATATAATCAGAAGGTAAAAACGTCAAGTCGGGGTAGGGGGGGGGGGGGGGGGGGAGGCGGGCGGGCGGGGTTGTCAGGGGATCAAAACCAGACCGCGTGCTACAAGTGTATAGTATTTTGAAGGTTATGGTTAATAAAGGAACTGGGAGCAAGGCGCACACCGTAGACGTAAACCGTAGTCCTTCTGTAGAATAACTTACATGTGATAAACGTTAAACATGGTAAAAGCATGATGTCAGTGCTTCAAAATCCCCTTGCGGACCCACCCATAACGCGGGCCTCTGTTACTATATCAGTTCGGACAGGCCTGGGGCTACATGTATCATGGGATGTCTTTTATACAAATGGGAATGTTACATATAGGGACCGGTTAATTATAAAGGGTCGGTGTGAGCCCGTGATGTGAGCAAACATGCCTGATTGGAACTCATTGCGTTTATGCCTATGCCTACTAAAGGAATAATTAATGTCAAAAGGCCGAATAATAAACGGATATGGCACACACAGTTCTCAAGACTGGGTACAGATGATCATGACGATAGACCCCGCTTTCCGCAAACTATAAAACTAAAAGACCCACTATAAAAGTAAGACTCAATATAAACCCCGAATCTAGGCCTTACATGCACTGAACTACCTGGGTATAATAGCATGGGCATACTTGGTAGCCTACCCTGATTTAAGGGCACATGGGGTTCCTGTATTATGAGGTATCAGGAATATTAATGGCACCTGTGATAGCTGGATTTTAAGAGTAAACATCTCATGAACCCCCAACTCGAGAACCGCCAACCCGAGAATCGCGAAATCTAGTACTATATAATGTCAATGACTCTTAATACCATATTAGTATACCCTAATAACCTAACAATTCTAATTAAGGAATCAATTTTGCCGCTACATACTGACACCTACTTGATTAACAACGTGCTTTGAATCAAGACGTTTCTGACCACATTCAAACTCAAAACTTCGATAGAAACCCGTATTCACACGCAATAACACCACAAGTACAACCGACAAAATGGTGTAATCGGCACGATCGTCAAACGCAGTTTTTCAGCAGTAAGCACGATTATATGGCGGATGCTTAAAGCTATGACGTTGCCGGCGATAGCGCATCGATTCTCTCTCGGGGTTGGTGGTATATAAGACTGTTTACCATTATCGATCACTGCCATTTGTAGTAGAAAGAGTGTAAAAGTTATATGGCATCGGTACAGATATGTTCAGTAAATTTGATTTTATTCAAATTCTTCAATATAACGTGTTTAACTTTCGTCCAATACAACCATCATACGTAATTAGACCCTCTTACTTAGATACTAAGTGTCCTGTGATGCTTTATCAATTCGAGACTATTGATTCGAACATAATACTTTTCAACTTGCTTGTAACAAATAACACACCAGTCCATGACTCGGCAGATAATATAACTATGTTTATACAACATTTATTCAAATAACGAAGACGTTGACGTTGAAGACGTTAAAGATTTGCATTAGTTGGACATAACATTTCTAAGATTTAGGCACACACAGACAGCCCGCTGTAACACGTCCGTGAGTGGCAGTGAAGTGGCCACGAGGCAAGATAATGAGGACTATTTATGTGGGCACCAAATTAAAACGGTGGTTCTAGACATACTAATTCATAAAAGAAACACAATCAAAATAAAAGTGGCTATCTATCTACGAAGGTATTTTCATCTGCAATCGCCCGTTCAATAACCCGTGTCAACTAGGACGATGACACCCCCATTTTGTTTCCTCTTGATAAACCTCTGCAAAAAACCTTAGCAGAAAGAAGGATTACCCGTAAGGGATCACGTCAAAACTCGACCGCCCGGCAACCGCCGGTTACGGCCGGTTCCGTTCGGTTCTCACAAAACGTGTCGTCTGTTATAATATACACACATAATGAGGTCAAATAGTAACACTCTGGTGATCACGACCGGTTGAAAGTGCCTCGTCACACACGTAAGCAATAACATCTTGAAGTAATGGGCTCTTTTAAGACTTAAAAGTCTCAGTTGACACCAGTACAATACAGCTATTGATTTTCGCTGGGGTTGGCTTTTTCAATCTGTTTATAGCTCAATTAACTTTTTAAAATCAATACCGAAAGTCTATGAATGTTTTTTTTTTATAGAACGATTATAGAGAGAGCTATTATGACCGCAAAGTAACAGATTGATAGTGTAAATTGGTCAGATTACAGCATTAAGTCAACCGGCGGTTGTTCAGTGTTGCATGCGCGAATATTCATATACCAGTAAAACATTTGACCTGAAAGAACCGGGCGGAACCGCCCGTAACCGGCAGTCAACGGGCGGTCGAGTTTTGACGTCTCCCCTAAAGGGAGTGCAATCACACGGATGCATATTACTATAGCTTAATCAGTTCCAAATTAGCGAGAAATAATCGGTTGTTATCTCTCCGCGCTCAAAAGTAATCAAATCGTACGCACACGAATATGGCCACAAGCACGCCATTTTGGCCGCACGAACGCGTCACGCATATGATGCACAATGCAATAGTTGCCTTCATGCTTGCGCGCGTCTTTCTTTATTCATTCGCTGCTGCTACAAGGCATTACACACAAGTCTTTGGCTGCTATAAGATGGTTTCGCCAATTTGCAGTCGATCACATTATAGTGATATCAATTTCAAATGTTATGTTAAATAATCGAGTGGTTCGATGATTTTAGCCACGAAGGAACAAATATATTATTACATGAACATAGAATGAATATTTGATTGATTGATTGTCGTGGAGATATTGTGTTGTGGCCCCAACCGTTATCTAAACAAGCTTTCATAATATTTCTGGTTTTATCATTGCGTCAGTTTCAATTTATGCCATGAGCATTCTATTTAAGCGCCCAATGTTGTCTATAGTAATACAATCCACAGACAATCACAACATCGTGTCCGAATTGTGTATCGATATCATGTTGTCTAAAGCAGTATGTGATGTTATCATTAACAATTAATATTCAATGACGTCTAAAAACAGAAAACCTTGCGGCCCTGGGGAAGGCGTCCTTGAGAAGATGTCCTGTTTTATTTTTTACATCAGTTTATATCCATGCCATGAGCAACCATTTGAAGAGCCCAATGTTGTCTTCTGTAACATTAACACAGACAATTATAAACAACGTGTCTGCACTTACAACAATGTTTAGCTCATGTTGTCTTAATGTTGTCAAACGATATTACTCCAATGTCTACCGAGAACAGAAAACCCTGAGGCACTGAATGATGTCAGCACTTCCTTTAAGTCTTCCTGTTTCATAGTTTGAATCTATACCATAATCCACCCTTGAAAATCCAATGTTGTCCATCATGAAGCTTCATGGCCTCATTGTAACACAATCCACTGAAAACTCTGTACTACCGTGTCTGGGTAGTATATTGTTTAGGGATCACGTCAAAACTCGACCGCCCGGCAACCGCCGGTTACGGCCGGTTCCGTTCGGTTCTCACTAAACGTGTCGTCTGTTATAATATACACACATAATGAGGTCAAATAGTAACACTCTGGTGAACACGACCGGTTGAAAGTGCCTCGTCACACACGTGAGCAATAACATCTTGAAGTAATGGGCTCTTTTAAGACTTAAAAGTCTCATTTGACAACCAGTACAATACAGCTATTGATTTTCGCTGGGGTTGGCTTTTTCAATCTGTTTATAGCTCAATTAACTTTTAAAATCAATACCGAAAGTCTATGAATGTTTGTTTTTTTATAGAACGATTATAGAAGAGCTATTATGACCGCAAAGTAACAGATTGATAGTGTAAATTGGTCAGATTACAGCGTTAAGTCAACCGGCGGTTGTTCAGTGTTGCATGCGCGAATATTCATATACCAGTAAAATATTTGACCTGCAAGAACCGGGCGGAACCGCCCGTAACCGGCAGTCAACGGGCGGTCGAGTTTTGACGTCTCCCCTTAGTTCATGTTGTCTAAGGGAGCATATGACATCATACATAATTAAAAACCCAATTTCTACTGAAAGTAGAAAGCTTACGCCGTCGCTGCAATCGATACTCCACAAAAGCATGATGAGAGGTATATTTCTATATCGCAGTTCCTTGCTATCTTTCGACATAACACGTTCAGTTATTGAAATTCATTCTAGGTATAGGTAATGGTGAATTAAATGCGACCACAATATTACATATCTAATAGACAATACATGTTGCAATATTACCTTGAAAGATAAATCAACAAAAATAGAAAAGCGAGCGATTTTATTTACAAATAATTAAAGTTATTGATAACACGCGGTTCTAGCTTCAGACACAGAGACCCTTCGCCGCGTGTACCAACTGGTCACATCCGATTCATCAACGACTTTTATAGTTCAATGTTGTATTTTGCTGCTCTAATATCCTTAAAAACATTGTAAATTGTTTTTGCTGTATCTTAATTGGAGATACTGACAGCCTGATGGCGCATTAACGTCGTAATGTTAAGTGAATGTGGTCATTGCCAAAACGGCAAACGTAAGAACATGTGCTGTCAAAACGCCTCTTTAGCTTTAATTATTTTACGAAACTCAATAAAGACAGCCCATTCCCATGTCACCTTGGCAGCTGGTAAATAATCCAATACATACTTTTACTACTTCAATACATACCACAATGGGAATACCGAATGAAACACAATAAAGTAAAACCGCTAAAGAAAACCTGTTTCAATTGAAATGTCAATACACCATCAATTTCTTTCACTCAAAAAGTAAAAGAAAGAGAGGTTTCGCTTCCGTTTGCTACCAAAAACTTGCCGTATGAAAGTGCAAGATAACAGGTATGTATCAAGGCCACACTGCAAAACTAACACGTATGGCGCAAACGTATAAGTGACCTGTACGTAAGACTTCCACCTTCATAATACATGGTACAGTTTGAAGTTGAAAAGAAGTTGAATCTCAACTAAAATTTGTTGTACAACAAATTAAGGGTTCGTTAAGAAAAACAAGAGAGGATTGAATTAAAATCACATCAATTGTACTACTTGCAGAAGGATGTTCGTAAAGACCCTCGTTTATCAACATTATATGCATTTCATTGCAATGTAATGTAAATATATATTCAATTTAGTTATAAAGACGATTTTAACATCGTACCCACAATGCATTGCGCCAACTCAAGATTTTTTCTTACGATGCATTTGGATTTCCCCTTATTGATACTTGTTTCAATACGATCGATGTAATTATCAGTGACCTTTGTACCCCGAGATATCGAAATCGTAGCCTTCTGTCACGCATGATAGGTTTCGGAAAATTGATGGTTCCCAGTCTTTTTGGTTTTCCTATAACTGTGAGTAAGTTATTTATTAGTCGATCTCTTTGGCTTTAGAAATAAGAAAAAGGAACACTGAGAACTAATTTATTTACTGATCTAAACAAGAATCTAAGAACTAGTACGATGATGGCGCCATGAATCCATGAATTTGTGCATATGGGAACCGTGATGAATTGGAGACCATTGCATTGTGGTGCTGTATTTCAAATCTTCTTTGGTTTAGTAATATGGTTGTTGGTGATAAGAGGTATACCGTGTACAAAGATGAAACTATTGCGACTCTGAAATGGAATATCGATCGGATATCAGTGTGGCGCTTGGAGATATTTTCAAGTCATAGTTTCGTTCAATGCCCTAAATTTGATGGGTTTAGCACTATTAGTCATTCAGCTATTGTCAGGTATCTCATTATTCATTATCTTCCAGTCTTCGGTCATACTAAAAGTAAAGTGCTTTAACCCACTACTACCTATAGTAGTACAAACACTACAAGATTGTACCACAGATGGTAAATTGTCCCCTTTCATTACGGTTCCATCGCCTTTATAATTTGAGCCACTTTGGAATTTAGTTTTTTGACTATAATGACAGGCCAAGATTGCTCCGTGAACACGAATCCTGACTTTGTCTAGCCAATACAGGCATACAGACTTGGCAAACCTACATTGCACCGTCCACGGACAAACCCACATGCTGTGGCAATTGCTTGACGGCTTCCTCCCTTGACCAAGGCATGAGAGTGTTGCCACATAGGATTGTTTAATGTCCTAATTGGGCTCATTTTTAAAACTAAAACCTGCTCAAGCAATATTTTTCTCGAAATTTGAACATTTTATTTCACAAAATCTGAATCAGCACTAATATAACAACTTAAAGTTTAAAGTATAATTTTTATAACATAATAAATGATAAACTTAACACTTTGGGCTTGTTGCTGCTCGCCCAAATTAGTATTGAAGTTTGGAAGCTACACTGGCACTCATAAGTATTACCGCAGTGTACATACCCTAGAAATTCCATCTTCTATGAACAAACTATTGATTATTTTCACTAGTAACAACAGTGTATGTCTGCATTACATAGTTGTTCTTCATACATTCATGTTTGTTGTACACTACCGCCCGGAACTTCTTACGCAGTGATTATATCCTAGAAAATCCATCTTCTATGAACATACTATTGATCATTTTCACTAATAACGATGTTGCATGTGTTCAATATATAGTTTTTCTTCATAAATTCATGTTTGTTGCATGTTACGATCATCGCATTTCATACAAAACTCAATAATTCGAGACAAGTCAAAAGCTACACAGTCAAATCCCATAGACATTTGCCTCATTAATATTCATGAGCTCATTACCGCTATTATTGCGCTATGGGAAAATTCTGTCTCATCTACACTTTCTCTGAAAAATCCAGTTTTTTAATAATTTTGTTACATTCACAAATACAATATGCTATATAAGGATGCGCAGTCCTTATAAATGCCTAAAACATGGTAATTTTTTGAGGAGGTAATTTGAATTTCCGAGAAAAAACTGAAATTTAAAAGACAATTTAATTATTTTGGTTTAAAAATCAGTGATCCAATACACACCAGATAACCTCGCAATTTGTCTGTATTTCGCACGAGGCAGCACAGCTCAGGGCCCTGGCAGGTTTTAAAATCACCGCGACAATGGTTTGCATTCCGTAATACAATGGATATGTAATGTATAATTTTGCAAAGGGTAGTCGATACCTTTTCCATCAGTTGCCGGCTATGTTATTGGAACAACATAGCCAACAGCCTATACCACCATACTATGCAAACCCGAACTTTCTGATGGCAGATGTGATTTAATTGGGCGTTATCTCTATCTTTCACATTGCAATAGTCAACGCCCATTCATAAAAGAATGCGCTAAAAGGGTGATCGATTCTAGTCTAACAAAGGATTCGAACAAGCCCATTCAAAGTAATGTATGTTGGATCACGCGCGTAACTAAACATATATTGGGTGATTAATATTTTCTAATAGCGTAGGTCAGGCTTGGCTGGTCTCAAAATTCTCTGAACAGACTTGACAAGCCGTCTCGCTAGGAGGTGTCACTACTTGTAGCATTTTTGTAACTCAAAAAAGGGAAGATTACAATTTAACCAGCCATTTTTACCAACATGAGCTCAATGGAGTATAAAAATGTATGGTGTGCTTTGTATACACTTCATGTCCACCAGTCTGATGTATTTATAACCCATGTTCTATGCGCACATTTCAATATGACAGAATACCCTTGTATGCAAAATTGTAATTGCTGCTGCAAGTTTTAGTCCGAAGATTTTGCTGGTTCCCAGTTCGCGACAGATATCATTCTACAACCAAAACTTTAATAAAAGTTTTGTCTCGAAGTATCATTTTTTTTGGAAATTCCAGTAACATTGTCAAAACACGAGACATGTTTTAGGTATTAATGACCATTACAGATCCCTGTCATGATAATTATAAGTGTTTACATTTCGTAAAATAATGAACAAATAATTATTTGTCGGAGATGATTTTCGCAAGCAAGGATATCCCATGCGAGAATTGCATGGGATTTCCCCATAGAGAAAATAGCGACCTCAGAAAGATATTTATTTTGACAAATGTGTAGGCTACAAGGTCAAGGAAAGATGAATTTATGAATGAGAAGATATCCAGGCACCTATATAAATAGGATTTGACCTTGATATGGGTAAAATAAGAAGACTGTTTGGGGAATAAGTTCTCTCGATGGTGTGCGTAAGCAGTTCCGGGCGGTAGTGTATGTTGTGTTCATCAGATTTTCGACTAAACCCTATAAATTGAGACCAGTCTAAAGCTACACAGTGAAATCCCATAGACATTTGCCTCATTATATATTCATGAGCTCATTATCGCCATTGTAACGCTTTGGGAAATCCTCTCTTACCAGTACCTTCTTTGTAAAAAGTCAGTGCTTTAACAATTAATTGCTAAATTCACAAATGCAATATCCTATAAAGGATGCCCAGTACTTATAAATGCCTAAAACATGGTAATTTGATGAGGAGGTAATTTGAATTGTTAAGAAAATCCTGAAATTTAAAAGACAATTTAAATATTTTGGTTTGAAAATCAGTGTTCGAAAATGCGACAGAGAACCACGCAGATTGTCTGTATTTTACGAGAAGCAGCACACAGGCTACATGTAGCCGGTTTTAAAATTACCGCGACAATGATTTGCATTCATGCGAGACAGTCACCGTAACATTTTTACGAAGGTCAGTCAGTCGGTCTCTCAGTTGTGCCATATTTATGTGAAGCAACTTAGCCCAAAAGATTACATACACCACCGTACTAGACGAACGCGTACTTATTGTCAGATGTGTTTAATTGGGCGATATCTCTATCTTTCACATTATAACAGTTAACTCCCATTCATAAAAGAATGCACTAAAAGGGTGATCGATTCAAGTCTAACAAAAGAGTTGAACAAGTCAATTCAAAATAATGTATGCTGGATCATGCGATAACTAAACTTATTCGGTGATTAATATTTTCTAATAGCGTAGGTCAGGCTTGGTTGGTCTCAATTTTTTTTGAACGGACTTGACAAGCCGTCTCACTAAGGGGGTGTCACTACGTTGAACATTTTTCTGATTCCAAAAATATGAAGATTGCATTTAAACCAGAAATATTCACCAAGACGAGCTCAACATGCTCAATGGTGTATAAAAATGCATTGTGTGCTTGGTATAAATATCGTGTGCATCAGTTCAAAGTGTTTATATAGCCCATGTTCTATCCACACATTTTCAATATGACAGAATACCCCTGTTTGTAACATTGTAATTGCTGCTGCAAGTTTCTTTAAAAAAAATTGGCTGGTTCCCAGTACGCGACAGTTATCCTTCTACAACCAAAACTTTAATAAAGTTATGTCTCGAAATATTTGATTTTTTTGGAAGATACCAGTAACCTTTTCAAAACATAAGCCGAGTTGTAGGTATTAATGAGTATTGGAAGTCCCTGGCATAATAACTATACGTGCTGAGATTTTATAAAATAATGTAAAACTAATGATTTGTTGGAGATGATTTTCGCAAGTAAGGATATCCCATGGCGTTACACGGCGATAATGAGCTCATGAATATATAATGAGTCAAATGTCTATGGGATGTCACTGTGTAGCTTTAGACTTGTCTCAATTTATAGGGTTTTGTCGAAAATCTGATGAACATATCATACAACAAACATGAATTTATGAAGAAGAACTATATAATGCAGACACAGAATGTCATTACTAGTGAAAATAATCAATAGTTTGTTCATAGAAGGTGGAATTTCTAGGATATATTCACTGCGGTAATACTTATGAGTTCCAGTGTATTTAAAGACATTGTGAACATGAAATCTTTTCTAATATCATAAGTCAAGTTATGTCCAAGCAATTCCGCTCGTTCAAAAAGCAGACTGTGCTATCTTTATATAATGTATTCATTTTTGTACTTTAATTCACGAATATAAAGAAAAAACTGGATTTATTAAATTTGACAATGACCCCACCAGTGTGACGGCCTTGCTACAAAACACCCAGTCAAAACAGGGTTGTCCAACGGGCCAGAGCAGGTACCCAAAGCGCTGTAGGCACTAACAGCTGGTTCAAAAACTCAAAGAGTTGGGGGAAAGGAATCATGATTTACAACCCTGGATACAATGGCATATCCGTGGTCAAAAAAAGCTCAGAATATAGAGGGAACAGAACCGTAATGTTAAATCGTATTAGGACAAGAGAATTAAATGCATCCGATTAAAGATAACCATGGCATTAAGATGTGTGCATTAAGTCATGAAAACGTTGCTGTTTTCATAAAACCTTTTTGAGATGAGCGGAGTGCATTGAAAGTGTCTCATCAGCACTACGCGGTATGTTGTGATTTATTATTAAAAAGTCGCTTGAAAAAATATTAAATAGAGTAGCAGTATCCTGACAATTGTAAATTTAGAATAATATTGTGGTTTAATTTTTTTTTTTAGAAACAAATAGAAAATATCAATAAATGCGTAAATGTTACGGGATTTTGTTATTTGTCACACATAAACATCATTACGCGTGCATTGATTGTTATAGTTTCTTTCGAAACAACACCTACACATTGACCTACATTGTATAAAGGAACAATACCTCCTTTTCAGGTGTTTACCGTATGCTTCAGAATCCCAAACACACATAACTATATAACAAAGGTATATAACAATGGTTGTGTAAACGATACTGTCAATTATTAAACTTTTCAAAACACAATAAGACATTTTAACTTAAACTTTAAAAGATAACTTAGATAAAGTAGAGGGAGCCAACTTGCCTCACAGATTTCCATTCAAGAGACACACATCTATTGAGCAAGTTCAACTAAGAGATGTGTCATCTACAATGTGGACATAGTATCGGAATCATACCCGTAGGTTATTTGAACGGACATCGTTTGGATCTATAATACATTCCATTTACCAATCGCTTTATGTAAACATATCTCGATTTCAGCGCAACAATTGATGGTTTCCGTCGAGACAGGAGCTCTCGCTGATGAACGTTTGGAAAGGTTGACTACGAGGCCACCGTTCCAATCGTCTGTTGTTTAGATTTCATTCTAGTACGATCGTTATTTGTTCCATCTACTTGATACAAAATACACAGTGGGCCATAGACAAAGTATATGTAATTGTTGGCCTCACGTGGCGACTTTGTTTGCATACTAACACTAATGATCGTGGGTTGAAAGCATATCGAATTCTTATAATAGTATAGAAATGTCAACATAAAAATATCGTGAGATGAAGTATTTGTCAACCTGTTTCAACAGTTTTGAATTGATACGTTGAAATCATATTTGGATTCAGAACATGTATATACTTTTTTTTGTGGCGTAATTAACGTCGATTTTCCGTTACCTGGGTGCCCTAAGATCACGCAATGGAAACCCAATTTATTTAAGGTTCCAAAAGTCTCCTTCACTACCAAATTCTATCTTTAAATGTGGATTCTTTTTTCCCTTCCTTCACGACTCATTTGCATGCCAGCTTCTCCCGGCTAAATTTACATTAAAGCATGACCTGAATTAATACTATGAACATAATTGTTGATATTGCTAGCACTAATATATTATATAACATAGGTTGTTCCTTAAGAAGGAAAATATTGACGCTTACATGCCTGCCTATGGTAGGAAAAGGTCTGAAACGGCTAATGATACAAATACCATGAGGTTTCATGATCCGATAAGCACTGCACTATGAACGTACTAAGAATTAGTATTCACAGATGAACGCCACTGAGTATAAATAATATTATCAATATTTACATTGTCATATAGTTGAAAAGTAATACATGGTGAGTCAAAATATTCAGGTCCCGATTTCACCTATTTTTTAAACCAGTCAAAATGCAAAAATAATATTACATTTAACGAAATGCCCAGCAAGAACCATTATTAGCTATAACCTAAATTGTATTTCTTTCAAATTGGTTATTCAAAACAGGAGATATGTGAATTTTCCCAAATTCTGTGAAATTAAATATCCAACAAACCCTTATGAATGTAACATTTCAACGCGCGCCTTTTGAATACGTCAATCAATGGCGGGTTGGTATTCACAGCGCTTACAATAGTTTATATATTGTCTTTGCGGTTATGTTTTGAATAGGCATAGTTCAAAATATTTCCAAAAAGGTGTTCGGATAACAAAGAAATCTTAATCATGAGATGCAATTGATATTCATCATTATGTTACAAAAACTTGATCCACATTGTTCGTGGTTACACTATTCGGCAGAGAACATTATTTTATATAGCTACATAAAGACAAGTCCAACGAAGCTTCCGTTTACGGTTTCCAAATGTTCCGAGGATTCCGTAAAAATGTTTCATACAGGATCCATAAGATTTGGTCTATCTATCTATCTATCAAATTGTATAACATTTGTGTGATTAACTAATACTGCAGTAGTGGTAACATCCGCCAACTTGGAACACTTTGGATTTCGCTAATTTTCGTAAATATGTTGTAATTCTAGCGTGGAATAAGTTATTTTCTTGAAAACATCAACAAGTATAACAAAAGTATTCGTACTTGTGTAAACAATGAATAGATTGACCAATTTCTGACAAGAAGTATTTTTCTGATTATTTTCAAAACGGGACCTGAATGTTTTGACTCACCCTGTATAACATGAACATAGAGGAAAGAACATTATCTAAAATATTTCATGCGAGGTACACGTCTATTCCTTAGTTGTCTCGACTCAGTTTCGATCGGTTCGGTACGTTTGTATTATTTTCTTTAAACCTATTGATTAAACGATTTGCCCTCTCGGAAATGTTGTGCATCATGTACCTATTTATCACTGTATAACTTCCATTCCATCAATTTCTTCCAAAGAATAGTCTGCATGACAACATATTTTTAAAAAGAGACCGATGTTGTGTCTAAATTGGAAAATACTGCTTAGCAACCGTAATTTTAGATATTGTTTTCAATAACAGCGAAATATAATATAGCCATATTCTTAATCAAATATCTACTACAAACATCGAGTGTCCGCTTTAAAAATCTTATGTTCCCTACTGTTATAGTATGGCGTCATCTTTAATCCATGTCAACAAATTTCTTTTGAGGAGCCTAAATCTTGTTCATTGTAACACAAACCCCAAACAACAATAGCAACGTGTCTCAACTGAATAATGTTTAGTTCATGTTGTCTTATGCAAATTTCTTCTGAAGCAGACATCCTCACGGCCCCTACTGCTATCCAAACACTCCTTTATATAATATTTGAAGAGTTCAATTTCGTCCACGATGTTGTAACATGATTTACAAACATCCCAGCATCGTGTCAGCATCGTGCTTTGATAACATAATGTTTATAGTGCATGTTGTAAACTTCAGACGGCATTATGTATCATTAGAGTTTAAATCCAGAGTTTAAATCAAATTTCGACATAAAACCTTTAGTGGCCCAACTGCTATCACCATTATCCTTATAATGATGTTCTGTTTCATTACTATGTTAGTAAACTGAGCGCCTGCAGTTAACCAACAGGGCAATATGTGTTAATGCTGTTAACTGGAATTGAAAATGAGTCTTATGTATACCTTTCTTAATATTGAGGTAATCAGTTTCACGATTTACGAACTATTGAATGGATAAAACAACTATGGTTAGATGCGATGCGGACAATATTTCAACTAATGTAGTGGTATGCAAAGTATAGCCATTCGTTATCTGTAGAATGTTTACTGTTATAAATCTCATGCCTCACTTAACAATTTGGTGATAATAAGATATTTCAATCTTCAAGTTTTGCCTGGTTTTGGCTTTGTATTTGTGATAGTTACTAACCAATTTACATACAACTGGAAATAGTTATTGAAGCATCAAAGTCTGCCGCCTCACACGCCTGCATTACCAGTTCAACAATTGGACAGGATAGTGAACCTTTGATAGGTATTATCTTCATCCTTAACAATGTAATGGATATTTATTTTATTTCAGAGTAACGGGGTAATACTATATGATGGAGTATAGATTTATCTGCAGACGTATACACATTAATTCAGTTGATTTAGCTACATATAATATTGATGTTATTTCAAGTGTATTTGATAACTGGCGTCTGTTAGCTCGACAGCCAGTGACTAGTTTTCAAATGATTGTGACTAGTTTTCAAATGTTTTCAGTTGATTGTGTTGACAGATACTCACAAGATGCGCATTAAACCAACACTTCCCAGACAACATACATATATTGGCCCAATATTGGCCCAACATTGGGGCATTGGCGTTATCTTGTTGACCTATATTGGCCAGCATTGGGTTCCCATTGGCAATATTGTCATTGGCACTCTCTTGGTCACAAATATTGGCACATATAAATGGTTCCAATATCGCCTGATACTGGAATATTTTATATGTGCCAATATCAGCCGATACTGGAACACCGATTTTGTACCAGTATCAGACGATACTAGTACAGTTTAAAGTCTGTTACCTAAAGTAAACTTTTTTCGGATGGATAATACAAGACATTTCAAACAAATATAGTACATAAACTAATTATAAATACATTATACACAAGATGCAACCACCTGTCATTTCTTACGCTGTAAAATACACAAATTTACTTTCGGTGAGCCGCTAACCTGGATGATCATTAGTTTGAAAGTGCTCACAATTGAAATGAGTCTGCCTTTTCTTTACATTCAAGGTTTTACTATAGATCAGACTAGTCTATGTCTTTTAGCTGCGAATTCCGTATACTCGGTGCCCCTGTGTAAAATATCGCAGAAGTTGATTGATTACTACAGCAGCTGATTATGTTGACCACAGCTCATGGGATGCGCAATAAAACCACACACTTAAATATCACTTGCTGATTAACGATCGCACATTACCCTGTATCAAAGAGTGTCATCGTATGGTTTAACGCTTTATATTTTAATTATTCACTCAAAGAGCCGTTAACCTTGACGATAAGTCAAACAGCCGCGGCTCAGATTATAAGGATATTGACTGCGTATTAGCCGTTCAGAGATTACCGTGCAGATGTGTTAATGGACACAGGGGAATTCCGAGGTGTTTAAGTAAAACAAGTATTAAAGCCAATTAAATCTCGATTCATAAGCGTTATCTCATCATAATCGTCGTCATTTAATGACACAGGTTAATTTGTTACAACTAATTATTTGCACACCAATTACGATCATCACTCAAGTTAAGAGTTATAGACGTTATTCGTAATTGGCGATTTCAAGCAAAAGAGGGAGACATACTCTGATGTGACGTCACTAATCATAACGAAAGCGAGGCCAATATTGGTAAATTACGTAAACATTGGTATCATGTGACGTAATAACCCAATATTGGCCTCGCATTCGTTATGATAGTGACGTCACATCAGAGTATGGCTCCCTCTTTAGCTTGAAATCGCCAATTACGAATAACGTCTATACACTCAAACATTCTATGGCCAACTATAGGTATATAACCATCAGCTATTCTGAAAGAACAAGTAGACATATTGCCTTGAGTTTATTCAGAATATACATGTACATGTACATGTTGAAAGTGATTTTAAAAACACATTACCACTTGTCTTGCCGTGCAATATTCAAGAATATACATGTCAAGTTGTTGTTTAATAATTGGAGCTCAATAACATCATTTGTTCACAAGATGGTCATCATTGGATTCAGGGGAAGGTGTACTTTGGGTCCCAGATATTGGTATACCAGTATCGTTCAATACTGGAACATGAAAGTTGCCAGTATCGGTCGATACTGGTACGATTTTACTGTTCCAGTATCGGTCGATTCTAGATTGTGTTCCAGTATCGCCCGATACTGGAACATTTTATATGTGCCAATATCAGCCGATACTGGAACACCGACATTGTACCAGTATCGGACGATACAAGTACAGTTCAAAGTCTGTTACCTAAAGTACACTTTTCCGGATTGACAATACAAGACATTTCAAACAAATATAGTACACAAACTAATCATAAATACATTATACACAAGATGGAACCACCTGTCATTTCTTACGCTGTTCAATACACAATTAGAAATTCTACTCGCAACGACAGCCTTTCAAATACACTGAAGCACGCCAACTTGCGTCTAACTATCCATTCATGAGACAAACATATTCTCATCAAGTTCACTTAAGGGATGTGTAATCTCTAAATGTAGACATAGTATCGGAGTAAAAATATTAGGTTATTTGTACGGACAGCGTTATGAAATATATAATAGGTTCCACTAACCAGTAGTTTTTATAAATATATCTCAATTTCAGCGCAACAATTGATGGTTTTCTTCGAGACCGGAGCCTTAACCGGTGGATGCAGGGAAGTGTTGACTATTCAACTGGCGCTTCAATTGTCTATGTTGATATGCCTTTCTAATACAATTGATACAAAATACATAGTAATTATTGGCCTGGCGAGGCGACATTTTGGCATGCTTACACTAATTTCCGGCAGTAGAGAGACTATCAAATTCAAATAATATATACAATGTAAACATGAACCTATAGAGAGATCAATAAGGAAAAGGTGCCGGTTAAATTACCGTTTTAACAACTGTTATACTATACTCGAGACCAATCGTTTTAAGCAGAGATGATTAAAACAAAAGCTCGACAGGTTTTGTGAATGCGTGATTCTAATGTCGAATTATCGTTACCCGGAAGCCCTATTAATACGCTCAGAACATGGCTTAAGTGAGGAGCTAAGCATTCTCGAGGTATAACGTGGACCAAAACACGAATTAAAATGCTTTTAAAGATATTTCATCCTTAAAAGGATGAAATATCCAGATCCGGTCCTGTTTTGTTTCTGCTGAATAAATGACCATCAACTTGTTTCAGTCATATTGTTAATGATCTTAACAAATTAATTTGTTAGGTTTTATTTTATTAGTGTTGAAATCTCGTGTAGAGCTATTACTGTTAAGAGTACTACCTTAACATCCCTCAAGACTGCTGTTTGCCACCATCTCCTGTAGCCAGTTCCATTTGTTTCTGCCGTCTGGTCCGTTTTTGTTTTTCCCTTTCATTTGTCTTGTTCCCCTTTTGATTTTTTTTTGTCTGTCCCTTTTTATTTATTTTAGATGTTCGGGCATCCCTTTAATTTAGTGCTTGTCACTATTGGGGTTGTCCTAGCTCTTCAGCCTATTGTTATAAATAAATAAATGAATAAATACTATGTCCGATCATTTAAGGTGTTTTTTTATAAATATTGATAATGAAACTATTGACGACGAAGATGAAAATACATAGTTTGACTTAGTGATGCATATTTGAGGGAAGTGGAAATATATAGAAACGTTTTAAGATGCGTATCCATTGCATCATTTGTGAACACCGTTATTAAAGGGTGTTCAATAAGACCAATATTCAATACACTAAAACCTAGGACACGGACACAATTTGAACTCTGCAACATAGTTACATCTTGATAAACAACGCTATTGTATCACGGAAGATTCCGACACTTGAAACTTAAAACGTCACCAGAAACACGTATTAACCTGAAACAACATGTCATTAAACAAGTTCAACCGATAAATGGTCAAATCGGCACGATCGACAAGCGCAGTACTACAAAACTAAGCACGTTTATAGGGCGGCTACTCTAAGCTATGACGTTGCTGGCGACGGCGTATTAATTTTCTCACCGAGTTGTAGAATTTGTGGCCATTTATCAATATCGATCATAGACAAAAATAAATAAAACGTGATACACCATCGAGGTAAAAATATGAAACCAGGCATGTTCGGCAAAATTCAATATTAACCCAATTATTTGCTACAGTGGGGTTTTTTAAAATCATCGTCCATCCAATGAGTATCTTGAATAATAAAGTCATATTTGTATCATATTAATCAATTTAGTTTTGGGCATGTTTAGTGTGCTGAATGTAACGTTGCGACATAATTAGAGTAGGAGGCATCAAACAGACTGGCTATCATATTCAATATACATTGTACATTCACTATATTATTTAAATCGAATGAAGTATACATGACATACACTCAGTAAAGGACTGTAGGTTTATGTTGTGTTTGAGTTTGAAATACAGTTAGCAACAGTATTATTGTAGAATTTGTTTTGAATGACATGGAAATGTAGTCATGAGATATGATTGAAATACAATCTCTACGATGTTTGGAAATCATGTGTCCCCTAAAGTAATCTAAACAACTCTTTAGAATATTTCATGCTTTATCATGATTACCGGCAGTTTATATCCATACCATACGATATCATTTGAAGAGTCCAATCAGGGATATTTGGAATAGGAAACTCCTATACTGAGCATACGTAAGTGACAGGTCCGTTAAATAGTGCCATATATTAGCGTGATGCATAACGAGTTAAGGTTATGCCATGGTTACGTGAGCGGTGATTCGTTAACAGCTTTCCGAAAACATACAAGTAGTTTGTATAGACTTGCATCAAGTCCGTCAAAAACAAACAACGACTCATTGGGGGTATTTTCAATGACAACATTAATGTCAAATGAAACGTGAGTTACCCATAACAGACTTGTATCAAGCACGTAAACTTTACTACTTATATCGAGACGAACTTTCCAGCAATTCTGTGTAAATTTTAATTAAGTCTATACTTTAGCAGACGACAAAAGTCACCGACATTCCAGCTACAACCGTCATCCATCTATCAGGCTCATCCCTTAAGGGTTAAATGTAGCTTCCTACCGATGTTGAGCCCCAGGTTCAATGTTGTCCAATGCAAAAACGCAACACATTCCATAAACAATCTCAATCGTGTGCATTGACAATATAATGTGCTGTTATCTCAGGCAGTATAGTCTTATCATAATATATTAGAAATCAAATCTCTATGGAAAACAAAAAATACTTGCTCCCCGAACTGTATTAAAGCGCCCTCAATATGATTTCCTATTTTATCATCACGTTAGTTTAAATTCACGTCATAAACAGGCTTTTGAAGGCCCTGATCTAACACAATTTACATAAAATGTTAAGTTCATGTTGTCACGGGGATATATATTGCTATCATTTATAAGACATTTAAATCAAATTTCTACGGAGAACAGAAAACCTTGCGAGCACCAACTACAATTAAAACGTCCCCATTAAAATAAGTGTCATAAGTATTTGCTATATTTCAAAAAACTATGAGAAAGGTGTTCGCAATGACGCCAAATTATTGCATCTAACAGGATCCACACCACTAAATAAATCCTCTAATTAAGGTAATGGGCTACCATGTAGTGGCTCGAAATAAGCTATTTGAAGCAGCTAACATTTTTCTTTCTTTTGCTTTTTATTTCACACAAATCGGAGCTGCGGTTCTAAAGTTACGGCAAATCTAAGTCGAAACTCTTAGGCAATTCTCGCAAATAGTGGTATAACATATCTTATGTATTTCTTTGTTTTTCAACCAGTGATATCTAACGTATATTCCTTTAAAAATTAATAACTTCAAATATAAAGGAGCTATTGCCATGAAAATACCGCCAAAAATTGTGATCATTGAAATTGCATATTTGAGTATGCTATTAAAAATGTAAATGTTGTACTTAATTTGCATAATAATTAAAAATAGTGTTTCTAGACTTCAAACACCATTTTCGCAAATTGGTCATATTGATCAATACCGGGGTATTTTCTCAAGAACGGAAGCATGTAGAAAGCTGTTATTTTGAAAAGGAGCTAGAAAAAAAATCTACAGGGGATAGCATAGCCTTTTTTGCAATTTTTTACTTGTTTGAATTTTTATAGCCATTTTTATTTTGAAAAATGCTCATTTTTGGTTAAAATATTTTTTTAAAAAACATTTTCGTCAACATTTATCCAATTTTTAGAATTTGGGACACAAATTTGAAAAAGGGCTATGCTACCCTGACATTTATGTGTGTAAGCATATTTTTAATCAACAAAAACAACGACAAATGTTTTCGTTCTTCCAGGAATACCCCGGGATAAATTAAGCGTTAAAATCCAAGATGGCCGCCATTATTATGCAAATTAGTTACATTTTGATTTTTTTTCTCTGTCAATCCTCCTGCATGGTCAAGAGTGCTAACATATCCAAAGATGAGCTTTGTAGGACTTATAATAAAAAAAATAAAGTTTTTTATGGTAGCCACTGACCTTAAAATTAAACCCAAATTAACCGACATTTTCTCACATATAAAGCAACTTGTTGATTCAAGTTTACAGTTTGGATGAAGATCATGGTCTTGGCTTTCCTGCAAACAACAACGACCAATAAGGTCAATGCAAAATGTTCGAGATACCGGTTTGCGCCGTCGAAGATACGCATGTTTGTAGAGCGCAGGCCTCTCCTAGGTCTTAGCAATTCTAATAGACTATTGAAGTCTCTAGAGTGAATAAAAAATCCCACAAGTTTGGTCAAAAGAAGAACGTTTGTATTGATAATATTGTTTCATAATGCTCATTTAATAATCATCCGAACAGAATTTTAGCCAAAGAAACAACTTTTGGCGCATTTTTATATAGTTCACAATAGAGGAATGGCATTCCATCCAATATGACAGGCCTTTTGAGGGCTGCTCCATTATTTATTTATTGGTGTGGACTCAACATATTTCAAAATGTTTCGTTGTGAAGTGCATGCCTAGTTATACTTGATAGCTCTTACTTTACAGAAATAATTTACTTGGCAGAGACAGAAACACATCAGATAACATCCCCTCTTCTTGCATCATTATGTCTTATTCTTCAATGTTGTGTTTTGATAGGCTGGTATCTTAATCGGGAATACTGACCACTTGATTGCGCATTTAAAACATAACGTTCGGATTTGATGAGGTCACTGGCAGTGGAATGCTGTAATAAACAATCTACGAAGGGCAATCTCTATAATCTCTACAGTAAGAAACCCTCGCGGACTTACAATTAATAGGCCATTAAAGGCCATGTCATGTAAGTATCTATTTCCTTTATAATTACTTTCTGTTTACGACGGCAAAGTCAGGAGTCATACTTACGGCAACCATTTAAAGTTCATGCAATGGGAATGACGAATAAAACGAGGCAAAAACCCCATTTTGTGGCCAGCTATTGCCCGGATCACTTGAATATAAAGGGGAGATCAAAAAACAAATTGAAACTAAAACGGGTGATCAAGAATTTTTTTTTTTTTGGAGGGGGGGGGGGGGGGGGGGGGGGGGGTTAAAAGACGTGCAAGGGCCCAATGTTCGAACTTTTCCACCTCTTCACCAACGTTTTATTGAACACTAATGAGTTGAAAACATGTACGACCTTTTCTCATATCGTCGGACGACTTACATAGTGGCGCATCGTCCGTGTCATTACATAGTGACGTACGGTAAACTTTGGTAGTTTTTGTGATGTATAATCTATTATTTTGAAATACATGACACCAAAAGTACCATTTAATTATGTGTACAAATTAATAATTTGGTATTGATAAGATCTTTTTCCCTTTTATTTACGATTTTGCTTGTTTATGCTTTGCATTCTTAAATATTTTATTACAACTAGAAACATTGTAAATAAATGATAGATTCATCTCTTCTAAATTACAGCTTATTTTTTATTTTTTTTATTTATTCTGTTCATGAACTCTGTTCAACTAGTTGATAGGCTCGATACGGGGCGATTGCAATATCAGTACGTTGGTTTCCAGATTGACTTTTTTTCTAAACCATTACGATGGCGTAAGAATGTTTTTTACCCTCGCTAATGTTACACATTCTATTAGTAACCGCAAAGTTAGTGGATTTGTTCTGGTAAAGGCGACTTTGTCATCGTTCGCAAGTGTTCATTCAAAATAGGTTGTGTTCGTTAGGTGAAGCAATTGAATACTCTGACGTTATCATAAAAGTATAAATTACATGTAATTTTTACATCGCGTAGCCTAAGACAATGGAGGGTCGTTAAGAGATTTGAAACCTATTCTTTATACTCACTCTCGATTTGAATAATTGATGCAGAAGAAGTCAAGAAATGTATTAAGTGCATTATTGATCATTTAAACCTAATCCAGGATATCCGCTTGAATCAGAGACGAAGGAGTTTGGTTATTTTTAAATTCCTCTTCACATTTTATACACAAGTATCAAGACCCTCAATTGTAAGTCCGTATAAAGAATGGCACCACTGTATAGTTGTTCGGAACATGGGTAGTAGTTACTCAATATCCCCAAATTGTAATCATAAAGATATATTTTGTATTACTTACCAGAAATAACAAAACCATTGATCACAATGTCAGTCATAAATTTGCCTATTCAACATGCACCCCTTTTACTTACTATTCAGGATCCTCACATTTAATTTGGATGTTATTTACACAGTGGCGTAGCCAGAGGGGGGGGGGGGGGGGGGGGGGGGGGGGCGAGGGGGGCCCCGATATTGACGTCGTGTCGGTTGAGATTGGCACTGTCGGTTCATTTGACCACAGGAATCATGGAATTATGATGGTCAAAAGTACACAGATGAACAATTTTCGCGCGCTACGCGCGCATATGTTACCCCAAAATGCAATATTCGTTGGAACAAGCTTGTTAAGAGCCAAAATGTATCTCTATCGTGCCCAAAATAGGGGTAAAGTCAAAAATTTTCGCACGCTTCGCGCGCATATCTTTACTCATAACAATCTTGTCGGTTCATTTTATTTCTCGCCCCCCCCCCCAATATGAATAACCTAGCTACGCCACTGTATTTACATCAATTCACACAATTCTTAAATTATTGAACGTGCCTTTAAACCTACTTTCATGATCACGTCCGATTATTACAAAAATAAAGCAACATATGCTTAATTCTTGGAAAATGTCACTTGCGAGCTTACATACACTTTATGTTTCATGAAGATGAGGGACGAAACATATTGTATTACTTATAGTATATATCTGTTATCCACACCCGTCGACCTAGGTAAAATAAAGCAATATAAGCTTGCTTAACCATTCTTGGAAAATGTCACTTGCGAGCTTACATACACTTTATGCTTTATGAAGATGAAGGAAGAAACATATTGTATTACTTATAGTAACATAATTACTTAATGCAGAACAACAAACACGCAAGAGCAAGGGTGAAATTAAGTGAATATAAAAAAACCCGTTTTGCCGTTTTTTTCAAGAGCAAGTTTAAAAAAGAAAGAAAATGTGAGTGGATATAGAAATAACCGTTTTGCCGGTTTTCAACAATAACAAGGTTGAAAATTTGAATGGATATCAAAAACAGTTTTGCCGGTTTTTTTTTTATCAAATGCAAGTTTTAAAAGTAGAACATGTGCTAGCATTGTTGTAGCGAACTCCCTATGTTTTGCCGGTTTTATCAAGAGCAAGTTTTAAAAGTAGACAAAATGTAGAAAATGTGAAAGGACTGATAGTGAACCCCCTAGTGTAATCATCCTGATAGGATTGTGTCAATTTCGCGTGGTTTCCTGTATCTCGTCTGACTGGAAAAATCTCCCCCCTATACACATCACGACTTATATGGTACGTATCACGTGATAACCACGATCGTTTTCGCAAAATATCGCAAAATGCGCGGTACCCACACCCTCCTACCGTCGACCTACATAATCCTTTTCAAAATAAGTCTAACTTGATAAATAACTATTCATTCATACTGACTTTGATTTGAGTTTAACTTTTCAAGACGGGGCTAACTGAACTTTAGTCATACAATGTGACATGATTGATCCAATTGTGCGTCACAAAATTCACTGAGGGTGCGTATATTGTATGACAAAGGTCCGTCACTTTTTTGACACAGGGTGCGTTTGACATGAGAAGTTGACGCACCTCGGTAAAGTGACGTTGCTAACACCGTAACACGGAAATCCCACCCTTCTCCATTAAGCTGAATATAGCGTGCTAAGAGAAGTGACATAGGATTTACGAACTGAGACCCCATAAAGCCCTATCTTATTTTTCAAATCATTAGAGACGCTGCTTAGATATGAGGCAACCTTCAAATTGAAGGCCAACAAATACATACAGGGTGACCCAAAAAAATGTTAACACTCCGGGCACATAAGATATCTCAAAAGGACAGGAACACACGGGTGTTATCTTGATGTATTATGAAAGCTGAGTAAATAAGCTTTCATTTGCATTTTATTGCGTTCCAATTGGTTATTAGAACGGGAGATATGCTTCAGCAAACATGAGGAAGCAAAATCGGCTTGGTCCAATCCTCTCAGTATGAAAGTAAAGCTTTTAAAATGCACGAAGCAAGAAGCAACATGATTAAGTCACACACACACACCAGTGTTAATCTCTTCTTTGTTCTTTTCAACGCATTCTTTCGATTCTTTTCAAGCTTAAAAGACATAAATAAATATATTCCACATAAATTATATAAGTATTTTGTCATGAGTTCAAGTTCTATACTCTTTTTCCATGTGCAATGGGTAGCTGTCAGTAAAAGCAGTCTTTAAAAGTGAAATTGAAACATTTCATGTTCTTTGTTGAAATGGTCCATCCAATTAAATTAATTAACTAATATTGCACTGAAATAAAACCTAAGCCTAAATATTACCAAAGAAGAATAAAGATATTTTTCACACTATTGATTCAATTATATTCAATAATCGATACATTCTAACTTATGATAAAATGTTGCAATGGTATTGTTACTTTTGAATTACTGTACGATAATGTTTTCAGCATTCTAACAAGTTCGTAATCGTTGTATATAATTAATGCAAATTGGACCAAGCCGATTTTGCTTCCTCATGTTTGCTGAAGCATATCTCCCGTTCTAAATAACCAATTGGAACGCAATAAAATGCAAATGAAAGCTTATTTACTCAGCTTTCATAATACATCAAGATAAGACCCGTGTGTTTCTGTCCTATTGAGATATCTTATGTGCCCGGAGTGTTAACATGTTTTTGGGTCACCCTGTACAATTCTTTTTCTTTCCCCCAGTTTGCAAGTGCAGATTAATGATGCTGGTGCCGCATAGGCTGCATTAGTTGCAAAAGCTTACTTATGCAGAATGTGAGAAATTATAATACGGACTACACACAATATTCTACCAATTTAGATTAAATCAATTGAGTAAGTTAAGTAAGTTAATTTTTCTTGAATATGGTTTCTAAATACTGTTTGCTATATCTTTAGCTGCCATCATTCTACACCCGATGCTGAGGTAAAATGTATGAGAAGTCGATTGATTACCCCGGGTTAATTACTAAAGCCAAGCATCTTGTCCATCAACGCTCTCCGAAGTGCGCAATAAACACACACACCCCATATCACCTAGTAATTAAAGATGGCAATTTAATCAAAAGACACTATCCGAGAATGTTATCCTCTATGGTATTTAAAACACCTTACCTTGTGATTATTCACTTCATGAGCCATAGACCCTATTCACGCGGCAGCCATTTTCTAAAATTTGCCACCCAAGCCTCGTTCCCGTTATGTTTATCTGTGCCTGCGTGTCTTCTATCGCATTGCGCGAGGATCAGTACGCCACACACGCTGGTACCACGCTTCCCTCGTGGTTCTATCGAGTGCGCCAAGGCGCAGATAGACCAAACGGGAACGAGGCGTGGGTGGCAAATTTTGGAAAATGGCTGCCGCGTGAATAGAGTATATTGACCTTGAATTTTGAAAGTCATCGGCTTGGAGGGGCTTCTTATTTTTTAATGAGTCTGCCTGAGGTTTTTTCACATTTGCACTTATCTCATACAATAACTATTGTCAATTTAGTTGTAGTTCGGTATCTTGTCCAACACAAAATGTTGAGTCATTTTATATGTTATATTTGTATGTATGTAAGATGTTTCAGCTAAACGTTGAGAACATTATTCCCTTACAAAGATGAAAACCATCTTTTGAAAAAATCACGAAATACTAACTTACACTAACTAATAATTGAGGTATGAGCGCTGATAGTTGGTCTGCATACATTAATGCTGCAATTAGAACTTCACATCTCATAGTGACTGCTAACTAGAAAAGGCTTAGGATTCCACGTACTTCGAACAATAAGTCAAGAAGAATTGACAAAATGAGTCTGCCTGAGGTTTTCACATTTAGATGTAGTTCGATATCTTGTCCCACAACAAATGTTGAGTCATTTTATATCTTATATTTTTATGTTTCAGCTAAATGTCGAGAACAAAAAAGTCCATGGCATGGAGAGCATCGAATATAGCTGAATACCATCTACAATTCATAACCAAAATGTTGTCGGCTATTTTCTCAAACTGAGTCACGAATTATATACTCTACGACAAAACCGTAAGTAACACCTACATGTATCATCAGGAGGAAGAATACAAAGCAGCAGCCCAAGGTGATGTATCCATACAAGATGGCGTCATTTGGTGTAAGTAAATTGTGATAGAAGTGTCAAGCTGAAAACCCCTTCCGTTTAATCCCTAAAGCTAATTTACCGATATTCACGTAGAGGTGCGATATTGGCTTATTAGCGCATTAGCGCAATTTTGCAAATGTCGCTAATTGCACCAAATTAGCGTGTAAGATCAATGTAAATTAGCGCCAATTGCAGTGCTAGTACAAATGTGCGCTAATGCGCTAGAAACACATTAGTTTTTATATATCCCGTGTTCCTAGCGGTGTAAGCGCTAAAGTGCAATTTCTGAAGATGAACCAAGTCTAGGAGTCGCGCAATTAGCGCTAATTGCACTTGATTAGCGTTGTAAGCGCTAAAGTGCAATTTCTGAAGATGAACCAAGTCTAGGAGTCGCGCAATTAGCGCTAATAGCGCTAATTGCACTTGATTAGCGGTCTTGCGCTAATAACGCTAATTGCACTTGATTAGCACTCTGGCGCAATTAGCGCAATTAGCGCGATATCCCGTGTTCCTAGCGTTGTAAGCGCTAAAGTGCAATTTCTGAAGATGAACCAAGTCTAGGAGTCGCGCAATTAGCGCTAATAGCGCTAATAGAGTAATTGCACTTGATTTGCGGTCTTGCGCTAATAACGCTAATTGCACTTTATTAGCACTCTGGCGCAATTAGCGCAATTAGCGCGTTAGTCCGTGTTTCTAGCGTTGTAAGCGCTAAAGTGCAATTTCTGAAGATAAAACAAGTCCAGGAGTCGCGCAATTAGCGCTAATTGCACTTGATTAGCGGTCTTGCGCTAAAACGCTAATTGCACTTGATTAGCACTCTGGTGTCATTCGTGTGTCCTCCGGAACCCTGCGGGGCTCTATATAAACATGCTCCGTTAACACAACCTTTTTAGAGACACCCTGTATAATTATGATTTGCTTTAGTGAAACAATAATGCATGTAAGTATTAATCCAGCAATCTCTTGAATGTAATCAACATGAGATTTACGTTTGAATAGCATGTTTTAAGAATGTCAAACAATGTGGACAATGAGTCATGTGACGTATACTAGGCATGTTTGTACTTTCAATTCTCCTGGTGGTTTCCAAATATTGTAACGGGATTCAATAAATGTGATATTTTTTAAACATTTTATGCAATTTTGAATGTCGTCTGCAGACGCTTTGATTTCCAAACAGAGTAACGGGATTCAATAAATTTGATATTTTTGAAACATTTTATTTTAACACCAGCGATGCTATTAGCGCTCGTGATGCAATTAGCGCTATTAGCGCTTTTAGCGCTAATTGCGCGATGGCATCCCTCATTTTTTGGAAAACTTTTTTGATAATAGCGTTTTTCGATCGTATAATAGCGTTTTTAGCACTTACCTAACAAATTAGCGATAATAGCGTTTTTAGCACCAGCGATGCTATTAGCGCTATTAGCGCTCATGATGCAATTAGCGCTATTAGCGCTTTTAGCGCTAAATGCGCGATGGCATCCCTCATTTTTTTGAAAACTTATTTGATATCGTATAATAGCGTTTTTAGCACTTACTTGCAAAATTAGCGATAATAGCGTTTTTAGCACCACCGATGCTAATTAGCTTTATTAGCGTTATTGCGAATTGGCGCTAATTTCGCTAATTATCACGGATGCTATCTCCACGCGCTAATGTGCTAAAATCATGACACCTTACCCCATCCCATATCCTTATTAGCGATATTAACACAAATGGAGCAAATTAGCGCTAATTTCGCTAATTAACACAGATGCTAACTCCACGCGCTAAAGCGCTAAAAAGCCAATCCCGCACCTTCTACACGTATTCACGAACTTCACGTAATACTGGATATAAGTAGAACTAGTGTTAATATTTCAGATAATAGTGCAATTGAGCTTTTATATTGAATTACATTTCTGTCTTTAAAACAAAACTGTAGACGGTTGTACGTGGATTGTCCGGGAGATTACAAATATTGTTATGTATGCATATGCTACAATTCTCTCACCGCGCGCAATATATTATCATCCAATTTTGAAACCTCGCCTAACGCCATAGTGGCCAACACAATGGAAGTCAGTTTAAGACTACGACAGCTAACTACTTTACACTTGAATTACATTGGCCGTCAGCTGAAGCCAAATCAATGATTGATATATTCAACTGAAAATCCGTGATAGTCTTGTTCGTTGGAAAACGACGGAATCAAACTTATAGCTCAGCAATTTTAAAATAATTGTTTGCACAATTCATTATAAAATGTTTTTAAACATTCGACCATAATTGCATCGGGCGTCGACTAGGTGACATGACAATATATCTGTTGAAGACTTTCTACTAGATGCATTATTTAATTAAATGTATGTGGAGATCAATATCTTCTCAGATGGTCACCATATGCCTTTGAACACAATAATGTGTAAGCAAATGTATTGCATAAACTAATAATACATGCACAAAGGGTTCTAAGACACAGACACCACCTGTCATTTCTTACGCTTTTGACAATTACACAATGAGAAACTCTACCCATTTCTTAGACATTCTAAAGCGCGCCAACATGCGTCATGCATTTCCATTCAATAGAAAGACGTCTTTTCAGAAACTTCGACACAGAGGCGTGTAATCTCCAATGTAGATTTAGTATCGGAATCATGCCCAAAGGTTATGAGAACGTACTTCGTTTTGATCTATAATAGACTCCACTTACCAGTCGCTTTATGTAAACACGTCTCGCTTTCAGCGCCACAATTGAGGACCCTAGATCTAAAAGGGGGTTAAGTCACAATCTTGTGAAATTGTAGTTAGTATCAGTTTTCTGCTACAAGGAGGATCTCTGCACCCTCTGTTCAAATGTTAAAGTTAAGTCATGCGGTAAAGCTGTGTAAGAGTCCATGGGAGGTAAAACCCGAATGGGTCAAGTCCACACATGGACACAATGAAACCCAGTTTTTGCCATTTTTCTCAATGTGACTTAACCCCCTTTTAGATCTAGGGTCCTCAATTGATGTTTTCGTCAATACAGGAGCCTTCGCTAATGAATGTTGGGGATTGTTGACCATAGAACTGTCGTCTCGATTGTCCCTTGTTGGTATAACTTTCTCTAACAATCGATATTTGATCCATCCACTTCATGCAAATACACAGTGGTCCATTGAAAAAGCATCTGTAATTATTGGCCTTCCGAGGCGACACTTTTGTTTGCATACTTACACTAATGGTCGTCGGTTAGAAAACATTATCCAATTTCCATAATGAAATAGAAATGTCAACATGAACGTATAGAAAGGATAAAATGAAGTACTTGTAAGAATACATTTCTTTAAATTCTGGCATACTTGAATCCTAATAATATTACCATATTTTATAACTTATTTTAGTCTAACTTTTCACGCTGACCGATATAACTGTAAGTGGCGCAGCTATGGGATGAGAGGGATTGTACATGGCATGGGCGCCACTTCAATACTTGAAGGGGCGCCACTGAGCCGTTTTTATAAACATTAACTTTGAGCTTCTAACTAGAAAAGGCTTACACTACTAAAATGTTGAGTAAAACGTTAATTCAACGTTGAGTAACTATGCAACAGTTCAACAGTTGAGTAAAAATGCCCTATACCGTCAAGCTTACTGTGAACAAAGGCAAGTGGTCATAAGTATGATTGAGAAAGCTAAAACCGCCTATTATTCTGATTCTGTTGCTCAGTGCCATGTTGACCAGAAAGGTCTTTTTCGTGTTGTCAACAATCTCTTGCACAAAAGTAAAGATCCTGTTCTTCCCAGTTGTACTTCTGATCAAATACTTGCCAACAGGTTCTCACAGTTTTTTGTTGGTAAGATTGAGAGTATACGAAGTGGTTTTAATGAGAGTGTTGTGTTTCCATCTAATGACATACAAAAGTCAGTTTGTGTTCCTCATCTTACTGATTTTGAACCAGTTACTGATGCCGAGTTGTTAAAAATGGTAATGAGTGCACCTACCAAATCATGTGAATTAGACCCTCTACCAACATGGGTCATAAAAGAATGTGTTCATGACATTGTTCCATCAATAACTAGTATAATTAACATGTCTTTTTCAACAGGCATTTTTCCTAGTGCTCTAAAAACAGCATATATAATACCTCTTCTAAAGAAGCTTGGTCTTGATAAAGAGGAACTCAAAAATTTTAGGCCAGTTGCCAATTTGTCGTTCCTTGGAAAAATGATTGAGCGCGTTGCTTCATCTCGCCTTAAGACTGTCATTGATGATTGGGAATTGCAAGATCCTTTTCAATCAGCCTACCGTGCAAATCATAGCATCGAGACAGCGCTGCTACGTGTTAATAACGACATTCTGCGTGCAATGGGCAATGGCAAAATAACTGCCCTGGTGATGCTTGATCTCAGTGCTGCGTTTGACACTGTGGATCATAATATCCTACTGCAAAGGCTTCAAAATAACATCGGTGTGTCAGGCGTAGCACTGAAATGGTGTAAATCGTACTTACGGGATAGAATACAACATGTTAGAATTGGTGACACCTTGTCTGAGCCAGTTACACTGAACTATTCTGTGCCCCAAGGTTCCGTACTGGGACCACAATGGTTCGTCATTTACACCGCACCAATCCGTCATATCTTTCAGAAATACAACCTCAAATACCACATATATGCTGATGATACCCAAATTTATTTTTCATTTGACGCTAACCAGACAGCTGCCACTGATGCAATTCATGTTATTGAAGCATGTGTTGAGGAGATCCGTCAATGGATGAAAAATAATTCTCTCAAACTCAACGATAGCAAGACTGAATTCATCTTATTTGGCTCCAAACACATGTTAGACAAGCTTTCTGACACTCACATTAATATAGGCAGCTCAACCATTGCTCCAGTGAAACAAGTTCGCAATCTTGGCTTCATTATGGATGCATCAATGACTCTAACTTCGCACATATCTTCCATTGTCAAATCAGCTTCTTTTCAATTCAGAAGCCTGGGCAAAATTCAGAAATTTCTGGACTCAAAGACAACAGAACAACTGGTTCACGCCTTCATCACTTCCAGATTAGACATCGGCAATTCTCTCCTTCACGGACTTCCTAAAGATCAGATTCATCGTTTACAAGTAATTCAAAACACGGCTGCACGTCTCATCACACGCACAAAACCATCTTCTCACATAACCCCAATCTTGTTTGATTTGCACTGGCTACCAGTTCATCTGAGAGTGCAATATAAGCTTCTCATACTCACTTATCGTGCCATAAATGAACTTGCTCCAGCCTACATCACTGAACTTCTTGCATTGTATAAACCGTCTCGGTCTGGCTTGCGTTCCACATCAAAAAAAAATCTGGTTATGGAAAAGTCGTATCGGTCATGGGGGGACAGAGCCTTTACTATTGCTGCGCCTAGGCTCTGGAATTCACTTCCTAATCATATCCGTGCCTGTTCATCTCTCTCATCATTCAAAACTGGCCTCAAAACTCATCTGATGTATATTGCGTATAATTAAGCTGTTTCAATTAATTTTGTGATTTATTGCATTGTATAATTGTTGCTTTTTTATGCATTATTTGTATATGTATAATGTTCTCTGCTCTGGTTTCATTGTTTCTCTTGTTTAATTGTTCACTGCGCCATGAGTGCTTCGGCAGATTTGCGCGCATAATAAATGTTCAGTATTATTATTATTATTATTATTATATGTTCAACAGTTGAGTAAAATGTTGGGAATTTCTACTCAATTATTGAACATATTGGGAATTTTTACTAAACTGTTGAACATATAAGGGCATCTTTTACTCCACCGTTGAACTGTTGCATAGTTACTCAACGTTAAGTGAACGTTTTACTCATTATTTTAGCAGTGTAGGATTCCAGGTACTTCGAACAATGAGTCAAAACGAATGGACAAATTCTGAGGATCCGAAAGTGTACGGCATGGAGAGCATCGAATATAGCTGAATAACATATCAAATTCCTAACCAAAATATTGTCGACTATTTTCTTAAACTGAGTCACGAATTACTAAGTATTACTCTATGACAAAAACCGTAAGTAACACCTACATGTATCATCAGGAGGAAGAATACAAAGCAGCAGCCAAGGTGATGTATCCATACAAGATGGCGTCATTTGGTGTATGTAAATTGTGATAGAAGTGTCAAGCTGAAAACCCCTTCCGTTTAATCCCTAAAGCTAATTAACCGATATTCACGTATTCACGAACTTCACGAATTTACTGGATATAAGTAGTACTAGTGTTAATATTTCAGATAATAGTGTTATTGAGCTTTTATATTGAATTACATTTCTGGCTTATAAACAACCCTATAGACAGTTGTACGTGGATTGTCTGTGAGATAACAAATATTGTTATGCATGCATGCTATAATTCTCTTATATTACACCGCGCGCAATATATTATCATCCAATTTTGAAACCTCGCCTAACGCCATAGTGGCCAGCACAATGTAAGTTTTAAGACCTCGACAGCTAAACACTTGAATTACACTGGCCCTCAGCTGAAGCCAAATCAATGATTGATATATCCAAATGGGAATCCGTTATAGTCTTGTTCGTTGGAAAACGACGTAATCAAGCTGATAGCTCTGCAATATTAAAATAATTGTTTGCTCAATTCAATATAAAATGTTTGAAACATTCGACCATAATTGCAACGGGCGTCGACTAGGTGACATGTCATTATATCTGTTCAAGCCTATCTACTATGAATTATTTAATTAAATGTATGTGGAGATCAATATCTTTTCAGATGGTCACCATATGCCTTTGAACACAAGAATGTGAAAGCAAATGTATTGCATAAACTAATAATGAATGCACAAAGGGTTTTAAGACACAGACACCACCTGTCATTTCTTACGCTTTTGACAATTACACAATGAGAAACTCTACCCATCTCTTAGACCATCTAAAGCGCACCAACATGCGTCATAAATGTCCATTCAATAGAAAGACATCTTTTCAGAAACTTCGACACAGAGGCGTATAATTTCCAATGTAGATTTAGTATCGGAATCATGCCCAAAGGTTATGAGAACGTACTTCGTTTTGATCTATAATAGACTCCACTTACCAGTCGCTATATGTAAACACGTCTCGCTTTCAGCGCCGCAATTGATGTTTTCGTCAATACAGGAGCCTTCGCTGATGAATGTTGGGATTGTTGACCATAGAACTGTCGTCTCGATTGTCCCTTGTTGGTATACATTTTCTCTTACAATCGATATTTGATCCATCCACTTCATGCAAAATACACAGTGGTCCATTGAAAAAGCATCTGTAATTATTGGCCTTCCGAGGCGACTTTTGTTTGCATACTTACACTAATGGTCGTCGGTTAGAAAACATATCCAATTTCCATAATGAAATAGAAATGTCAACATAAACGTATAGAAAGGATAAAATGAAGTACTTGTAAGAGTACATTTCTTTTAATTCTGGCATACTTGAATCCTAATAATATTACCATATTTTATAACATATTTTAGTCTAACTTATCACGCTGACCGATATAACTGTAAGTGGCGCAGCTATGGGATGAGAAGGATGGTACATGGCAAGGGCGCCACTTCAATACTTGAAGGGGCGCCACTGAGCCGTTTCTATAAACAAAAACTTTGAACTTCTAAAACTAGAAAAGGCTTACACTGCTAAAATGTTGGGTAAACGTTTAATCAATGTTGAGTAACTATGCAACAGTTCAACAGTTGAGTAAAAATGCCCTATATGTTCAACAGTTGAGTAAAATGTTGGGAATTTTTACTCAATTATTGAACATGTATTGGGCATTTTTACTCAACTGTTGAACATATAAGAGCATCTTTTACTCAACTGTTGAACTGTTGCATAGTTACTCAACGTTGAGTGAACGTTTTACACATTATTTTAGCAGTGTAGAATTCCATGTACTCCGAACAATGAGTCAAGAGGAATGGACAAATTCTTAGGATCTGAAAGTGTACGGCATGGAGAACATCGAATATAGCTGAATAACATATCAAATTCCTAACCAAAATATTGTCGGCTATTTTCTCAAACTGAGTCCCGAATTACTAAGTAGTACTCTATGACAAAACCGTAAGTAACACCTACATGTATCATCAGGAGGGAGAATACAAAGCAGCAGCCAAGGTGATGTATCCATACAAGATGGCGTCATTTGGTGTATGTAAATTGTGATAGAAGTGTGCACGGGTATGCTGAAAACCCCTTTCCGTTTAATCCCTAAAGCTAATTAACCGATATTCACGTATTCACGAACTTTACGAATTTACTGGATATAAGTAGTACTAGTGTTAATATTTCAGATAATAGTGAAATTGAGCTTTTATATTGAATTACATTTCTGGCTTAAAAACAACACTGTAGCCGGTTGTACGTGGATTTTCTGGGAGATTACAAATATTGTTATGTATGCATATGCTAGAATTCTCTTATTGAACCGCGCGCAATATAATATTATCATCCACTTTTGAAGCCTCGCCTAACGCCATAGTGGCCAACACAATGGAAGTCAGTTTAAGACCTCGACAGCTAACTACTTTACACTTGAATTACATTGGCCGTCAGCTGAAGCCAAATCAATGATTGATATATTCAAATGAAAATCCGTCATAGTCTTGTTCGTTGGAAAACGATTGAATCAAACTTATAGCTCTGCAATATTAAAATAATTGTTTGCACAAATCAATATAAAATAATTTGAAACGTTCGACCATAATTGCAACGGGCGTCGACTAGGTGACATGTCATTATATCTGTTCAAGACTATCTACTATGAATTATTTAATTAAATGTATGTGGAGATCAATATCTTTTCAGATGGTCACCATATGCTTTTGAACACAATAATGTGTAAGCAAATGTATTGCATAAACTAATAATGAATGCACAAAGGGTTTTAAGACACAGACACCACCTGTCATTTCTTACGCTTTTGACAATTACACAATGAGAAACTCTACCCATCTCTTAGACCATCTAAAGCGCGCCAACATGCGTCAAACATTTCCATTCAATAGAAAGACGTCTTTTCAGAAACTTCGACACAGAGGCGTGTAATCTCCAATGTAGATTTAGTATCGGATTCATGCCCAAAGGTTATGAGAACGTACTTCGTTTTGATCTATAATAGACTCCACTTACCAGTCGCTTTATGTAAACACGTCTCGCTTTCAGCGCCGCAATTGATGTTTTCGTCAATACAGGAACCTTCGCTGATGAATGTTGGGATTGTTGACCATAGAACTGTCGTCTCGATTGTCCCTTGTTGGTATAAATTTCTCTTACAATCGATATTTGATCCATCCACTTCATGCAAAATACACAGTGGTCCATTGGAATAGCATCTGTAATTATTGGCCTTCCGAGGCGACTTTGTTTGCATACTTACACTAATGGTCGTCGGTTAGAAAACATATCCAATTTCCATAATGAAATAGAAATGTCAAAATGAACGTAAAGAAATGATAAGATGAAGTACTTGTAAGAGTACGTACATTTCTTTAAATTCTGGCATACTTGAATCCTAATATTACCATATTTTATCACATATTTTAGTCTAACTCACGCTGACCGACATAACTGTCATGGGATGAGAGGGATGGTACATGCCATGGGCGCCACTTCAATACTTGAAGGGGCGCCACTGAGCCGTTTCTCACTGAGCCGTTTCTATAAACATTAACTTTGAGATATTATAAGGAGCTCGAGCTGATGGTAAAGTGAGTTAAAAGGTAGGTGTTTGTGGTTGGACCCGGGCGCAATATGAGAGCTTTCCATGGGTGCTATTTTCCGTAGCTAGGCCACTGATGCATGTTAGGAAAAAAAAAGAAATCGCAATTTAAGATCATACTTGCAACTATAACTGTATCTTACGATTACACGTGCAAAGCATTTTCGATCAATTTGGTCATCCCCGAGGTGAAAACACACTCCTAAAAAAACACCTCTGAAACCGGCGCAACTATACGATTTATTTCTGTTAACAATATATTGGATTGCACCAATTTAATGGATTGCCCTTGTCACCGGTTCTTTTGCTGGTGTCATTTATATCTAACCGCGGAGGATTTATAATGTAAACCAAAATCCTGCTGTATAAACATTTGCGTTGCAACAATTGAGGACCCTAGATCTAAAAGGGGGTTAAGTCACAATCTTGTGAAATTTTAGTGAGTATCAGTTTCTGCTACAAGGAGGATCTCTGCACCCTCTGTTCAAATGTTACAGTTAAGTAATGTGATAAAGCTGTGTAAGAGTCCATGGGAGGTACAACCCGAGTGGGTCAAGTCCACACATGGACACAATGAAACCCAGTTTTTGCCATTTTTCTCAATGTGACAACCCCCTTTTAGAACTAGGGTCCTCAATTGTGCTTTGGTAACGAAAGAAAAACACATCTTCTCAAAGTATCACACAGCAATAGATCGACATGACTTTGGTCACTACAGAATGACAATAATAGTAAGCCCTAACAATCTCGTAATGAAACACGTGCTCTTCTATTTAAATATGAACTTCAATTTTTTTGAATAAACGCTGATAAGTGAATATCTTCAAAATTGACTTACAGTATGTAAGTTTATCTTTAATTCTTACCTTTTATAAAGCAATGTTTAAAGTTTCCAACATGTTCATGATGTTTGAGAAAAAGATACTTAGCATACACAATATTGGAAACAATGCAGAACCCAAAATAAGAGTTCATGACTGGCACTATAGTAATCTGCCGCCAGTGCCTAAGGGTTTATCTAGAATATCAAGCTGCAGATGATCCATCAATCGATACCTCAATAGTGAATTCGGTTATTTAAAAACATTATTTTTTAAACTAATAACACTTAGTATACTGCTTTTATGATTGCTATTAACAAATTGCCGCAAAGTTGTCAGTGTTTCGAAAGATTCAAATCATACTTTGTAAATATTTACACTTTAACAATTTATGAAGGTTGTCGTAGAATGATTTATACCGGGAACGTTGTATTTAGCTGTCTATGTCAGATTGCTGGTAGGTCTAAAACTACATATATTTAGGAATTTCTCAGGTAATTTTGAATTTCTAACAGAAATTACATACTTTGTTTTGTAAACATTCCAAGTTTTATTATTATGCAGTTCGAATCTTCCGTCCCATACTTGCAATGCATTGGTAAAGACCAATTATTCTGAACATTATGTCACTGGAGTGAACTTGGTCGACCTCAGTTGGTTACCTGCATGAATACACTGTAAGCGTGTATTAATATGCCAATTGTATTCGAGCAGTCACAAAATGCAGTATACTATTTTTTTAATTTGTCTTTTTTAATTTTTGAAATATTTTGAAATATATTTAGAAATATTTTTTTGGATTTTTAAAAAAAAAAAATTGAGAAATTTTTGGGATTTTTAAAAAAAAAAATCAAAATATTATGGTGATTTTTTTATTTTATTTTTTTTTAAAAAGTTTTTTTAAGTTTTGTTGTTGTTGTAAAGTCAGATTCTCACTGCATAATAATGATAAAATTGGATGGATTTTTTCGCATGATACACAAATATATTGGTCTCGCTATGAGTGTTAAAAATATTGTGCTCGACTGCGTCTCGCCCAATATTTTTTAAAACTCATAGCTCGACCAATATCTTTGTGTATCACGCTCAATCCATCCAATTTTATATCAATATCATCTGTTTAAAATCACCAGCAATGTTCAGCAAAAAGGAATAGTTGAAATATTATACAGCTAATGTGCTGTGTTATGTTTTAATCGTAAAGCGAAGGTACTGAATTCACTAAATCTCCGTCTTTTCTCCGTATATAGTATGTAAAGTAGGTGATAGCTATCCTTTATTTGGTAATTGTGTTCAATTATCACATCGTATTATTATTATTATATTATTTATTATTATTATTATTTACTTTAGACACTCATGTAGTTTAGTGATAGATGCAGCAGTGCTCCAATTCATTCTACCCAGTTCTGACATCTTTGTGTACTCATACACCATGCTCACGCAGATATATTATGCTAAGCACGTAACAACCAGTGAAACCTGTATTCTATAGCACAACGTTCAAGTAGGCCATCTTGGGGAATCAAACACTAATGTGCCAATGAAAGCTGTGACATTTCGCGATCAGAGAACGAATACACATGAGAGGTCTATTTCACTGATCGAAAAACACCCAGAGTCATCTGAATGCGAAATAAGGTGGTCGATTATATTCCATGTTGGCTCTCAATCCTCTCTTGGAGATTCTATGTGTTACAGCATTATGTTTGGCTTGCATGAGTCAAGTGTTGTGGTAAATCATTGGCAGCCACGTCTGCGTTTATCTATAAATGTCAAATATAAATACCCTAGGCTGTATAAATACGAAATAAAAGAGCAAAACTGGTTATTGAGCCAATGTTAAAGCATACTCGAACAGTTCGTGATATGAATTCAGTTTGCCACGATAAACTGTAACGCAGTAGCACTGGCCAGGGATATTCGATAAGCATGATAAGAGTGGCACTTTGTAGTCTCTGAACATGTTTGGGTAGCTCTAAGCATTTGTAAAAGGATGCTCCCTCGAGAACATCCCTAGGGTCGGAAATAGTGTGCGTTAAGGTCAATGAACACTCGAGTATTGTGTCTCTGACGTTAAAGCCTACAGATCATCATTTATAAGCTAAATTGTATGTGTAATTTTAAATATATTTTTATATATCAGCAAATGTAATCTAAATGAAAATAAAGTAATACGTTCTTTACATCATAGTGATATACACATTGTTGGTATCATTAGAATTGATAATAGCCATTTTGAGACATGATGTCCAGAAAACTAGCCATAACGTAACATAACATAACAGTGTTATTCAATGTCAAATAACATTTCCTTCTGATTTCAACAACCTACTTGCATATTATTTAAAAATGCACTGTGTTTCATATTGACATATGACGTTGACAGTTGGCTTCGCTTTACGGGCTGTTGTGAGAACTATTAACGCTTTAGTTATTTTATCTCTGTTAATGTTAGATACGGATTTTTCCACATTAAAGGTAGCCACAGGCAAAAGGAACCACACAACTACTTTTTACTGCCTTTGATTTCGAATGGCAAAACAAAATATGATTGATAAAATAATATAATGTTGGCACTCATTGGTCATTTATTGATGATAACCCTATACTCATTTGGAGATATTTGTGTGTATTTTAAGGGGATAAATCTGAGTGTGCAACCACCAGCCAAGAGTTAGCTAAATACACAGCAATGCATTTGTGAAAATTAAACCCAAAGTTAGAACAATCATGTCTTCAGTCAGATGTTGTACCCTATATGAATACCAGAAAACAAAAATAGAACAAAAGGTCATTGAGCCAATTGTAGAGCATATTTAAACAGTTCGTGATTTATCTACAAATGAAAATACCCTTTATAAATACGAAATAAAAGAGCAACACTGGTTTTTGAGGCAATGTTTAAAGCATACGCAAACAGTTCGTGATTTGAATTCGGTTTGCCACGATAAACTAGAAAACATTGGCACTACCCATGGATATATTCATATTCGATAAGAGTGACACTTTGTAGTCCTGAACATGTTTGGGTAGCTCTAGCATTTGTAAAAGGATGCTCCCTCGAGAACATTCCTAGGGTCGGAAATAGTGTGCTTTAAGGCCAATGAACACTCGAGTATAAAGTGCCTCGGCTCTTTAAGCATACATATTGTCAATTGTACAGACTGTAAGTAACAAACACATTATATAGTTGCATTTATGTATCAACGACAATAACAAATACTGCAGTGACATAAGGTTTAAAGCATACATTTTTAAATGTTTTTGTAAATGCTTTTATTTAAAAGTAATCCCAATTTCAAAAACGATGTCATACAATTAGTAGGACCAGTTTCACTGTTTTTTAGTATTGAACCGTTTGTTTTTACTAATTGAAATGATTGGCTATGCATCATCATGCAGGGCTTATGAGTGAGAACGAAGGACAAATATCTTATCACTTTTCCCTCTTTATAAATAATTATTTATTATTTGATTATGTTTAAACACAAACTGTTATGAAATGTAACCTTATTCAACCTTGAATAGGGGGCTTTTGTTTGTGTGTTTTGGGACTACTTATACTATAGACTATACTGGTCACATCTCCGTAATTATAGACCATTGCAAAATCGAGATCGAAAAACGTCAGGAAAAAAGAATACGTGGACTGAGTGCGTATAACACTAGACTCGTGCCTCCTTAGGGACGCACCATTTGATTTTCAGGGGGGGGGGGGGGGGGGGGTAGGAAGTTGGGTTCGGGGGCGAATTTTTTTTGGGGCGCCGCAAGGGGTTATTTATTTATTTTTGCGCCGGCGAAGGCGGCGAATTTCTCTTTTTTTAATGTATCCATTCATATTGAGTTGGGTGGGGGTAGAATTTTTTTAATTTTTTTAACTCATCAGGGGGGATTTTTTTTTTGTTGGCCTGCATATAGAGGGGGAATTTTTTTCTTCCGAAAACTTCCTACCCCCCCCCCCTGAAAATCTAATGGTGCGTCCCTTACTAGCCCAAAACCATGAAAACTGTGCCACTCTACGGGTTATTACCACTTTACACGCGGCTATTAGTTTTACCATATACAAAACAGATTTTTCAGAATCCTTTCCCAACTTTCAAAGTCTATCTAAAAACTAAACGAATGCTAGGCATGTTTATACTTATTTTGATGCATTTCTCATGGTGATTCCAAAAATAGTGATGAATTTCAAAAATCGTGACATTCTTGAAACAATTTGTGAAATTTCGGAATGTCGTCCGCCGCACACGCCCTTGCCGCGTGGAAAGAGTTAAAGACACCGGGCGGGTGAAAACACGTTTTTCAACTGGGTGCCTAAACACTCGGCTAATCGGAAACATTCGGATAGCTCGAACAAATTCGGATAGTTGAAGGAATTGATTTTACTGGTAACTGGTAAGGAAACACAAACAATAATACAATTATAACACGTTTGACAAGTCTGTAGTTTTTGACAAATTTGTTATCATCAAATTTCATATAACTTAAAAGTAATGCGTTCTATAAAACAAAATAGCGATATATACTTTTAAAGGCAAAGGTCCACTCTGGTTAGTTCACCCAGGTTGAACTGGCTTACACCAGTTCATTTGGTGACAGATGGAATAGAGTTAAGATGGAAAAATATCAAACTTGAGATATTCCCAAAGGATATGGCTGGTAAGAGGGGACCTAAGGGTTTAAGAACATTATTGCTATCCTTATAGTTAATCATATTAGCCATTTTTCATACCTTTTTTCCGGGAAACTATTTATTTTTAGCCATAACGTAAACATTGTTATTCAATGACAAATAACATTTCCTTTAATTTCAGCAACCTACTTGTATATTATTTAACAAGCGTGCGAGAGTGTGGTTCAAATACACAGTTTTATCACTTGTTTAAATTAAATGGCCATCTGAGTTTTCAGTTTTTATTTCTGAAAAATGGCTGATACGCATTCTACAACGAACTGTGCCGCATTGACATCCAAATGTTAACAATTGGCTTATAATTCAATGCTTTTAACATGTTTATTATTGCTATGTGGTATTCTCTGTCAACATTGGAAATCTAAGTCGAGAAGAAAAAAAAGAAGATTATGCGGACATTGACCGCAAAGTCTCGCTAACCCTGTATTTGTACGGACTACTGTCCTCTCAGTTCTATTTCTCAGTTAAGATCCGTGTGTAGTGTGTTAATATTTGATTGGATCGTTATGAGGCAACAGAAAGCATGTTTATTATTCGATCGTACTGATATATTTTTTACATATGATATTCGGTCCCGTAATTTATTTAGTTCAACATCGTGAGAATATAAAAGAGTGGAATTTATTTCATCATATTTATCGTATATAACCTAACATGGATACCTCTGGAATACTGGACACGAGGCTATGCTTTACATGTTACGCTACTGTGAAAAGTCGTATATTGCCTTTAAAAGCACGTCAGCTGGCAACATGATGGAGTAATGTCACGTTTGTTTTATTTTCCCAAATTCAGAGAAAATAATGCACTCATTTTATAATACCCTTAGGTTATCCGTGTTTTGAAATGGTATAGCAGCCAGGGGCGGACTGGGACCTGAAAGCGGCCGTGATAGCAGCTATCATTAACCTTCATGCTCCCAGTGGCGTAGCTCAGTGGGGGGGGGGGGGGGGGGGGGGGAGGGGGTGCAAATGCCCCACCCCCTGACGGAAAAAACTATTTGGCCCCCGCCCCCACCCCCTCTAAAAATAAAAAGAGGGACAAATAGAAAATAGAAACAAATATGATAAAAGACTGAGATAGAGTGCTTGGGCACTGGTTAACTGTGCTTTTTTGTTGTTGCCTGTGCGACATTTTTTGACTTCACCCCCCCCCCCCCCCCCCGGTATGCGCTTATACCGATACATCATCTACCCAAGTATGGTGTATATGCAACATTTCGTTTGCTAGTTACGTTTGTTCTCGTGTTTACCCAATCAGAGGCATTGCATGAAAAACCATGGCATAAAGATCAAAATAACACGCATTTTCTGAAAGGTCTTGACCTAAGCTTTAATTTGATATATAACACTAAGCAGTAGGTCTACGGTAACATTGAGAAAATGTGTTTCCAAATTTAGGTCAAATCAACCAAAACCGCCCCCTTAACATAAATGGTACACACGTATGATCTTAATAAGCGATTTCCTCATTTTAATATAAGGCGAGCTGTCGGGTGTATCGCAAAATATGATTGATGTAGAGAATACACTAAACTGAGTTAAGGATTTTTCGAAACACGATGCACCTGATTCGTAATAATGTATGCATGTCATGCACCAAATCAATTGAATGTCGAATGCAACTCCTTGTTCTGGTATAAAACAAATATTGCACTCGTCTCCGACTCGTGCAATATTTGTTATAGCTCGTGCAATATTTTCTTGTATCACCCTCGAAGCCATCCAATATTATATAAGTATCTGACTAACTATTACATAAGCTTTCAAATGATACAATTTTTTTGAAAATTGAAGTAATACATTAGAAAAGAAGTTACATAATTATTTTTTATTTTTTATTTTTTATATTTCACTATTTTGTTTTGCTTTGTATCTCAAAATACACTTTGCCGGCATAATGTACTTATGACATTGTGTGTCACATCTAGATTTCCTGCTGGTCATTCGTAAATCAGAACATATTCCATCAAATATAAACATACATGTAAAATCACACAGACACATATTATATTGACGTCTAGTACAGTAATCATATAACGTCACGGACTAAAGCAAGAAGTTGCTCAAAACAGGATCGTATAATAGGTTCAATATACATCACGGCATATGGCAACGGTTCACGTTATATATTTCCTTATTTAGAAAATGTTTCTCACAACATTTTATCAGCAACGCCATAAATGTCAATCGATACTATTATTGGATTCATCCAAAGTAAATAATCAGTAAGACTGTTTCCAGTCCATATTTGTATTATTTATTCGGTGCTGTATGACCACGCACTGACCAGACCGCGATACAATTAGTTTATGATTAGATTGTTTTGGTTTCCTAGGGAATGTTTCACTTTAATTAGAGTTATTCTTAATTCTCCAGGCCTAGGTGACATAATGTTTCCCGTGGCAAAATCAATAATATTGTTGCATACCAAAAGCAGCTTAAGGCCCTGTCACACCATAACGTATCGCCTCAACGTATGCCAACGTATGCGAAATATCGAAAAATACGTTGGTGTACGTTCGTGTACGCTGATATAAGTTAGGGGTACGTTGGGGATACGTCGTTTACGTTAAGAGCACGCTGTGATACGCTGTGACAATTTGGAACACGAACAAATATTGAGCATGCTCAAAATTTCTCGACGTACTCAACGTGTGCTTAATACTTTCTGCATAAGTTCCCGGTAAGTTTGTGGTACGTTAAATATACGTTGACATACGCTGACATACGTTAGTGGTACGTTACTCGTACGTTACTCGTAAGTTGGTATACGTTGATGAACGTAGGCTGGGGGAAACGTACAGCCAACGTAGTGATAACGAGTTAATAACGTATATGTGCCGTATGTCTAACGTATGCCTGACGTATTTCCAACGAGTTTCGACGTATTCTCACGTATTCACCTTATGCCGGGCGATCGTGTAAGGCCCTGTCACGTACCCATAGCATATCCATAGCGTATTGAACGTATACATAGCGTATGACTAACGTATTGATAGCGTATTACTAACTTATAACATACTTATGACAGCGTATCACAGCGTATGCGAGCGTATGTGAGCGTATGACTAACGTATGATTAACGTATACTTAACGTAGCGTAGCGTATTCGTAGCATATGATGATGGGTTGATGTGTTTAGCACGACAGACCATGAAGAAGTGAGGATGAGATACTCAAGGGACCCATTTATATACTCAAACCCTCCACAAGTTCCCAAAACGCTGAATGCGCGCTAGCTGTACGGTAGCCCTGTCACACCATGGCGTATCGCCTGAACGTATAACAACGTATGCGAAATATCGAAAAATACGTTGGCGTACGTTGGTGTACGCTGATACAAGTTAGAGTTAAGTTGGGGATACGTCGTTTACGTTAAGAGCACGCTGTGATATGTTGTGAAAATTTGGAACACGTCGAGCCCGCGAAAAATTATTGAGCATGTTCAAAATTTCTCGACGTACTCAACGTGTGCTTAACTTACGTTCTGCATAAGTTCCCGATAGGTTCGTGGTACGTTAGACATACGTTTACAAACGCTGACATACGTTAGACATACGCTGACATACCGTTAGAGGTACGTTAATCGTCTTAAGTTATAGGTTGGACATATAGATTTACCCTTCTAGATATTTTAATAGTTATCATCTAGGCTGCGTTTACTTGAACTGGCAACACTTGTCCCGCCGTGTACGAAACCCAATTTCTGCAACGGCATAAGTCACGTGTTCGTTGTACGCCGAGGATACGCTGAGGATACGTCGAGCACGGCAGACATACGCTACGAATACGTTGGTCATACGCTCGCCGATCGCATACGCTGTGATACGCTGTCATAAGTTTGTTATAAGTTAGTGATACGCTATCAATACGTTAGTCATACGCTATGTATGCGTTTAATACGCTATGGATACGTTCATTCCATCACCGATGTTGACGCAATTCGTTGGGAAGTTGGACGTTCTTGGACGTTCTCGGACTCTGACAATTTTCGAGCTATTTTTTTAATACGTCGGCATACGTTCATGCCACGTTCAGGCCATACGCTATGGTGTGACAGGGCCTTTAGTTAGTGTTTTCTGTTAGAAATCTTTACGTATAATTAATTTGATTATGTTTAAATACAACATATTTTAAAACGCAGTGTTATCCACCCCTGAAGGGATAAAAACCTTCACAAATTAGGGGTACACATTTCTGAATCATGTTCAAATAGTTACCAAAATCAGAACATTGGGAAACAAATACATAAGAAATACCGCAACAAATCAGATGCTATTTGTCTTTATCTCTACACAAATCGTTACATTGGTAAACCAATAAGAGACACAAGAAATGTCGAACAAATTTGGATGCATCATATTTAAATCGTCACAAAAAATCGGAACATTGGAAAAAACAATATAGTACATGAGAAAAAGTCGAAACAATCCGGTGTGGTTATTTTCTTGATCTCTACACGAATCGTTACATTGGGAAAACAATGATAAAAACATAAGATCCGAAATGTCGAACAATTTGGATGTACTATTTTCAAATCGTTACAAAAGATCGGAACATTGGAAAAAACAGTGTAGTACATAAGAAATAGTGGGAGAAAATCAGATGGTTGTTTTTCTTCTTGATCTCTACACAAATCGTTACATTGGAAAATCAATGCGATACATAAGAAATTTCGAAAACTTTGGATGTATCATTCTCAAGTCGTTACAAGAAATCGGAACGTTTGAAAAACAATAAGGTACATAAAAAACGTAGAAAAATGTGGATTTGTAATTTTCAAATCGTTACAAAATATCGGAACATTGGAAAAACAATAAAATACATTTAAAGAACAAAATTCGATGTGATTTTTTCTTGATCTCTACGCAAATCGTTACATTGGATAAAAAATAAATAAGATACATTATGTAAACAAAATTTGGATGTGTCATTTCCAAATCGTTACAAGAAATCGCAACATTGGGAAACGATAAGAAACATAAGAAATGTCGAAAAATGTTATTTTCAAAAATGCTCAAGAAATTGGAACACAAACAACGCTACCTACGGTACCCATTATTAACTATGACGTTGAGGGCAGTATAGGGTGTAGTATTCTTTGTAAACGTTTTTTTACATTAAAAAAATTCCTGCCCAAAATTTGGCCATACATAAACGTGTCACGTTTTATAAATATGTTCTTATCTAGGAAATGTTTTTCATACACTCTTATCAGCAATTCCATGAATGTCAACGGATACCGTTATTAGATTAATCCAAAGTAACCAATCAGTAAGATTGTTTCCAGTCCGTATTTGTATTATTCATTCGGTGCCGTATGACCATGCACTGACCTGACCGCGATAAAATCAGTTTATGATTAGATTGTTTTGGCTTCTAAGGGAATTTCTTTCCACTTTAATCAGAGTTATTATTCTAGAGCATGTATGTGAAGGGAATACAACGACAATAATTCAATTCTATTGGTGAACGTGATGGGTGACTGACTGCGATGTGTTACTGTACGCAGACACGATGATCTCACGCCGATACAGATTGAGTCAATCAATGCAGGTCCCATTTTCAAAAAAGTACCTTTTGGTAAAATGTGTATTTTGTAAATGGACTACTTTTTTTCCTATGCAGTTGCTATTATTATATCAAATTTAACAATTCTGTTTTCAGATCAGTTTTACAAATAAAATATGTTGAGATTTTGTCTAGTAATCCACTACTCAAAATATGGACAAAACCATCCATTATCACACAACAGTCGGGCAACCACAACTAAATTTCCATCTTTAAGCAGCCCGTCGCTGAGATCGTCGACGTCCACCACCATCCATCACCACTCAGCGAATGGGAGCGAAACGGGTGTGCTGTTCTTATAAGGTCCTCACCAGGCTCTCACCATTCGCCGCCACTTTTACTCACCCAGAAATAGTTTTGAGGATGCCCGTCGCTGAGGTGGTAGACTGCCACCACCGTTCACCGGGTGCGCCGTCCTTATAAGGTTCTTATTCCGGGCTCTCACCGTTCGCCGCCGCTATTCCTAACCCGGCAGGAGTTGTGAGCATGCTCAAACTCCTGCCGGGCGCGGATGGCCGGGAAAGTTCCCTGAACGTTATCAACGGACGGGAAACTGCCCACCGTGTGTCCTCGACGTGTGCCGCCGTCCGCACCATTTTTTTCACGCGGTTAGGGGCCGCCAAGCTCACACGGATAGGCCTACATGTGACAAAAACAGAGAAGTCCGGAGTGCGAGTGAAGCGACGAGCTTGAGCGCTCAGCTTATCAAGGGTGGTTTATGACGTCATCAGGGCCGTTTGGCCGGTGGCCCGGTACCCAGGCGTTCCGAGCGTTGAGGACTCGGTGAAGAGGTAGTATGAGTTCGGTACCTACCGGGGAGGACCCGGTATAGATCCGGTATAGAACGGTATGGACCCGGTGACAAAAAAACACAATGCGGCCGTTAACAATATTATTTCACTGATTGTTCACCGTGTTTGACTCTGGTGTTTTTCTATTAGACGGTAAGGGTTCGCCCAGCTCACAGGGATATATGTGGAGGCATATAAGACTGGTACAGGTAATACGTAAACATAAACACAACCTATACATGGATACTTCGATGTCACGCAAATACCGTTACCCGACCACCCTGAACTTGTTGAATTATTATTTTTGTAAACCACGACAATATATTTTATTATTGATTCAAATATGCTCTATATTCAATTTAACGATAGATACAGGCTTCATCTGTCGTCACGTTTTAGATCATAATATCGTTTCGAAACTTTGAGACCGTAATCTTGTCCAGGTTAAGGAAAATAGAGCAATCAATCGTTGATGCGTTCCTGGCAGTTAGACGTCTTTTCCCTATACACTTTAATCAACGCATGCCGGTATTATTAGTGGTTCCTGAATTCTAAGACATCTGTCATCATGTAAAAGCCGTTGAACCATCCAGCAAGTCTTTACATGTTATCTAATGATACATGCATGTAATATGCATTATTTATTATTTATTATACTAATATACCCAAGTTACACATTATACATCGGAAGTTAAATGACCGTGTAAGGACGAAATATGAGATGCGTTTCCCATTAAACTCCATTAAGCTAAGTAGTGACCAACTAAGTAAGTGGTCATAGGGGACTGTCAGTGTGAGAACATTAGCATGCCAACCCCTTGACCGTTTAAAAGATACTGCAGAGGATTACGAAGTAACATTCGTCTAAACATGAATTACGAAAATTGAAAATAAAATAGATATTTACAAAAGATGCCTCGTCAGCAGAGTGCTACCGCACATGTGCACATGACTTACATTGTACGGGAGCAGCATTTTGTTAAAGTAAATACGTAGCTTTAATACAGTGGCGGGATTTTTATTTCCTAAACTACCGTATACTATGACTTAGTTTGACTACATTAATATAGCGTACAGGGTTAATCAGAAAGAACGGGCGCTTTCTTCGCAAAGACGTCACAACAATTTTAGGCACGTATATTCAAAATGGTAGTGCTAGAAAGATTCATAATTTGGCCTCATTCACAAACAAAGTAAAAAAGGATCCTTTGCGTTATCATGTTACACTAAAATGAAGAAAAGCCCCCTCATTTTAAAGCCCATTCACAGGATGGTCGAATTAAAAAAAACCAAACCATTAAACAATGTATTCTGACGAGTGCCGCTTTCCTAATCAGCTGAGATACTTCTTTCCATGTGTCTCTCCCTTGAATTCATGTATTTTCGTACTCATAATTCCATAGTTCTATTTACTTTCAGACATTTCAAGATTTTGTATCCAACATTCATGTGCCTTCCAGATTTCCTCACGAGTTTTATTGATTGACATCTCTGATGAGGTCCAGAGCCTGTGACACATGATTTCAATCCATAACGTACAAAAGGTTTGACCCATAAAGTTTAGTACTTTATATATAGGTCATCGAAGACATTATTCTGTGTGTGGTGAGAATGACCCCGTAAGCTGGGTCTAGACCCCAAACCCCCTGAAAATATTACAAGGGTCAAATTGCAAATAGTCTTAGAATGTTGTATGGAAACCAAACTGTTCCAGAGATCTTACGGAGCAAAAAGGTTAATAGTTGTATTTCCACCCGATGTTTAGTTTTCGAGATATAGGGCAAAATAGGTCAAAGGTCAACATGTTCCTAAAATTCGTTGTACAGCGGTCAAATTTTCAACATGTCCTGATTTTATTGAAAGTGGTCTGAAATTGTTCAGATGGATACAACAAGCCAGTACATGTATGTACTCTGTACACTATGTGTGGATGGGATGTATGTACACAGAGCATACTGAGTATAGCAATGTATCTTCTATGTTGCAACAAAGTTAACAAGCTCAATGTACCGGGGCGCAATAACACTGAAAGTTTGAAAATGTAGGATATCCCGTATTTATGATATGCCATAGCTAGTGGCCATCCTTGTTGTTACCTCCCCGAGCAATAATCCCCTGAAGGTTTAGACGTATTGAACTTGTTCATGAATATCATTTCAGCGGTGTCAAAATATAAACTACGTACAATATACATGTACGTTACAGTATACGTAGTTTATATTTCAGCTTAAACAATTAATATGGGATATCCTACATTCTTACACTATTTTATCAGAGTTATTGCGCTTTAATCCGTTACTATAACGGAATAAAGCTTATTTGTATTTAAATATAAAATGCATTGGGATGCTTAGTATGCTCTGTGTACATACATAACATATGTACACAACGTGTATATAGGGTGAGCCAAAATAGTCAGGTCCCGATTTGACCGATTTTTTAAACCAGTTAAAATGCAAAAATTAATATAGTTAATGACTTGCCTAGCAAGGTGGCATTACTATCTATAACCTTATTTTTTTAAAATTCAAATTGATTATTCAAAACAGGAGATATGTGCATTTTTCCAAATTCTGCATTACGTTCCATCGTCCAGTATAGTGTGAGCCCAATTTCAAATATTGTCTGACCATGGTCTGACAGGGACTGACATATTGAATTGACTACCATGCTAGTATTTGTGTGTGAACATGGTGTGAACATGGTGTGAATGGACCAACTGTCTAGACGACCCGAAATGGCACTCGCTGTAACCACGCTGCAACACTCCTGCTATTGGCATAGTATGTCGGTCTTTAGCCCCATTGGTCTACATTTTAACTAAAATCTGTTATATTATTGTACTTTTTTAATTTGAACTTTGTTATATTTGACAAAATCTGAAATTACACTAGTTTTCAAACAAATTCAAGTTCAAACATTGAGTTTCTAAATGCAAGAACATTGAAAAGTCGCGTGTTGGGCAAAAAGAATCCACCCAAGAATTGTTCAATTCAATACGTTGACCGCACGCTGGGACGACCCTGAGGCAGTCTGTCTACAATCTAGCCACATGAATTGACACACGCGGTGACTTTCAGCCACATTGGGCTAAGTTTTAAAACAAAAATCTGATCCAGGGATAAAATATTGTGACTTTTTTTTCGAATTTTGAACTTTTGACTTTAACCAAATTTGAAATAGTACAAATTGAAGTTAAAGTGTGAATTTCTCAACACAAAAACTTTCAAAAGTAAGACGTTGGGCTTCTTTCCACCCAGAAAATTATCCAATCTAAATAAACTTGTGTATGATTAAACTTTGAACATTTTCTGTCAGAATACTTTTAGCTGATTTCGTTAATATCCTATGAAATCCACTCGTTCGACCAGCAAATAATATAAACATTATTCATTTATGAAAATTTAACACAAGAAAAACAACAGCAACAACGGTAATAATTACGTTTCTAAAGTCCCCATTTATACCATGCTAGTACCAAGTTCTTCCACTATGGACAAAACCAGGATACCACCCCTGCGCGGTGGGGCCTTGAGCCGTTCTTGGCCAGCGATCCTAGTATATAGCCGGGGTACAAAATACACAGGCGTGGTGCAATAAATCAAATAAATCAGCCAAAGAAATTATTACCCCGGATACCAGGGCATATCCGTGGTCAAAAAAACTCAGAATATAAAGGGAACGGAATCGTAATGTGTGAAATAAAATCTGTTCCAACTTATCTAAGGGAACCCTATGGATGTACAAGAGTAACGCGCGCCTTTTGAATATTGTTAATCAAAGGCGTGTTGGTATTCACAGCACTTACAATAGGAAAAGAGATTATAGTCTTTGCGGTTATATGTTTTAATAGTTTTCGTGTAATCAGAGAAAGCCTATAACAAACATTATTAAGTGTTAACAAAATGTTGCCCAAGGTATTTTGAAACTTGTTATTTTAATCGAACTGATATGAGAGAAGTCTGAGAGAAGAACAGATCGTATGTGCTTTGACAACTTACCAGTCCAAGTGCATAGTCCATATTTATGAATATGTTTGTGCAATACAGAGTTATGTTATAATATATTTTAATACTTTGCATGCAATATCGTTTTATTTATCAGAGATTCAACAACAACAAAATATGTTATTTTGGTATAAATTGCAACAGTTATACAGTGTGTTGTGTTGTATGAATAACTAATATTACAGTAGTGTTAACATCCATCACCAAAGTTTGAACACTTTGGATTTCGCGTCTTTTTGGAAATATGTTGTAAATCTGGCGTGGAATATGATATTGTCGTTAATACATCACCAAGTATGAAAAAGTATGTCTACTCACATTAAAAATGAAAATAATTACCAATTTTGTACAGGAAGTTTTTTTCCTGATTTTTTGAAAACGGGACCTGGCTATTTTGACTCACCCTGTACATGTGTGAGTATTGGGTGACAAGCTATAACAAGAATAGTTGACCATATCTACTAGTTTAGCAGCTATTAGTTTCATTATGTCAAATGTCAGGAAGCTATACCGCTGATATGTGCTAACCTTTGACCTAATGAAACTAATATAGTCCTATGCTTTACTTGACTGTTCTGCTCCTGGATCTTAGGGACAGTTTGGTATGATAGCAAGGTGTGGTCTTTAGCACCCTACAATTGGTTATGAATATACGGGCCTGACTTTTCGGTGGTGCCTTTACTGAAAAAGTGCCCCTTATTTTTAACCCGTAAGTGCATATTCATTGTACACAGGTGCAGTTGAATGAATAGGTGAGAAACATTTTCTTCACAACAGAAAACACTCGTTCCTAAATTGGACGTGCTCTAATAACGTCACGTAGTTGATCTTAAAGCAAATCACTGCTCTGGATATTTCCACATGTGCTGAGACGTGATCGGATTCTTAAACATGACATTTAGGCGAGAAAGATTGATATATTATTATTATGAAGTTAATTGCAAACTAGTTTATTTGTAACTGTAGTGTTGATAAACTTATTCGTCATCAAACTTTCATACGAATAAAGCATTAAAACTTATCAACTTTAGTTTGTGGTGCTACTTATTTTTACACATTCTCAACAGTAATGCTTTTTAAATTTTATTCATTGAGAGGGTTAAACGGAATAGATGACAAGGAGATGCCCGTTTTGACCGGAAAAAACACGGGGTATTGATGGCGGATTCCCTGAGATGACTCAAAACATTCAATATATCCGATTTTGATTTTTGGCAGCTGCTCCAACTTGATTGAAAGATGCCACCTTTTGCAAGTTTTTCATATGCATGTTTTTATTTTGCTTTCCTGCTTTCGCTTGATAACGACGTTGTAACACATCTTCCTTATGCCATGTACCAAACTATTACTTATAAGTCACACTACGGGTTCAAAGTCGCCATTATTCAGTTTTTCAGTTAATCATTGATATGAGAGGTTAAACGATTAAAAGTGAACTCAGAGCACATTATTCATTGTTTGCACACTGTTATTATGGCAGTCAGACGAATACAACCATTTACGCGTTAATGCTGAGTCGAGTACTTTAATTCGCGCCGACGTCAGTGAACAAAGTGTAACGGCCAAGCATGTGGAAAGGAATCGCTCCATTTTGACCAATCTTGTTGCTTTGAAAACACACCCAGTAGCCCGGTCCAGTAGCAAGGACGAATGTCATTAAACAGGTGTTTTATAACTTGGCACGTTATAATATAACTGTTCCTTGGAATTTTTCCAGATGTGAAAATAACTTGATTATTTGAAATATTTTCCGTTGGCGTCCGAGAAAACACATTTTATGTTGATTTTGTAACGCAGTCCAGCCTGAGATATATTAGTTGTGCCATTTCAGTTAACGACTCAACAGAAGGGTGGGTAATTATGATTGCAATGCACTTTATATTACCAAAGTTGATAAAATGTCTTGTATTGGGGCATGACGTACATCAAATTAAGTGTGAACTATCTTGTTCATGCTCTGATAACCACACGTCTTGGAATGCGTATTTTTCACTTTATTTTTTGTTTGATTTTTCTTTCAGATATAAGTACTCTCAAGTGATCTGCGAAAGTTCAAAACCTACCCTCGTAAAATGGATCCCTGATAAATTGCACTTCTACCTTTTGCCATTGTATAGATTCTGTCATTTTACGACCAAGCTTGCTCTATGTTGATGATTTTGTCGGCTCTTCAGTTAAACAAGTTAGAGTTTATTGCACCTCCTCTCTACTTTCTTAAGTAACTAGTCTAGGATACCACAGCTCCGGCTCCCCTCTACACCGTGTTTCATCTGAACATGCCCCGAATATTACTTAACAGTGGTGTAGCTATGTGGCAACTGTCATGGACATGTCGTCCACAGAAAAAAAGTAACATCTTGTTACATGTATATTAACTGTTAACGACATATTTAAACAGGTGTTTTTGCAACTTTGAACGTTATAACAGTTCCTTGGAATTTTCAAGATATGAAAATAACTTGATTATTTGAAATATTTCCGTTGGCGTCCGAGAAAACACATTTTATGTTGATTCTGTAACGCAGTTCAGCCTGCGATATATTAGTTACCGACTCAACAGAAGGTACTGATGATTTCAATGCACTTTATATTACCAAATGTGATAAATGTCTTGTATTGGGGCATGACGTACAAAAAATTAAGTTTGAGCTATCTTGTCCATGCTCTGATAACCGCACGTTTTGGAATGCGTATTATTCACTTTATTTTTTATTTTTTATTTTTTCACAGAAAAAAATAAATGGAAAATCTTGGTACATATATCTGTTAACGATATATTTAAACTAGAAACTAGATAGTAGTGATATAGAGCAGCTGTCAAGGATTATAATTAATGGAAAATACAACAATACCAGACATGCGAGATCATTAAAGACGCTTTCCAGCAACACTTATATTATATATACATACACACCCCACATCCGAAGATGAGAAGGGTTGCGCATCACAAACCAACATATAAAGGATCGCGTAGGCGATTCAATAGGGACCTTGAACATTGCAAATAAATAACAGTGTGGAGGCATAACTTCTGCTCTTCACGCTAATTAGTTTCCATACAGCAACGTTTTATGGACTTTTTAGTGTTAAAATGGCAATTTTTTGTTTTGAGAATACTTCCAATGTTTTATTATTCAAGCTTAGGCGTGGCGTCGATACGGATCGACAATATATTGCTGACGTACGCAGTCACATCCTCAAGTTCACTTCCTCAATATTTCTTGGTGGGATCCACAATTTTGTAGATTTATCAATCACAATTAGACCATGTTTAGACAGACAGCGCAAGCAACATTCAAGATCCCCAATATTGCTGATTTTAACGAGTTTAAGTGGCCAATATAATATGCCACTTCATAAGTCAGACACTAGCTATTGTTGTGGAGAGGTCATTTCAGTTTTAATAAACGCTAACTTTTTAATCCCCCTGTTTCTACTCGCGAAAAGTTACCGCTAAGTGTATCGATCCTAGTCGATGGGCCACGACATTTGACCTTTTGCTAAACCAAACAATGCCGTCCCACCGAAAAAAGACTTCCTCACAATGTGTAGAATCCAGCGTGTACGCATACAACGTCCGGGTCACAGAACTTACCGTTAATATTGAACGGGTGACTGTTTCTACTGGGAAGGTTACCGTTAATTACCGGTAACAATCCTGGGTTGTGAATGTTTTTTGCGGTTACAAAACTTACCGTTAATTTACGTTATATCTTGTTGTTTCTACTGGGCAACTTACCGTTAATTACCCTTAAGGCCCTGTCACACCATAGCGTATGGCCTCAACGTGGCCTCAACGTATGCCGACGTATTCAAAAAATAGCTCGAAAATTGTCAGAGTCCGAGAACGTCCAAGAACGTCCAACTTCTCAACGAATTGCGTCAACATCGGTGATGGAATGGACGTATCCATAGCGTATTAAACGCATACATAGCGTATGACTAACGTATTGATAGCGTATCACTAACTTATAACAAACTTATCACAGCGTATCACAGCGTATGCGATCGGCGAGCGTATGACCAACGTATTCGTAGCGTATGTCTGCCGTGCTCGACGTATCCTCAGCGTATCCTCGGCGTACAACGAACACGTGACTTATGCCGTTGCAGAAATTGAGTTTCGTACACGGCGGGACAAGTGTTGCCAGTTCAAGTAAACGCAGCCTAGATGATAACTATTAAAATATCTAGAAGGGTAAATCTATATGTCCAACCTACAACTTAAGACGATTAACGTACCTCTAACGTATGTCAGCGTATGTCTAACGTATGTCAGCGTTTGTAAACGTATGTCTAACGTACCACGAACCTATCGGGTACTTATGCAGAACGTAAGTTAAGCACACGTTGAGTACGTCGAGAAATTTTGAACATGCTCAATAATTTTTCGCGGGCTCGACGTGTTCCAAATTTTCACAACGTATCACAGCGTGCTCTTAACGTATACGACGTATCCCAAACTTACCCCTAACTTGTATCAGCGTGCACCAACGTACGCCAACGTATTTTTCGATATTTCGCATACGTTGTTATACGTTCAGGCGATACGCCATGGTGTGACAGGGCTACCGTACAGCTAGCGCGCATTCGGCGTTTTGGGAATTTATGGAGGGTTTGAGTATATAAATGGGTCCCTTGAGTATCTCATCCTCACTTCTTTATGGTCTGTCTTGGCCTTCTTGCTTTTTCCTCCTCCTCGGCCTCGGCCCCTGGTTGCTTGCTTCTTCTTGGAGGCATGTTAACTGCTTGATGCCATCGGCGGGAATGATGTAATGTGAGATCGGCGCGGTATTTATACGTGCTACAGCGGCATAACAAGCCACGTGTTCGTTGTACGTCGAGGATACGCTGACGATACGTCGAACACGGCAGACATACGCTACGAATACGTTAAGTATACGTTAAGCATACGTTAGTCACACGTTCGCATACGCTCGCATACGCTGTGATACGCTGTCATAAGTATGTTATAAGTTAGTGATACGCTATCAATACGTTAGTCATACGCTATGTATACGTTCAATACGCTATGGATACGCTATGGATACGTGACAGGGCCTTACACGATCACCCGGCATAAGGTGAATACGTGAGAATACGTCGAAACTCGTTGGAAATACGTCATGCATACGTTAGACAGACGGCACATATACGTTATCAACTCGTTATCACTACGTTGGCTGTACGTTTCCCCCAGCCTACGTTCATCAACGTATACCAACTTACGAGTAACGTACGAGTAACGTACCACTAACGTATGTCAGCGTATGTCAACGTATATATTTAACGTACCACAAACTTACCGGGAACTTATGCAGAACGTATTAAGCACACGTTGAGTACGTTGAGAAATTTTGAGCATGCTCAATATTTTTTCGTGGTCCAAATTGTCACAGCGTATCACAGCGTGCTCTTAACGTAAACGACGTATCCCCAACGCTAAATCTTGTTGCATTTATCAAGTTAACGCATCAATGCAATGAAGCATGCATAATGTATCTCGTAAAATTCAGAGGACACCTGTTTGCTAATAAAAAAAACCTCTAGTTCACTTTAAACACTTCACTTGAAATATTTATATCGCGACGTTTCAAGTGCTTTTAGGTGACGTCCCCACTTAGAATTCAACGTCCCAATTGACTCACAAAAGAATGGTGATTAGTATGGTCAGACAGTAGTCTCTGTCAGCGTATGTCAACGTATGTCTAACGTACAACGAACGTACATGGATGTTATGCAGAACGTATTAAGCACACGTTGAGTACGCCGATAAATTTTGAACATGCTCAATCATTTTTCGCGGGCTCGATGTGTTCTAAATTTTCACAGCGTATCACAGCGTGCTCGTAACGTAAACGACGGATCCCCAACTTACCCCTAACTTATATAAGCGTACACTAACGTACACCAATGAATGTTTTAAAAATGTGCGCATACGTTGGCATACGTTCAGGCGATACGCCATGGTGTGACAGGGCCTTTAAATAGAATATAGATTATTATAAAAAACACATTCAAAATAAAATAATTCAAATCAAAACATTTCACTCAAAATGTCGCAAAAGCAACTTCTTAGACCTCACTCAAGGGTTCATAATAAAGCTTCGTAACCTTCATGGGTAGATACACTGATTTTTTTAGTTTAATTCCATAAATGAAAAATTGTGATCACAATACTGGATTTGTATACATAGAATTTTCAATCGACGCAAATCTACATTAGCAGTTAATGCTGCTGACCTTTATTAAGAGTTAATGAACTTTAGGACACGCGACCCTCAAACGAAGTCATTCACTTGGTTGTCGAGTACGCTAGGCTTCTTCTGTTACCCAGATGGAGATTCGCTTCTTGGTACCACTCTCTGTATAAAATATTGACTCGATCCAGGTCAACTTGAAAACGTATGATAGCTTTGCCAACGGTTACGAGGCAACGTTGCTTTGAGGAACATTTATGTTCCCAGGATAAATATATGGGGAAAACACTGGTTCCGGCTCGGAACATATTATATCCGTTCTTATTTCTTTGGATGAGACCAATGTCGTAATATCTTAATGTCTCCATTGATTTGAATATCACCTTGATGCCCTTAAGCCTGTGGAAATCTAATATCGCTATCAAAAATGAGAAAAATACCCACGAGGCTGATACATGATATCGAGAAGTATTTTTCGGTGGTGGTGGTGGTGGTGGGGGGGGGGGGGGGGGGGGGGGGGGGGGGGGGGGGTTGCAAGAATAGAATAAGATATGAAGCAAACATTTGTGTAATTACCTTATAGGAGTGAGAGTGTACGGGAATATGTTCACAAGGCTGTGGCATAGAGGATATATAATTATATTCATTTAACCAGTATTCGGGTGTCATCCGGTTATAAAAAATCCCTGGGGAAATTATCGTTCTTTCGATTTCAGCTCCCAATTTATCAAGCTTCATGTGAGAAGTAAGTTGGTGATATTTATTGGCATGACGCACACACATTTGTTATATTTATTACTAATTACGATATCACAATCTTACAGTCTAGATCAATAGAACGCGTGATTTAAAATGAAAGTACTCAAGTAAAGTACAACTACTTAAACTGTCATTACCTTTTGAAACAGGTTTATATTCCGACTATATCATGCATTTGTATCATATGTAGCATGCTACATAATTTAAATTGAATATCTTCAGCAGACACCACTAAAATAATGAGACAGTTAATGACAATTTTTAATCGTATTCGATTACACACTTAGCCTAGAAACATTTAGCTTAATCTTAAAGACGTGTTATTCCATACCTTTCACTCTTTTATGTTGAGAGGAATGACAAAAAAACCAAAAAACCCGAAACACATCAAAAACATTAAAACCATGATAAAAAATTCCAAGCTCGAACATCACTTAAGTTAAGAAAAATAAAAAATGGCCGCTAGATATATTGAATTATTTATGTTATCTATTAGATCTGATAAAGTTACACACCGACATCCTTTTTATCGCAAATCTTCTGACTGCGTTTATTATTCCTTGCCAGAGGCTTTAGTTTGATTTGATGTGTGATCAAACTCGTAAAAAGGACTATTATTACTTTTATAATGATTTGGAATTCGGTAAGTAGATGATGAAATAACAACTTAAACAGCCGGTTTTGGAGCGTAATTTACCTAGTCCACCAACGGCGAGTAACTGAAGTAAGTATAGGGGTATATCATAATTTGAGAGCACCAAACAGGAATAAGCTATTAGACTAGTCAACTCCGAGATCGTTGAAGTATAACTTTGCCGCAATACCGTATGTGTATTAGTTTTTTTCTAGCATTCGATAGCAGACACATAGCCGAGTGCACCAATAATGGCGAGTAGCTGAGGAATAGCGCTAAATCGCTAGTAACTGAGGCGCAACCAAACATTTCGAATATCAGCTACAAATTCATAGTATATATTTTTGAGTACTGGTTGTACTTTTCTAGATTATGCATTTAGAACCACCCGTCCATTTAGTGCGACGGAAACGGATAAAAACAGTCAAATGTCTCCTATGTGCTATTAAGTTGGCTAATTCTAAGAGAAGAAACGTACCTATCGGTCAATTAAAACCGTTCTTAAGTACAAATATATCATAAACTGACTATAACAATAAAAGTGACTGATTTCTTAGGGAAATGCCCTCTAATTAGCCAGAACTAGAGCAGAACAGCTTTTACTTTTAACCCTACCATAGAGAACCACTGCAAAATTCACATCTGCTTTTCATAGGAACTAAGAGATCTTCGTTATACAGGAATAAATGTATATATTTAAAGTCTCTCGAAGAGATAAATTTCTATCACTGGCTACCTGATTAACTATTTTAAATGTTGCACATAAGGAAAATTCACAAAGTTAATATCATGTTAAGATTTTACATTCAAGAATTCATTGTGGCTTGACTTGTAAATACAAGCGGAGCATTAACGACTGTGGAATGAGATCCCCTCATCCAACCTTGATTGTTAGTTGCCATTTTTAATTCTAAACCATTTAAATTGTTAACATTAATGTGTTATGGAAGGATTATTCGTGTAATATACACTGACAAAAAATTGAATCATATTAGTACTTGCATGTTTTCGCCACCATTTTTGATTCTATAATTGGTAATTTCATTATTATAAAGGCTGACATTGATGTCTTTGCACTCAAGTTGATATTGTTGATAATATATTGATATAGTATATTCCTGTATTTAGTTTAATGTGGGTATCATATAATAGTTGAGCTTTTATTTGACACTAGTCATAAATAAATCGACGCTTTAATTAAAGCGGTTTTTTCGCCGATAAACACATGATTTTTAAAATCATATTTTCACGAATCTTGCCGTCGTTAAGGTACATTTTTGTTGTAAACAGGCTTCTATAATGATATTTCTGGAGAAATGTCCAAAAACTTTGATAATTATTTTCCTTCCTCTCTTTTCTTCCTACCATTCGTTTTTCTCTCCTTTTCCCTTTCTTTCCTTTTTATCTTCCTCTTCTCCCTTTCTTCTCCCAGAAATGGGAAAATATTTATAAGCACTTTCGTTCTCTAAACTATTCTAATATACTAAATATAATATAGCAATTTCCTAACAGACTATAAATGTAATACTAGCATTTTGCTACATGTAGTGCCATTTTGAAAAATGGCGGCCATCTTGGAAGAAATAATTTTGGGCCCATATCTAGAATCGTTCAGTATGTCAAAAACGATATTTCATGCTTTTCACCCAAGTTGAACAGTACTTTATATGTAGCGTCTAACGAGCTCACGAGCTCCAACACAGGACCAACACAGGAATGCATATGGAAATCAAACTATTATAATTCGAAAATATTTGCTTTTTAACCTACTTACTTAATACCAGAATTTTCGGAACAGAGCATTTAGAACGATTTTGTAAATCAAATTTGAAATACCTGGGAAAGAATATGACAATTGATTCGGAGTGCTCGAAAAGTGTCAAGGAACGCATGTGTACCTAAACGTGTGTAGACCATGCCACCTCTTGTTGATCAACAATGTTAAAGGAAGGGTACCGCAAGCACAACATTGAGCATTATTTGTTAGAAAAATAATTATCGAGCCGAAATTACGTATTTATTAAAAAACAAAACACCATACTAGTCACAAAAATGAATAAAAACTGAATGAATAATCACTCAACATGCAATTTTTAAAATTCGCGGCGATCGAAAGTCCCAGTGTCGATGACGTCATGGGTATCGGTGATAACATTTTCGCATGTGCATTGTATAACTATGACATCATCGACACTGGGACTTTCGATCGCCGCGAATTTTTAAAAAAGCTTGTTGAGAGATTGCAGTTTTTATTTGTTTTTGTCATAAGTGTGGTGTTTTGTTCTATACAGTCATCACAATAAGTAACTGACCAGGTAATTAACATGCTGATAATGGTTGATTAATGAGGAAGTTACGATCCCAAACGTTAGGGCAAGTCTGATTTTCATTTTAACAATTTTCTTTTCAACACGGGGAGCGTACGATAGGTAAAGCGTGTTTGCCGTATTGATTAACCGTAACAATGCCACCGGCCGACTGTCCAGCAACCAGGCCATCGACGGGTGAATTGGCACTACCACTACCATTAATCAATAATTTGCCGGTCTGAGTCCCCGTGTGGAAAATGAAAATGTGAAAATTAAAATCAGACTTGACAGTACATTTAGGATTGCAACTTCCTTAATAATCAGCCATTCTTAGCGTGTAATATCTCAAATTCAAGAGGAGAAATTTCTCAACATGTTTATTATTTAATATGTTTATGTAGGAGTTATACTTTAGAGTTATCAGCACATTTGTTACATGGTCAGTTACTTATTGTGATGACTGTATAATTATATAAGTTGGGTTCGATAGTTATTTTTCTTACATATAATGCACACTTTTATGCTTGCGGGACACCTCCTTTAAGTGCTCGGTTCCATTCCTTGCATGGGGGAACATTCTTTGAATGTTGTATTGACTGCTGATATTACAGATGACTGGTTTGGTTTAATGTATGGTATATAGTGGACACCCTCCTCGAATAAGCGCGCATACCGACAGGCAAGCTTTTGTTTAGCAGGCATTTCGCGCGCACATAGACAGACACGGTTTTGTTTGCTTAGCTGTTGTAACGTTACAAGTGACACCGTCTATAGCTTGTCACAAACACCGTTACAGTCCAGTTAAGAATGTCGTTACACGTACAGGTTGTAAAAACAAAATGGACATTGAGAATATACCGTCCGTCCGGTCGAATTTATATTCATATATGGATCACCTGTTGTTCGTAGCTTGTGTATGCCGCAGGTGACATGAGCAGAAGTAAAATCAATGATGTCTACTGCTTGTTGCTGCCCAGGGTCATTCCTCTACGGTATCATCCTCAGTACACATCACCATGATTGCATAAATGCACTTGGGATTCCGGTTCGCTCTACTTTTTGATTTGCTGTAATCAATATTGGTGTCTTTCGTACGGTTAGTGAGTCTCTCATTGATTACCACATTATGCTTGTGATTACACATCATGGGTCAATAATTTTGACGTTTGGTCTGCTAGATTGTGTATCCTGAGGGTGATTGATTCTTGAAAACCAGGAAAGACACAACGCTTTACATGAACAAGTAAATGGTAAATGAAGAATATATCCCTTTCCGATCCAGCATTCTTAACCACACTCTTCCCCAATATATTGCCGGATGTATTATAGTGACGGATTTTTACCATTTTTACGAAATTAAATATTAAATTCATCAAATTACCAAGTTTCGAAGCTCACAATAGTACCTATTAAATAAATAATCTTAATTAGAAATTGAACCTTTTTTGATGTACGTTGAGAACAAAGTGGCGGCCATTTTGGATTTTGCTGTCTCCTGGGAGTTCCCTACATATTTGCGTATGGAGGCTATTTTCTTTCTTAAAGGAACATACTCGCGGTCGAATGAAATTAAATTATGTATAGGGGTTAGGCATAGTAAAAAAATTACATGTTTCCCGTCCGGACTTTTTAAAAAAAGGAGGAGGGAGGGTCTTACTATTTACTATTTTTTTTAAATATATTTTTTTACAGAATTTTCGGAAATAGTAAATAGTAAAAAATAGGACGCGGCGGCCAAAAAGGAGGCGGGCGGGGACGGGAAACATGTTTATTTTTTTACTAGGCCTTATCAATTCGCATATTATCAATCATGTTTCAGTTTCATTATTATTCGGGAAATGAAATAAGAAGCAATATATGGGCTCATTTGAAACTTTAGCAGAAGACGATTCGTAAGTGCACTTGGGAGTTACACACGGGATATTGTTAAAATGATGACGTAGCTTAGCTAGACGCGACGGTATTTCATATTTTTATATAGCTAGCCCCAGAAAACAATGAGAGTTAGCGTTTGTTATATAGAAAGTACTTAAAATTAGTTTTGAAACTCACGATATTTTCGTCAAACACATGATTTTACATTGAAACTAAACTATTTGGTTACACAATTCTCCCATTCACCTTATTTTAAGAGTTTTAAGAATATAAAACTACATCAGACAATTGTATTTATGTATAAATAACTAATTAAGTCAACAATTAAATCAACTTTTTCCACCTTGAGTAATGTCGTTTAAAGGTCCCTAGAAGTCAAATCAATCGTCAAACCTATCTAGCCAGAGAAAAATAAATGGTCCCAGAATTGAGGTTTTGGACCTATTATAGCGAAAATCCAACATCCGTCCCAACGTAATACGGTACCATTAAACGCCAATTAAAGTATTTTATAAGGGTAACGGATTGGACGGCTAACTTTATCATTGCATTTGATCTATTTTATCAGTAACATTTATTTCATCGATTTTAATAATCTAAACCGTCTATGTTGATGCCTACATTCAAGATCGCACTTTTTCAAATTTTCAAAGAAACTAATTTACGTATTTTGTTCAGCATCCGTCACTACATGTATGTAATTCACCCGACGGTATGTAGAACCTTGAAACGACATTAATAATGACAAGTAGAGTGTGGGACCGTTATCAGTTTTATTTTAATTTATAACTAGTACTATAATGCACCTAATTGTATTTTACGTTTGATAGGTTCAGACACTGTGTAAATAAAACAGTTTACCTGAAGGCTTGCTCGTCGTGGGTCTATACCGAAGTCATTCATTGTACGAAGAACTGAAGAACTATTGTGGTGATGAGCGCACGTATGCATGTCTGACTGTAACACGCCAAATATGGCAAATATGATATAAATGTAATTACTTATCGGGTGTCGACATTCTAAAATCCCCGGAGAAATTATCCTTCTCAAGATTTCTGTTTGCATTCCATCAATAACCATGCCCGTGTTAAAAATAAGAATTATTTCAAGCATGACATCTTAAGGGGGCTGTGCACCTTCGTATAGCCTCCGTAAAACTGCCGTAACTTCTTCATTATTCATTTAATCTAGATAAAAGTATACATTTTATTTGCAGGAAAGGGTTCAATGAATCCAACTATGATCATGAAATTGACCATTTTGGAGAAAATTATAAAAAACACGTTTTTTGACCCATTTTAGGTTTAGAAAAGATAACTCAAAATATATTTTGTCAAAATATGAAAATATTTATTATTTTTTGAATTAGAGACCAAAAAGTGCCAAAACTGTGAAAATCACCATTTTTGGTAAAAAATCACATTTGTTGGCACTTTTTGGTCTCTAATTAAAATAAAAAAATATTTTCAATAAAAAAAAAAGATTACTAGGGAATTGTATGAGGAATATAATAAAACTAGTATGACAAAATTTGACAAAATATATTTTGAGTTATCTTTTCCAAACCTAAAATGGGGCAAAAAACGTGTTTTTTATAATTTCTTCCAAAATGGTCAATTTCATGATCATGGTTGGATTCATTGAACCCTTTCCTGCAAAAAAATGTATACTTTCATATAGATTAAATGAATGATGAAGAAGTTACGGCAGTTTTACGGAGGCTGTACCTGAAGGTGCACAGCCCCCTTAATGCTGCTATAATCATTTGTATCGACCAATACCGGGTGCAAAGATTTGAAACAAGTGTCAATTTCAATTATTCTTAACACACTCAATTTAATTAGCAAATCATTGTTAATTACGAAAATGAAAAATACATTTTAAGTTATGATGTGGAATCCAATCCAATATAGTGGTTATTTGATTATTCTGAAATTGTCTTCAGCATGAAATCCAAGATGGCCGCCAGTTACCATTGCAAATATTCATATTGGCTGAACCATTTCGTAGATAAGTTAGCGTAGGGTGTAAGAAAATAATTTACTGATTAATTTCCGTTAGATATGGACATTGATGTTGTGTTTTTATATCAAGACGATTCTCGTTTAAAACTTAGCACTCCCAATAAAACCATTATAAGATATATATGCACAAAGGAAATACCCACATGACTTTCCACCCGGGGTTGACTAGGAACTACACACTTTGTGGACTTATAACATTTCTAACCATAGACAGTTACCGTCTATATTCTATCCCAACCCTTACAAAAAGAAAGAAATCAGTTTAAAAAGTGGTCCTAGTGGGAATCTAACCATGGACCTCTGCATTGTAAAGCATGCAACTCAACCACAGACAAACTACCAGGATATCAATTGTCTACCCTCACTTTTTTGGCATGTCTGATGGTCTAGGTATTGTTTTGGGAAGAGTAACCGAGTGCCCCTTTCATGCATCTTTCGTGTTAGTGTTATTGCTTGTTTTCTAGTGTCCTTTTCCTCTAAAACAATCTTGTAAAGCAAACGTCAAAGTTGCTTATTGACCCACGCAGCCACGATTTGTAATCACCAGCATAATAAGAAGACTGTGCCAGTCAATGAGACACGCCTCAATCCAATCTACCGTGAGGACGAAACCAACATTGATTAGAGCAAATCAAAACGTCGATAGTTAACAAGAATCCCAGGTGCATTTATGCAATGATGTGTACGCTGAAGATACCGTAGGGTAATAACCCTGGGCAGCAACATGCAGTAGACATCATTGATTTTACCACTGAGTGACGTGCAAGCACAAACAGGGAACAACAAATGATCTTCCCCGGATTTGTTAGATTGAACAGACGGACGTTACATATCAACTGTCAATTTCGAAGTTTTCTTAAATGGGCTGCAACACCTTAACCCTGAATTATTTATTGTGTTTGGAGCACTCCGGAAAAATGGCCAAAAATAAGTGGCGATTTGACAACACAAATTATATCAATGGTAGCTTTGACACAAGACAAATAACTTCTTCATTCAAAGTGAATCTATTCTAACCATTAATAGTAGGGTTTATAATTAAAAACATAATTCTGCTTTTTCTCAAAGAATAGTTTTCAATTAGCTCAACTAATACGAGCTACCAGTGAAGTGTGCACATGCTCTATATAATACAAAATACAAGTCTTAAATGATTCATGGTGGGATAACTGGCAACGGAGCTCTGAGTGATCGAGAGAGATCCATGATCTCCTATTCTAATGACATTACTATACATACTACATGTTTTAAGTTTCAAGATTCATTTATCCACCAGTAAATCAACACAGAAATCATACATATGGCAACATTGATGGGTTGTCCAAGAAGAGCAGAGCTCGAAAAGGATTGGCCACCCGTACTTGATACATTATAATTGGCCTAATCTTCGTGCAAATACAAAGGACACAGTTACCTGCGATGCTACAGGGTGCAAAACAAGACCGGACAAGATATGTGGAACAGACATTATGATGGCAATGGCATTTTCTAAAAAGAAACATAGTATACATGAAATTAATTATAGAATACGGACAAATAATGGAAATTAGAGTCCATGTATGGATAAAAGAATGATACATGTTTAATAATCATATAACGGGTGGGCGAAAGATGTTCATACTCTTTAAATGTTGTGGAAGCTTTTAAAGTTACTTGATGTGAAATAAGTGAACAAATTGAGAAAATAATAAGGTGAGACAATACTGGTATTTGTGTTCCTCAATTTCCTACTGTTAACCGCCTACTACATTTTAACTTTAATTATATTTACATTGGGTTTAGTTTCAATTTACATACAGTTCCAACAGAGAATTCTTACTGAACAAACGTTAGCCGGTCTACCATGAAAAAAAGAACAAAATAGGAGAGGGTTAGCTTAGCCATTCACGTTTATTTCTAACACATTTTATCATACCAACATTTCGTGGCAAACGTTTTGTGGTTATCAAGATAACTGAGTCAACAAAGGGGAACTGTTCAATGTAAATGGTTGTAGGAGGATTGTCTGTATTTAATAATACAGCAAACTAAAAACAAATTATACCTAATAGCAAATGTTTAGAAAACGTACGTTGACCTATAGATACTAAGCTAACTTGGACGCCAGGAGAAGTTTACCAATAACACTTTATAGTCTGTTTTACACACATTTATAGCTTTCGAAACCGTAGTATTAAAGTATGTTAGTATGTGCAGGCACAGTCGTAGTTTTCTCAGGGGAAACGACGTTGCAGTTTTACATTCCCTGCACAAGGCGATTACTAAATAAAGAGTTCTTGTTTTATTCATTTTCACACATTTCTGAAATTTTTTAGACAACCCGACCCTAGAGAAACGTGAATCATTATAGGTAAAATATACACGCAATTACAGTAGAACCCGGGCAGTAGAATACTTAAAGTGTTGCGGTAATGTGTACCGGGTGTCCCTAAAAAAAGGGTGCACGTGTTTACCCAACTTGTTGACCATGAAGTTCTAACATTTGGTGTAAGATGTTTACACATATGGAAAGACAAACACCTGGCTTTCAGATGCTGCTTATTTCATCTGATTCGGATTTGTCAATCCAGAGATATGGACAATTAACTAGAGCTACCCAGAATCGATGTTGTGCCACTTTACAGTTTCAAATGTTTACTCCTAAGATACAACTTCCACTTGTACGATTGCCCTTCACCAGTGTTATGCAAAATAACATTTTTGTATTGAGATTGAATAGGTTTCAATAATAGCGCCTGTGTATCCAAGCAGAACTGAATAATAAGATGTTTGTTACATGACTCGAACCAGTCCTTTTGACAAGGTTTCACAAAATGTTTACTGGGCCTGACATTTTCAAAACAGACAGACGTCCATATGGCTGTGTGCGGCCTCAATTTCCATTAGAAGAGGGTGTTCATGGTCTTAAAATATGAAACGAGAAATCAAGCAGAAGTCACCAGAGAGTTTGCCATTCATTTCCCAAACACTCACGTAGGCCTACGTACCATCTAGGAATACACCTATATACAAAGGAGTATTGGAAATACTTGGTAGATGGTACACAAGCACCAATATGAATAAAGAACATTCTGGAAGACTAAGAGTAAGATAAAGGGTTCAACAAAAGAAAGTATACCACTTTGTTTATGTCATTTTGAGTAACTTCCAATTTGTTTTTGTCCAAACAGGCTAGATAGGCATTTAGATGAATCTTTTAGGCATAATTTAATACCAAATTTGCCCCCTAACAACAAAGATAAACCATGATTAGCACCATTTAAAGGAAAATATCCCATTTTCAAAAGTCGCATTTCCAATACACAGCACGAGAAGAAAGGGCCAATTGTTAATACACACATATGCCGTATTTATCCCGTACTGATCACCGCGCATATCCCTCAATGCGCGGGCTAATTCAAATGTAAACTGATGCATGGGTGAAGGATTTGAATGTAAAGGAATGGATGGGGAGAACATGGACAGATTAACCAAATCTTCTCTTGCTGTGTATTGGGAATGCGACTTTTGAAAATGGGATATTTTCCTTTAAATGGTGCTAATCATGGTTTATCTTTGTTGTTTGGGGGCAAATTTGGTATCAAATTAAGCCTAAATAATTCATCTAAATGCCTATCTAGCCTGTTTGGTCAAAAACAAATTGAAAGTTACTCAAAATGACATAAACATAGTGGTATACTTTCTTTTGTTGAACCCTTTATGAAAAGTGGCAGGACAGAGTAACACATTGATAACGTGCGGCGTGCAGTGCACTTTAGAGGGATCCCAGAATAAATTAACTGCTCGTAGAAATCCCTTACCACATATTCCAAGGACATCATGTTTGTTCCTCAACCTCTTAAAAACAATTCTAGTCAAATGCCCGCCCAAATGTTTCAAGACGATTGATGCCCATGGATATACCAATGTTAGTATCGTTTTGACGCTCATAATCATTCTTTCTGTAAAAGTGGCACAACGTCAATTTTGGGTAGCTTTGATAAACTGAGTATATTTCAGGATTGACAAATCCAAATCAGATAAAATAAACGGCATCTGAAAGCTGAGTGTTCTCCCTTTCCATGTGTATAAACATATTACACCAAACTTTAGGATTTCATGGTCAACAAGTTGCGCAAACATGTGCACCCTTTTTTTAGGGACACCCTGTATATGTACATGCGTGACTGCAACACTACAACTATGATGATGGACATAATGTTATAACATAAATGTAATTACTTATCAGGTGTCGACATTCTAAAATCCCAGGAGAAATTATCCGTCTCACGATTTCTATTTGCTTTCCATTGAGCGCCTTACCCGTGTTAGGAATACGTATGATGATTTCTGTCAAGCGTGAAATTCAAACATGTCTATAATTACTACAGTGTCGTCCAAATACCACGCGTGCAATAATACATAGTTATTCGATACATCTCATTAATTGTAGATTGACTTATCTTGAAACACTTCATTGGAATCGAAATGTCGCTTCTAATGATGCAGCACCGAGAAATTATGTTATGGATTTAAATTATAACATTCTGGCATACTTCGCCTAGCAAAGCGTCGTTGTGTGCAACGCCTCAAAGGACAACATTCCAGAATTTTGGGGAACAATAATCAAAGCCTTTAATATATTTCTCAACATTTGCATTCCCCTCAGTCCAATAAAAGTAAATCTTTAATTAGAGTAAGTACTATTTAACCTGTTTTAAAATGTATAAGTCCTGGCCCCTCTAATAGAGAATATTGCTTAGACCTATTATCAAAACACTTGCCAGATTACATGACGATTATATTTTTGTAGAATTTTAGAATATGGTTAGGACGGAATATGTGCTCAAGACCACAAAAAATAGAGCCATAACCATTATAATGCTTTTAATATAGGTTTAAGCCAGGTTTCTGGCAATTTAAGATAACTAAGACGCATTGTATTAGCATGCACAATTTCATAACCTTACAACATGTCTGTTGTTGATGTGTTAATTTACATCTTTTTTGTATATAAAGAGCAAATGTGAACAATAGCCCAACAGACATTAACAGGGTTAATGAACTGAGTGATTACAAATCAAACGGGTAACTCTCAACAGAGAGCTCTGACGGGCCAATCAATTGGTTCACTGCAACTCAGAAAATAATCAAAAATACAAGTAAACACAATTGGGCAAGTAAAAATCCAATGAAAGTGGCGTGACAGGAATAGGATAAACACCCAAACAGAGAATAACATCAAAAGATAAGAGAAGGAAAATAATATCTGGAGGTCATTGATACATCGAGAGAGCTTAGCCAACATACTCTGAAGAGTTGGAGAGAAAATGTCTGTTAAAACGACATTTAAAACATTGTAGTCCTTCCTCTTAGATGTTGCCAACAACATTGACTGGAAGACTGTTCCACAGTGGAACAGCTGTATGGATGAAACTTCTGTCTAAGCAACAAGTTCTGGCAGGCGGCAGTGAAAGGGCGTAATCTGGCATTGCAACACTTGAACGCGTAGCACGACGATGAACATAATGGTGTGGGGAGCAATGCTGCTAAATCTTGTGGGCAGTGGTTGGTGTGCATTTTTTACAAGACCGTGGCTGCTGCTACCTGTCGCCTGTGAAGCATGCTTGTGATGCTGAGATGCGGTAGACCAGTAGCGTCATGAGCTCCAAATATCATTGTATCACAATCTACTTACATTCCAGCTTGACTATCACTTAGAGTTAAAACAGTCCGTCCCTTACGTTACTACAGTGGCATTTTTAATTTAGTGCTGTTAGTTTAAAGGTACAGGGTGAGTCAAAAAGACTGCAATAGTGGAAAGAAGCCATTTTGTTTTCAAAACCAAAATGAATTTTAAAAGTTTCTAAACGTTGCAAGAATGATGTATTCAATCCTAACTTTGTGTGAAAAAATGAAGTCGATCGCATTTTCCGTTTGTCTTTGGTGAACCTTTTGACCAGTGCACCCATTTTACACGTTTGTCCACGAGATACCCAAAATATGCATCCAAATTTGGAAACTTGAGTTCATTTGTGATGTTATTGGAATTTGATGCATCCTTTCTTGTTTACATGTGAGTTAGCATAATCATTTATAATCGTACCCATCGTACCCATGCAATGAAAGCGTATAATGTCCTGTTCTATTTTTTTTGGCGGGATATTCAAATATGAAAATGCAATGTGTGCCATTTCAAATGAAAATCACTGTGCTCGTGGACAAACAGGTACATTTGGTTGTGCAGCAAAGAGGGTCACCAAATACAAACGAAAAATGCGATCGACTTCATTTTTTCACAAAAAGTTAGGATTAAATACAGCATTCTTGTAACGTTTAAAAAGTGTTAAAATTCATTTTGGTTTTGAAAACAAAATGGCTTCTTTCCACTATTGCAGTCTTTTTGACTCACCCTGTAGATGTTCCGATTGCTGGCCAGATTTTCAACTTGATGTTTTCTATTTTACATGGAAGGTCATCCTTAAAATAGTCACATTCCAAAGTTTGAGTTGCATAACTCCAATGGTTCTTATTTTAGAAGGATAAGGTCACAAAACAATTGCCCATTGAGTAGTACACAAACTACTGGTGGTTAACCACATTTGGCAGTAATTCACCACATTTTAGCCTATAATTTCTAAATGGAACATTTCTGGCCCCTAAGATTTTACAGACATAATGAGAAAAATATGGGGATTCTTCTGATATCAAATATCTTGATGTGAAAAAAAAATCATAGCCCCCCAAAAGTGATCGGAACATACACCTTTAACCGACGACTACCTTCATAGTAGAAATTCTAGATTTTGTTCATCGGAGGTGTATAATCCCATTTTATGACCCCGGTCAAAGGACACATATTATCACAGGCTTCAGAATGCTGCGTTCAAGCTTAATACCCTATCCTCAGCACTTACGACATCACGCCACTTATCTGTACAATGAACCACCGCGGATATAAATATCGAACCTAACTCTTTTCCAACAATGTCAATGATTGGTTCTATACGGCCACACTGGGCTTACTATACATGCTATACCTGTCTACATTAATGTAATTGAGCTCTACAGTTATATAGCCATTGTAATGTATAGGTACAATCAGTGTTAATACTTAATCTACATGCCTTAATGTATAGTCACATTGGGAAACCATGGTCATTGTATAAGATTTGATCAAGGGAGTACTATTATTTACATCTAGATTATACTTTCTCTTTTCAAACTTACTGTGAATATTGGTATACAATATCAGCACGTTTTAAGACGTTTCTTATTAAGGTATCAATTAGCAATTTCCACCTTAGCAATTCAAGTAAATTTGAAGTGGCCAGTTTTTGAAATTAATTAGGCCTACATTAGTTCATCTGAGTGACGATTGTTATTGTTGGTGCCAAAGACATTTTTGCAATAGGTGATCAAAATGTTGTTTTTAGTTTCTGAAAGAACGTGTCTTGATATGCTACTCATACATCGCGGCAATTCTGCAGTGGGAGTGGTTTGAAATGTAAATCATCAAAAAGGACGACCTTTGATTGGACACTTCGACTTTTATCTGCCATTTACCAGGCCGACCTGGATGGCATCAAAGGCAATTGCGTGTATTCTACGTTCTGCATCCACTTCAAAGAGCCGCACTCGGGCAGCATCGTGCATATCTGTTTGACGCAGTATACGGACACTCTAAATGTTGAAATACCTGTGATAGAGCCAACAGCTGGCGCTCTATTCAGAAGTGTTCGTAATCCTTACGTCAAAGAGATAAAATGTTTATATTACAATGACCGATATTTACTGGTATATATTTAAAGGATTGCATCCAAATTTAGAGTATTGTTATGTTGGAATAGACATATGACTTGTAACTACAATGGTTTGCTGCTATGATAATATGAAGGACAATGACTTTGGGTTATCGTGTTTCAAGTGTTACCATTTTTGTTTACCATCAACGAATTGATTACAGGAATGTATATAGTAGTATCCACACTGTTTTTCTTTCAAGAAACAATCGTTTGACAATCTCTCTCTCAAACTGTTTAACGTATATCTAATTTAGGCTAAGGGTGCAATAATTCCACGGCTAATGACCCTTAACATTTCTCCTTAATCGTCAGTGGTGCGTGCCGAAGAGATTAGTGTAGGATAGCGCAGCAATTTCGAATTATGATTATTATTAGTGTTACTAGATTTCCTGCTTTAACGTTAGTCATTTGAGATTGTATGAGTAGCATTTAAAGTACAATCCCATCGAACCATGTGCGCTATGCACAAAAGAAAGCACCCTATTTATTTATGACGTAAAAATCGATTAATGCACTCAGAAATGGAGGAATGATAATTTCCCCGGGGATTTTTCTTCATGCTTAATTTACAAACACGAGATCGACACCCGAACGGTGATTGTGATATTGCATTTGACGCTTATCATTCACTATCACAGTCAGGTATGTACAGATCAATCATGCTCGGATAATATTGCAAGCATGTAAAATTCAAACAGTTACTATGCTTCCATTGAAAAAAGGAAGAAAACAAATAAAGGAAGAAATGTGACGTGATTTCTCTCTTGATTTATGTATTTGAACGCACCGCTTGGAATTTTGGATTTTCAAAAAAACACACTAGATTTTCAATTTCAATTGTCAATCAACGTCCAGCGATTTTCGTTAGCACTTGACAAGTAAATTTAATAAGGTGTTCATGAACTTTCACATGCGTGTTCCAAAAACGAATCTGGGCCATTGACTTCCGAAGCGGATTATAATTATAACGAATATGTTTTAGAAGCAAGATATATTCTTTAAACAAGCTTGCTAGTGGTAGACACGGAAACAAGGATCGTGGTGTTGATGTGAAATGAATGTAGGTCATGCAACTCTAAATACAAAGCTATGTAGTAACCACTTAACCAGCCTATATTTTGTTGTCGCTCCAAAGATCCAAACTAGGTAAAAATAACTTTGCCATCCAAATATAACTGAGCGATACATATTCCATGCCAAGGGCCAACCTATGTTTATTTAGGCATATTTGAGAAACAAAAAGGACCCTTAAAACGAGTTGCAGAACGCACGGTCAAGCACCATACTTCGTCTCAGAACTTTCAACACATCCAGATTGAATTCCCGCGTCATAACGTTGACCTGGATCATCAAGTCCACATTTTAAAAAGAGACATAGGATACTTAAAGGGGACGCAAGGTGTGATCTACACCATGGTACAAAAACAAAGCCAAAGCTAAAACAGACGGCGCAGCTATATACAATCTACCAAACCTGTGACCCAATTTAGGGGTAAAATATTTGACATTTAAATTGATCATTAATCAACTGATGTTCAAGATTGATTTACGTCGATTGCAAATACAAACGGAAATAAGTGCAATCTAAAGTTAATTTTTTTATTTTATTTGACGGTTATTTAAATATTAATTCGGTATTGATAATACGGTAAAAAATGGTATTAATAATATGATATGGTATTGATAATATGATATGGTATTGATAATATTATATGGTATTGATAATATTATATGTGTTTTTGTGTTTATGCATTGTAGACCTTGTCATCATACTTTTCACCTACATTAGACTTGCACTAAGGATCAAGTATAATGTTTTATTTTAAGGAGGGCGTTTCCTAAGTGAAGCACTTGAAAAGTCGCAAGGTGTGTTGATTGAACTAGGGCTTCCTTATTAGTAAACATGATTCCTCGGAAGGGTTTATGTATCATTGTCATGATGTGTGAAAAAATTACCATCATATAACCTTTGAAAGGGGATAACCCTCGACCTTCTAGGGGGGGGGGGGGGGGGGGGGGGGGGGGGGTTGCACCCCTAAGAATTTACGCCCATTGCGCTCGAACGCAAAGGACAGTGACCTAGGGCGTCTAGGTGATCCCTTTTACATACCTTGCGCTCATTTTTTTTTAAATCGCCATTTTTTTTTAAAATCGCCATTTTAAAACACATTTTAATTGTATGGTCCTAAATATTATGGTATATGTTACAAGCACCATTTACCTCATTTATAAGCAAACAAAAAACCGGGTGAAATTCCGATATTTCATAATTAAATAATATCATATTCATTAAACATCTACTAAAGTTTAACTACATTTCACAGTACATCGAATACGGCTAGGTTTTGAGGTCGGCCATGTTTGACGAAGTCATTGTGACGTCATATGTGGGATGTTTGTACTTGTTTTGGTATGTATGTATAGTGGGGACCTCTAGCTATATCATGGTACCAAAAATGAATAAGCATACTCTGCATCTCAGTTTGGATTTTGGGGAGGGTGGCACCCACCCCCACCCCTCCCCCACCCCCCTAGGTAGCAGTGTTATAAAAACGTCTTAGGAGAACGAGGGTTAATCATAGTCTAACAAGGGGTGTTGCTGTTGTTTGAACTGCCTCCGCCCTCAACCAAAACTGTATCATTGTAATCGATCGCGCAATAAATGCTTAAATAAATCGTCAAATAAATATTGGATACTCGTCTCCACCATCTCTTTCTAATCTCCTCTACCCTGTGGTAGGGCTACCTATTCAGATAGTGGATGGCTGACTGACTTATGGAAATTTAACTCTCGCTTAGTGTCTAATCTGTGCCAATTACCAGTTAAGGTTATGTCGATACCAATTCATATAATGCATACTTATTATATGTGGATATTTCCTTAACACCGGAAACCGGGAAATATTTCATAAGCTTCCTTTTATTTTTAAATTTTGTCCAAAATTTGATAAAAGATCCATTGATTACACTGTATACAAAATAAAAATATTTTTATAACATTTATTCTAAGGATTGTCAACCTCGACTAGCACCAGGAGAGGGTCATCGTCTAACCACATTAACGACCATAATAGTAGAGTCATTATCTTGGATTCCGTGACCAATTTCTTCCTACCTTATATAGTTTCTTAGTGAATTTGTCAACTAGAACCATTTAAAAGAAAATGAGCTCCCATGCACCTCTCAAAAGTGACGGGATCGTCTTTTATAGCGCAAATTCCAAAATGGCCGCCATACAGGGGCCCACAAATTCAAATGGCTTTAATTAAGCTAAAAAGCACACCAAATTGTTCGGCTGAGCACAAGGATTCCGAAAAAGTACAGTTTGCCCTACTTCCGATGTTTGGTTAACGAGTTATCGGGTAAAACGTAAAAAGGGTCGTTGACCTTTGCATATGGGGTCAAAATTTAAACTTGCTCCGATTTTGAAAAACAATATCTCAAATTGTTCGTCTGATTGCAGGGATTCCAGAAATGATAGTTTGTTATCACCTAGAGTGTCTGTTGTACCTCATAAAGGGGTCAAAAGGTCAGATTCTATATAGGTCAGTGTACCTTGACCGTTTGACCTACACAAAATATTCCTGTGGTAAAAAAACAATTATTTCTGGAATCCTTGTGATCATACGAACAATATGAGATATTGTTTTCAAATCGGAGCAAGTTTAAATTTTGACCCCATATGCAAAGGTCAACGACCTTTTTACGTTTTACCCGATAACTCGTTAACCAAATATCGGAAGTATGGCAAACTATACTTTTTAGGAATCCTTGTGCTCAGCCGAACAATTTGGTGTGCTTTTTAGCTTAATTAAAGCATTTGAATTTTTGGGCCCCTGTATAGCGGCCATTTTGGAATTTGCGCTATAAAAGAACATTCCCGTCACTTTTGAGAGGTGCATGGGAGCTCATTTTCTCTTAAAATGGTTCTAGTTGACAAATTCACTAAGAAACTAAGGTAGGAAGAAATTGGTCACGGAATCCAAGATAATGACTCTACTATAATCTTATATGAGTCAGTTATGATGATTTATTCTTATTGCGGACATATCCTAAATGAAGTTGTTTCAATTGCACTTGGATTTCAACATTAGCAAACAGGCTGGCTTTGAAGAGTACGAAATGTATTATGTATGTTTTATGTCATTATGTGTGAATAATTGGTCGTAGTCTATTCATACACTCTTTACGAACCAATCAGAGAGCAGAAAGGAAATACGCGGAGTGCATTGACAGTGTCTTAAGTCGCCGTACATGCTTGTAACACGCGCTTAGTTTTGAGTCGTTGTTCATGCAGCACGGGTTTGCCGATTTTTACTGCGGGTGAAATGAAACTTGACATGATTTTATTCGTTATTAAAGAAATTAAACTATGTACAGAATGTTACAGTTTGATAAATATTGCCATGTGTGCATTAGGTCAATCATGCGTATTGTAGGGGTCCTATTATAGTACCCCTGCGGTGTCGTGCAATTATTCACACATCAACATCAGCGAGCGTGCATTGACTTGTCCTACTTATCTCGAAACAACACATACGCATTTATTGACCTACAATTCATGAACTCATCTTGTCAATTTATTGCCATATGTCAGACAGAGGAGGGAACTGTTAACATAGTACGTAATGCGTACACACGAACTAACTACCATCTGAAATCATAAAGATTAATGTGCAATTTTATATTTACAATTTTTTTGTTGACGAAATCTTTGCATGGGAGTGTGTCTACGTATATCATCTATCTAAGCAAGGTAATGATTCAAAGAGTTGTATATCAGCACGTACAGTTGGCCGACTTATCAGGCGCCTACTCTAGTTTAAGGGAGATCGTGGGTTCGAGTCCCGCGCAGGTGAATGTCCTTGCTTATTAGAGTTGGGACATTCAACGGCGCAGCTTGTCATATGTTTATTTCGATCTTTCAGCAGCTGGGACGAGCTTCTCTTTTATACTATATTCACATTTCTGCTCGTCCCTCTATATACCTTTGGGTATCCTGATTGTGGTTCTCTACACTGTTTCAGTTGGGAATGGTCTCGTATATTGTATTTAATTAGTTATTTCACAGCCCCCCCCCCCCCCCCCCTGGAGCCTCAGATCCTGTTACAGTTCCTTTGTTGTATTCATGTATGAACCCCGATTACCCAACTCACTTGGTCCCGATTCAAAGTGCTGTATTTCAGCAAATACCGGTGGCCGAATGGTTGGGCGCCTGTTCTAGTATACAGGACGGCTTGTTATATGTTTACTTCGCAATTTCAGTTGGGTCGAGCTTCTTTAGTATACTGTATAATGATAATTAGTTTAATTCGTGTCCCCTTTTTCTTTCTTTTTAGGGGGCCTCTGAACCACTTTTAAAGAATCGGTTCCTCGAGCAAAGACCCCGGGCAAAGACATCCTAGTTCCACCTTGTTCGATGTTTCTCCATTTCGAGTCTCGGGAACTGTACATGGACTAAGATACAGTGAATATCTGGGATATGGATCTTAAAGTTTGAGAGTGGGGTTAAGGAGGCCAAGGTCAAGCAGCAATCACCCAACAAATACAGGGCAGATACAAATTACTCAACAACCCGATTCTGACGAAACATTTCTCGAAGGTGAAGTTCAATTCGAGTCATATCTGCTGATGAAAATGTAATAAAAGTAAAGTAAAGGCTCACGCGCGGAGTGCCCATCTTTCTTTCCTTAGCGTTTGGACCAGACTCATCAATGTAATTTTGGCTGTAGGGGTTCCCCCTTTTCTTCGCGCACAGCGAGTATGTTTTACTTCTAGACATGACTTAATGCCGATACACATCGATACATCTGAGTAAAAAGAAGCACGCGCGGTTAAGTTCCTTGTCCAAGGACATAACACGCTGGTCGCAACGGGTCTCGAACCCACAACCTTTGTATTGTGGAGCGAGAAAGTATCCGCTGGACCACGCGTCACGCGTGCCCGTAATAACACCTGCAAATTCCAGGTATTGTTTAATCGTGTGTAGTGATCGAGAGTTTCAGTTCAAATAACATCATTCTAAGGTAATATATGTCCCACGTGAGACTATTACTCCATAACCTCACCACCAGAGTCACATTGAGGTTAAAATGACTATAGCTATTCTGCCTAAATCCGAAGGGTCCTTGTGGCCATTACGTCGGGAAAACAGTTTACTCCAGTCTCCCTTTCACTTAGTATTTGTAAAGTACAATTGTCCAAATATGCTTAATTCAAAGACCAACTGTAAAACTACGCATGTTCACGCCATCAACGACTGGAATAGACTTACTTATACATACTTTCTAAAGGTTTCCATTTTCAAGATAATCTGCAAACTAATGTGAATTTATCAAATGTTTTTGATGGGGAAATACTGAAAATAGCATAAGGTGTAGTTTCCGAAGACGTGATTATATCTTATATCGATAACAGTTTAACAAATAAAGACTTGAATGCATTCCTAGGTCACGTCCGCGTATTCATTGTACATGGCAATTGATATAATATGCAAAGAAATATAATCCGAATTAGAGTAAGAGTGAGTGACGATATTGTACTAGTCTTGCACATTTTACCAAGATAACCCGGTCAGATAAATTTCCCTATAGAGGCTATCTTTTCATATCCTGTTCCGAACCTAAACCTTTTCTTCTCATTCAAACAGCATAAATCAGTGCTGTATTTTACGTGAAATGGGAGCAAGCTTTGTCTGGTAAAGAATAGCATCTGGCACAATTGAAGCTTCACTACCTCTTGAAATAGTGTAAAAAGAACCTAACTATAATACCACTCGATGAAATGGATCATCATCATCATCATCACATCTTTTCTAAAGACATGATCAAGTTACTCGTACACTCTCTGAGCATATGCTTGTGTAATCTAGTTTGCATTCATCGCTAGCCGCACTTCTGATACCAGAGGCATTTTCTATATGATTTTGATCATAAAGGAGGACTAAAATCTACTGAGTTATGTTGAAGTACACGATGTTATTCTTACATAATACATTCCACGAAGGCTTATAGTAAAACCGTGATTTTTTTTCTCGCAGGTAATGTGCACCGAGTCCCAATTGAGTTTTACAGTAATACCAACTGTTGTCATTGCTCCTTGCATTGACAATAGTCAATGTTCATGTTATGATTAACATGTAGCTTCCACTCTATATAGCACACGAGATTCGCATGTTAGAACACTTCAGTCACCTGTCCTTATTGCGTAGCAATAGATGCGCCATTAAGTTGATATGGACCAAACCAAAGTAAAGTATACCTTTAAATAATAAAGTGATGATCTTGATGGTGTTCGTGTAAATGCATCAGCTCAGTTAAGCCGAATTTCGTATTTACCAATCACTCTTCTTGGCAAAAACGTACAAAATGCATGATGTGGTGTCCCAGTAACTCTTGAGCAAACGCTTGCCGGAACGGAGGAATTATGACACTTCTGACGATTGACCAAAGTCTAACTTAACACCAAACCTGCTCGCCCATATTGCCCCTTATCCCAATGACTTCAGTAATTGATAGCGGATTGCAATACTACTCTATATGCCATTTGAGATGAATAGGAATTATTTGTCATGTTCTCATTCATCAACGTTGACACCTGTAAAGCACAACCCGCATATCATCACTTTGATAGGTTAACCCTTCTCCTTTCTAAAATTACCCATGGGTGAAAGATACTTTAATCATATACAAAATGATTGTAAACAAATAGAATGCATCGTCTATCGAGGTATATGAGTGAACCGTGAGAACTACTTCGCAAATGTTGTATTTTCAATCTAATCAAAATGTAAACCATACCGAATCATAGAGCCTTCTTGATTGAGTAAGTTTACATGTCAATGCCAATGTACGGATCTATTACGGTATTCAATTTGAAAAATCTAATTCACTGATGTCACCACAAGGTAATAAACAACGAATGACCCGAAATTGGTGTATATAATGTATGGAGTAATCAGAGCATTGACTCCATATGGACGACGTGTTTTATTGCGCATCCCCCGCATCTACAGAGTGTTTTAGAATAAATTGCCAACTGTTCTATTTGTGTCCACTTTTGTGTGTGGAAATAATATTGTACCAAGGATTTCACAATGACAACTAATTGAAGATTGATCATTTTAAAATTATTGAAATACAATTACCTTTTCTGTTCTTTAAACTCGTCATGGAGTTTCTAACCGAATATCAATTCATCGCTTGTTACAATTTTAAAAATATTCTTGCAACAGACTGACAATGGCTATTATCTTCAAAATATTCATAACCTTGCAACTATTAACGCTCTCCACGCGCCAGGCATCTGCAGACGACATTCCAACATTTCACAAAATGTTTCAAAAATTCAAAATTATTGAATTTCATCACCATATTTGGAATCACCATGATAAATGCATTGAAATAAGTACAAACATGCCTAATATAGGTTCAGTAATTCATTAGTAATACTAATAGCAGCGTGTAAAATGTTAAAACAAAGTTTGATCATTGAACATTTCTATCAAAACAAACATGTAGATATTAATCGGCCTTTTCCAGTTAATCATAATATTTTCAGGAGAAAAAAGTGTACTAAATATAGGTTTTTATTGACATGCTCTGTATACTACCAATCATGGCGAATGCAGAGGTTTACTGAGATATCTTGCTAGTAGGTCGACCGATTTGTCTAGTCAAGCAAGTCCGCCCTATATACCTAGATTTTGAGCTTAATTGCAAAATGATAAAAATAAAAGTTATTGAAGTTGAATACCGTATTTAGATTCGACATTGATGTCATCGCGACATTATAACGACTAGTATCGGTGTTAATATTGTGTAGGATAGTAATTAGAATTCCTCACAGGTGTAATATTACGGAATGTAGGCACCACTTGGGGCGTGGAATGTAAGCTATATCCTGTAACGACATTTAAGAATAATATTGCTCTAGTATTCTCGTTTCATCTGGTTAATAGTAAATTGATATAAGTTGTAATTAAAGGCTTAGTCTATAATTCACACCTTCACAAACGGTTGTCTGAAGACTATGAGCGTGTTTCTACTGGGGCACTGCAAAGTTAACGGTAAGTTTTAACGGTAAGATTTAACGCTAACTTTTTAATCCCCCTGTTTCTACTCGCGAAAAGTTACCATGAAGTTTATCGATCCTAGTCGAAAGGCCACGACATTTTACCTTTTGTTATACCAAACAATGCCGCCCCACCTGAAAAAGACTGCCTCACAATGCGTATAATCCAGCGTGACACGAGTCACTGAACTTAACGTTCAGATTAAACGGCTGCCTGTTTCTACTGCGAAAGTTACCGTTAGTTACCGGTATCAAACCTGGTTTGTAAAGATTATTGCGGTTACAAAACTTACCATTAATTAACGTTATCTGTTGACTGTTTCTACTGGGCAAACTTACCGGTAATAACCGTTAAGTTCCCCAGTAGAAACACGCTCTGTGGTTTACGTTTGAAAGGAGGATCCTTTTCATTGGTTCACTGGGCTGCATTTTATACTCCTCACAACAAAATAATTATATTAATTTCATTGTCCGTATTTTATATACATGTACGTAGGATGTGGTTAATCGTAAGTTCGTGATTCATTTTTTAACAAAACAAGTAACTTTATTTAAACTGGTTCCATCTGATCTCGTTCCAAACTCTAGGTAAGTTAGTGACATTATTGATCATTCTACATTATCTTGAAATTTGCTGAGAGGGAAAAATATTATCTGAGTGTAATTTCGTAAATTCTTCATGTCATCAGCCGATAAAACGGGATTATTTTGTGTAGCAATTTGCATTGGTCGCCCAAATCCAATCATTGTAGCCATATGTGTTGTGTTGACATTATCATTAACTATGCTGTTATGGAACGCATTGTAATATTGAATACGATCACAAAATTCGCTCTTTTAAAATAAGTTGTACCTTGCGTTTTTTCGTTAACGTGACTACAACTAAATAATATTCATCTTCCTCTGGAGTGACGTAACTTTACGCACGCAAGCGTATGCACCCTACGTCTTTCTACGCATAGACAAAATACTTAGAGACCGCTCATGACGCATACTGCTACACGCAATTCCTTAAAGGCCCTGTCACACCATAACGTATGGCCTGAACGTGGCCTGAACGTATGCCGACGTATTAAAAAAATAGCTCGAAAATTGTCAGAGTCCAAGAACGTCCAAGAACGTCCAACTTCCCAACGAATTGCGTAGGAAAAGTCGACATCGGTGATGGAATGGACGTATCCATAGCGTATCCATAGCGTATTAAACGTATACATAGCGTATGACTAACGTATTGATAGCGTATCACTAACTTATAACAAACTTATGACAGCATATCACAGCGTATGCGATCGGCGAGCGTATACCAACGTATGCTTAACGTATTCGAAGCGTATGTCTGCCGTGTTCGACGTATCCTCAGCGTATCCTCGGTGTACAACGAACACGTGACTTATGCCGCTGCAGAAATTGAGTTTCGTACACGGCGGGACAAGTGTTGCCAGTTCAAGTAAACGCAGCCTAGATGATAACTATTAAAATATCTAGAAGGGTAAATCTATAGGTCCAACCTATAACTTACGACGAGTAACGTACCTCTAACGTATGTCAGCGTATGTCAACGTATGTCTAACGTATGTCAGCGTTTGTAAACGTATGTCTAACGTACCACTTTTATAATTAAAATTATGGTTTGAACTGATTTAGGTAGCGCTAATGAATACGAGTATACGGTGAAAATGTCACGAAAATTGTTCGAGCCCTTTTTAAATTATCGGCATTTTCTACTTTACACACATTTTACATGTAACTCTATGGGAAATGTGGCCGATGAGGGCGCTATTATAGTAAATAATAATATTCAAAGCTCGATTTTCTCAGAAATGGCACCTACAAATGTTCTGAAATTTCTACAAAAGATGGCCAGTATATTCAGGTACTTGAATCAGTTAAAAGCAGAGCCGGGCCAGCAAGTTACGGTGTTCTCAGAATAAATCGAACAAATTATGTGGGATCAAACAGCCGTGTCAATACGCTATGGATACGCTATGGATACGTAACAGGGCCTAATACACGATCGCCCGGCATAAGGTGAATACGTGAGAATACGTCGAATCGTTGGAAATACGTTTCCCCGTCAGCCTACGTTCATCAACGTATACCAACTTACGAGTAACGTACGAGTAACGTACCACTAACGTATGTCAGCGTATGTCAACGTATATTTAACGTACCACAAACTTACCGGGAACTTATGCAGAACGTATTATGCACACGTTGAGTACGTCGAGAAATTTTGAGCATGCTCAATATTTTTTCGCGGGCTCGACGTGTTCCAAATTGTCACAGCGTATCACAGCGTGCTCTTAACGTAAACGACGTACCCCTAACTTATATCAGCGTACACCAACGTACACCAACGTATTTTTCGATATTTCGCATACGTTGGCATACGTTGAGGCGATACGTTATGGTGTGACAGGGCCTTTAGGCTCAAAATAATGCCGTCACCATGGCGATATTTTCGGATTGTCGGGGGCGTACGATGGGCGCTTTTGAGTTCTGACGCCAGCTTGTGCGTTAGGCGTATATCAATATCACGCAACCACGAACATGCACATGATGGCGGTGAAAGGAAGCGCAGCACGCGGAGAGACTACAACATTGTGACACACTTACTGACACACGCGTGTAGTTGCGATGTTTTTTGGAATCGCGTATTGGTCGTTGTCATGGTGCGACTGTTCGTTCTTTGGCTTCAATTCTTAGGCGTTGTGAGCAGCACGGACGCTCTAAGCGATTATCTTGGGTGAACAGACTATGTTTCTATTCAGTAGACACGCGCGTTTATGTATTGCTTGGCATTGCATTTTATAGTGATCATGAGGCTTTATGAAATGTTAAATTCAAATCTAAATGCCCAAACCCCTATATTATAAATAAGGTTCAACTACCTTTTTTTTCTTCTCTCAATTTGTTAAATCGTGCAATCGATTGCTTGTCGAACAATTCCGAGAGTTCAGTCATTTTGTATTGCTAAGTGTTCGGTGACTACGCTGACATATGTTATTAGTTATAGTTAATTTTTCAGATCTTAAAAGCTCAGATTTCTGTTTAGAGTGCTCTTCAAAGCAGACGATATAGGCTAAGTGTCTGCATGAGAGCGCTTTGGATTTATGGATGTATTATTTTACGTATTAGGGTAGTATACACGTCTTCCTTTTTAAGATCTTCTTTGTAAATCACTCAAATCATATTTCACAGGGAAAAAATGTTGTTAAGTTAATGGTCAATTTGTGCATACAGTGTGTCTAGGTAGTGAGTCATTGCTCTCACTGTTTAATTTTAGATATGACATTAAACAGGACATTTAGCTAACCATGTATATATTATAAATTAAATAACATAGTAAGACCAACTGCACGGCCCTAATGGTACCCCGTAATGTATATATATCTTGTAACGTTATGTTTAAATAGATTAAGCAAGTGTCGTTACTTTATTTTCGTAAGTGAATTGGGAAAGAATACTTTACATAGGTCACAGATGCAGGTATATCAGTATCGCACGATACTGGCACATACTGATTAGTGGCGTAGGTAGGTTTTTATATTGGGGGGGGGGGGGCAAGAAATGAAAGTGAACCGACCAAATATCTGCCTATTGAATTTCGCGCGTAGCGCGGGAACATTTTTGACTTAACACTTATTTGTGTTATGATTGAGGCAGTTTTGCTCTAAACATACCTGTACTAACTAGAATTACATTTTGGGGACACATGCACGCGTAGCGTGCGAATTTTTCCACGATTTTTTCCATAATTCCACGATTCCTCTGGAACTCAAAATTTTGTTCCAGTATCGAGCCATACAGGAACATTTTTATTATCCAGAATCGGGCGATACTGTTTACATGTACATGTACCAGTAGTGTTTTTTCCAGTATATAACGATATTGGTACATAATTGTGTTCCAGTATCGTCCGATAGTGAAACATTTTATATGAACCAATATTATTGTCCGATACTGGAACACTGACTTTGTACCAGTATCGAACGATACTAGTAGTACAGTCCAGAATCAGGGACCTTAAAACCACCTTTTTCGTCAAATTGCGAAGAATTATAATTTATTATTGTAATAGAATAGGATCCACTGTTAAACCTGAGCTTCCTGGGAACGAGAGTGCAAGAAAATCTCGCGGGAAAAACAAGTGGATCAAGTCACTACCGAAGAAGTCTTCCGAACGGGAAGACGAAACTGTCTAGCATGTGAGTAGATAATTGGATATGTGTACAACAATTTTTTTTTATCATTTCAATCTTCAATCCTGATGAACTTATTCAAAGATAATAGAATAGGATATTTCAATTTGTATAAGTAGTTATATAGGCCTATATTGGATACTGCATGTAATGATTAGGTTCTCGAACAGTTTATTTGTTTCCATTTGTGTAATAATATCAATATATTTTGAAACAATGGGGTGTCACTTAAATACGAATGGGGCAATTCAATAACGAATTGACAATTTGCGCAATTGGTTATAAACAGATATGATTTATAAGTGTCTGACCTATGTGTGGCATTTAAAAAACACATATCATCTAACTTGTTTGTTTCTCATGACATTATTATCATTCATAAGCACCTATAGTAAAGGTTAAAACAGTAAGCCCCCCTCTAAAATTATATAGATCACGATTGTACACCCATATAACTCCACAGCCAATTGTAACGTTTTTGAGAAAATCAAAACGTGTATGAAAAGGGAACACATTTGGCTACCAGTAGATATTTCCTTTTTCAATATCACGTTTACTTTTCCAAAAATAGTCACATTTCCCCATTTCAGAGCTTTTTTTAAATTCAATTGACTTTATTTTTAATTAAAAGAAAGTCGCTTCTTTGTTTAGCTGGTCTTTATTGGAGATTAAAAAATGAGTTTTTTATTCTACACATGACTAGCCAATAGCGTCTAGGCCGTCTACAGTCAAAAACTTCCCTGCATAGTTGAAAAGTGCCATCGTTTTGGGGAAAGCGTTTCTCCTTTTCATAAGTTTTTCAATCTCTCGAAACGTCCACTTGTGTAGAGTTATGCAAATGAATGTGATCTAATTTTCATTGGACCCATTTAAATGAATCGTTCACACGTGTTCTTACTATGTACAACCACATTGCAGGGGTGGGCGTCTGGGAATGTCATTGCGGTTAAAGCAATTAAACTACGAGGGTCATTCAATAAGTTATACCTCCTCACTCATAGCATCGCTAATATGAATGTCAGCCTCATGACATTTGCCATGATTATAACTCTGAATCATAGCTACACATTTATAGTAAATGCTAATTTATTGATACCTATTTCACTTTTGTCATGATGCAATCAAAGCAAGAGAGAGATTTTGGACAACGGACACAGAAAATTACCTAACCACCCGATTTAAATACTGAAAATAGAAAACAATGGATGATTTATGAATATAATGCTATACTCTCATGTATAAATCTGATATTTGGCAATATTAACCTTTGTATATTGCAAATAGTACACTATCCACTCGAATAAAAATATAAAAACGTTAGACAACTAAATGATAATAATATTAAAGGTTTTAAAAATTCTATCTCACTTGTTGACTGGGATTTCATCACTCACGACAACGACCCTGATCTTTCATACACTCATTTTATCAAGAAAATCACTGATGTACTTGATTTTCACTGCCCTATAAAAACAACTAAAATTGCAAACCGTAAAACACCACGTAAACCCTGTGTCACATTAGGTATCCTTAAATCAATTAAAAATAAAGATAAACTATACAAGAAATACATCACTAAACCTACTATTGACAATAAGATAAAATATACTAAATTTAGAAACATATTAAATAACCTACTACGTGCATCTAAAAAGTCCCACATTACTTCTGAAATTGAATCTAATAAATGTAATATGAAAGACACATGGAGAACACTAAATAATCTTCTGGGTAGAAATAAACGTAAAAAATTACCAGACTTTTTTAAAGATAAAGACGGTAATAAAATAACGGACTCAACTGATATTGCGAATAATTTCAACCAATTCTTTACTAATATAGGCCCTAATCTCGCGAGTAAAATATCTAATCCTGATGATGACTACGCATCTCCTCTAAATTCGGTTAACCAAAAAAATAGTATGTTCCTAAAACCAACTACTTCGGAAGAAATTCTAGATATTACGAATAAACTCAAACAAAGTAATAGTTGTGGTTTTGATAATATCAGTAGCAGATTATTAAAAGCCGTTATCGATGATATCGCACCTATCCTTTCACACATCTTTAATAGGTCACTGGCCACAGGAGTAGTACCATCTCAACTTAAAATAGCCAAAGTTACTCCAATCTTTAAATCAGGTGACAATAAATCGTTCAGCAATTATAGGCCGATTTCTATTCTTCCTTCCATCTCAAAAATACTGGAAAAAATTGTCTATGTACGCCTTTATGACTTCATTACTGTCAATAATATCCTTAGCCCACATCAATACGGCTTCAGGGTTAAAAGATCAACATATATGGCTATAAACGATCTTTATTGCAGCATCACAAACGATCTAGACAACAAATTGCACTGTCTTGGTATTTTTCTTGACCTCAGCAAGGCATTTGATACCCTAAATCATGACATTCTCCTCCACAAACTAAATACTTACGGTATCAGAGGTCATGCAAATACTTGGATTGAAAGTTACCTTTCTGATAGGAAACAGCACGTTGTCTACAACCAAAGAACCTCTTGTGAAGGTAATATTGTGTGCGGAGTGCCACAGGGCTCTATACTTGGGCCGCTTTTGTTTTTGATTTACATAAATGATCTCCCCCTCTCCTCACCCACTTCCCTTTTTATAATATTTGCTGATGACACAAACATTCTCTTTTCTCACAGTGATCCTGATCAACTTGAAAATCTAATCAACAATGAACTTAATAACATCTCAAATTGGTTTAAACTTAATAAACTATCCCTTAATATCGATAAAACTAACTTCATGATATTTAAAAATAAGCATAGTAATAAACCTGATCTAAACTTTAAAATTGTAATCGATAATAATAATATTAATAAAGTTGATATAACTAAATTTCTTGGCATTCTAATTGACAATAATGTCTCATGGAAAGCTCACACATCCCACATAACGAAAATAGTTTCAAAATATAATGGTATCTTCCGCAAAATAAGAGCCTATCTAACCAACGATTCGCTGCATACACTGTATAACACTCTTGTTGTACCATATTTATCTTACTGTACCATTATATGGGGTGATAGAAATAATGCAAACTTAGATTCCTTATTCATTCTCCAGAAGAAAATCATTAGAACTTGCACCAATTCCCTATGGCTTGAGCACACCACACCTCTCTTTATATCCCTGAACAAGCTTAAAATCCGTGATATCTATTATACTTATCAACTTGCTATACATATGTACAGATACCACCATAAATTATTACCCCTTGACCTCCCTGCCACCCTTTTTATCAATCACTCTGATATCCATAACCACAATACGCGTCATGCCACTGATATTCTCATTGCTCCTACTCATACCAAACTGGCCGAGAATACTTTCAGATCTCAAGGTCCACTTATTTGGAATAACATGAGCAATACTCTCAAAATCTGCAAGTCACTTGCTATATTTAAAATTCACCTAAAAAATACATCCTTCTCCAATATCGCTCTGAAATGTTTAACAACGAGTACGCTTCAATTAAATAATTTATCAATATAATCATGTAATGTAAATGTCTGTCTAATGTTTTTGTCCTGCACCCTCATTTTTTGTATGTATTCACACATTCAGTGTATAGCTTATAAGTATAGTAATCTCATTGTATAAACACCCTATACACTGTATCTACCATCCGTATAAATTAATCTGTTACTGTAACCTACATCTTTGTATTACTCCCTTTTATTGATATTATGTATTATACTATTATTTATTCAATTGTAATTATTTTATCATTGGGTGCCATCTTCCTCACGCTCTGCGTTTTAGACGGGCATCCACATCTCCTGTATATTTGTATTTATAAATAACTGTTACTGTATATGTTTACCGAGATGAAAACAAATAAACTGAAACTGAAAACTGAAACTGAAACTGAATGTATTGACACGCCTTTAGCATACAAGAATACTGATATTCAGTCAAATGTTCGTTGTCAAAAGTTAAGCCCCAGTGATGCCTCGAATGTTAAATCTTAACATGATAGTTTCCATATATGCAACATTTAGAATAGTTAATCAGGTAGTCAGTGATAGAAACATATATATCAGTTTTCCATATATATGCAACATTTAGAATAGTTAATCAGGTAGTCAGTGATAGAAAAATATATCTTCGAGAGACTTGAAATATACCCATTTAGTCTTGTATAATGAAGATCTCTTAGTTCCTTTGAAAAGCAAATATTACTTTTGCAGCGGTTCTCTATAGGGTAGGGTTAAAACAGATGACTTTCCTGGCTAATTAGAGGGCATTTTCCGCCAAGAAATCAGTACTTGTATTGTTTAAAGTCTGTTCAAGAGATATGTGTAACTTAGAACGATTGTAATTGACCAATAGGTACATTTTGTCTCTTAGAATTTGTCAAATTATTAGAACTAAGGAGATATTTGGCTGTTTTTTACCCGTTTCCATCGCACGAAATGAGTATTCAGACCAATCTACTATGATTTTGTAGCTGAGATTCAAAGCTTTAATTGTGGAATATTTCTTCATACGACTGGCTTGTTTAACAGCAAAGTTATGAGGTAGGAGGTAGAACTTATTGAATGACCCTCGCATAAACTAAAGTTTAAAATCATCAATCTGAAATACTGCAAACATAATGCTATGCTCAAATGCAAGCTAATACAAGTGTCCCGATTTGTGTACTATTCTGTAATAATAACCACTTACATCATTTTGTATTAGTAATTATTGCGGAAAGCTTTAGATACATTTAAATAAGTTTCTAGATCGATTATAAAGTTGACTTTTTGTTGTAGGGTATAGTAGATATAAAAAAGGATGACTCAAAGTAAATTTAAAATATTTCTTATCAGATAGAATATAAAGGCAATCAATGTATAATTCAATAGCTGCATTTACATATATCAGCAAAAAGAATCACGACATTCTATGAAACCGAACAGAATACTGACTATTGTACTCTATGAATAAGTGGATACACAGAAAGAAAAAAAGTGAGTCATCATCGAAAAATGAGTCATTTTGTCCGTGTAGTGACACACTATGGCTCAAAATGAGTCATTTTGTCCGTGTAGTGACTCATTTTACGATAATGACTCACTTATTTCTTTCTGTGTAGATTGAATTTGTTGGATTGTTTTCTTCATACATTAAATGCGATGACAAAGCAAAGTCATTAGTTTGTCAATTCAGCAGAGCAAAGATAATATTGGGCTTGAGTGGTGATCAGACTAGAGTGTGGACCGTTGTACAATGCAGTAGTGAAAATCAAACGAGCTTATCATAGAAAAAATCATGAACCTTGTTCGGTTTTTAAAATGTTTACTTTGATCTAAAACGACATCACATAAAACATGTTATCCTTCACCGATTTTAACCAAATACATTTCTCGTGAAAGCTAAAGCTACAATAAAATATCTGTGAAAGGTTCGTACAGATTTTTAAAAATAAAACCCCAAATTTGAGTTCATCTTTTTGGACTCACTACTTTCACAGTAACAGAATTATGATAAGTTATTTTAAATACGCAAACATTCCAGGCAAAGTGTTTATTTTATATTGATGTCAAATTATTATTTTGTAATTTGAAAATACACAGGTCTAAAAAATAAATTGATGTTCAATATAAAGAAAAAGATTTGTTAAATATTCCTGACAACAGCACATCCTATATTTATGTATAAAGGTCGGCATCAAACGGGTAGTCAAAGTCTCCCTTTTCGTCAAAAATAGAATGTTCTTTTATAATAATTTCATAACAACAGTTATGCACTTATCAATTGTTAGCCCGGCCCCCGGGGACCCGAGGCATGGCGGGGACCATGCGGGGACCGTACACAAGTGTACAAAAAATGATGCCCGGCTATGCGGGGGGGGGGGGGGGGGGTGTACGCGGACGTACAAACTGTGCCCCCGCTAGCCGCACGTCCCCGCTACACGCCCCGGCTGCGTATTTTCTTTATGCAACTATAACGGGATGCATAGACAACAGAACGCTACACGGAATAAAGCGTAGCAACACAATAGGATGCATCCCGTTATGGTTGCAAAAAGAAATTAAGCGGCCGGGACGTACAACAAATGGTGAACTATTGCACGTGCAGTGCACGATTGTACCCGGGACGTCACATGGGCAATTTGTAAGTCCCGGCCCTAATCCCCGCTATCGGGGATGCAATTGATAAGTGCATTAATGAGTGTCATTGATTTTGTAACGCTCTATATTAATACACTGTAAATGGTTTTATTATAGCTATTAAACACGTGGTAAATTGTTGTAACAGGTCTAGGGCCATGTGTTATGAACTCACCACCCAAAAAGGGTGGTGGCGTTGCATTTTTGGTGACGAATCATCCATCTCTGTCTATTAACTCAACAACTAAATGTGGTAGAGCTATGGTTGAGGTGTCATGTGAAAGCCTATTTATCTAGCTACATTGTGTTAATAAATCAGGTATTTCTATAAATGTTTGGCTGAGATATGATTGATTATGTTGTGAAAGTCAGGGGTGGTGGCGGTGGCGGCGGCGGCGGTGGCGGCGGCGCTGTGTGCAATCTCTATGGGGAATATAAAAAATGTTCCCAATTCTACGTTCAATTTACTATAAATCCTCATTCCTGTATGGTACAAACATGATTTTGCTCTCATTTTATAGATTATTTTATATTCTATAAGATTCTGTTTCAACAAATGTGACAACTATTATGCAACAATTGTAATCATGAATCGATTGCGTTGTCCTTGGCTTTTTCCCTATTCGCTACACAGTGAACTTGCCCTAATTCATCGGTTTTACATACATGACTATAACAAAAGAAATATTTAACCGATGATAGCAAAATTATACATTTTTGGAAAGCTCTCAAATAGGGGAATTCAAAAATGCCGTTTAAATCAGGATAGGGTGCATACCAACAAAAAAAAATACTTGTAAACTCTAATAATTATGAAATTTAAACGTTTGTGCTCATTTACTTTTCGATATAGTATATTTCAACACGTTTACCATTAACAACTATTATGTTCTGATGGGTAATTGCATGAGGAACTTAAATATGCACAGTAAAATTATGATTGGGATAGGTATCAAATTATTATTGAGCTTAAATCAAAATATGAAAAAAATCGATATTTTTTTAACATTCTTAATCACAACATGTTACCATTAGGTCTTATCTAAATTCCAATAGCATATTTGGATTTCTTGTGAGATTACCGTTCAGAAAATATATACTTTATATGGGGTAGAACAAATAGTTATTGCGATATGCTAATTCGAATCTCAGATGGTGTAAAATGTAAAAATCTGGACATGCAACGGTAAGGGTGGCGAGTTCAAAACACACGGCCCTAGACTTCCAGACATCATTTCGACCCCAGCTGAGGACTTTGACATTTTCTAGAAAGATACATTATCCCTGACACAATTAATTGAATTTTACACCGCATCAAGGTTAAGCGAAAAAATCCTATTTTTGTTCATTTTGTTTCACACCCCTGATACATAATTCACTAACTGCTACCTCTTGACACACCAATGGTTGCACGAAAATCATTTTACTAAATTTGACACCGGTGCAAGCGATTAAATGACGGAGCGATGCAGTATAGAGTATTCCCATGCGTGATATTCATTTAATAGAAGTAATTCTAGAATATAAATTGAGCAAAAGGGTGATTTAACGGATGCTGTGAAGTTCAACGCGTATTAAAATTTCGTCACGATCTTCAACCAAACGGGTGTTTTCTGCACACCTGCGAAAATATATTTATTAAGGTTATAATCTAACAAAGTATTGGGCACCATCGTGCTTGCCGTGTTTCTTGACGTCATCTTAATTCCATTCCCCCATTTATGCATTGCGTTGAGCTCAACATTCTCTTCGTCATCGATAAGTGATTTTCGTTAATGGTTGTTTAGGTACATGACAAACATGTTATACACATTAACGGGAAATTGAAGATTTATGATAATGGAACAGGTGTCAATTTCAATATGGGAAATAACGAAAGCACCCATTCAGAAAAACATCAGATACGCTATGCCATGATTCCTTCCTATATTGTGCTTTATTTTATTGGTCACCCTTGAAATACTGTTCGACACATAAAATGCATCGTGTTATTTTTTAATACAGCATCAACAAACCCAAAATCATAAGGATTTGCAATAGTCCCGTTCTTGTACTCTGTTTAGGCCGTCTTCCTTGACCTGCGTACTAATGCAGCAATTTTTGTAAACCACCAAGTGTTTCCCGCCGTATTTTGTTACTTTTATTTCGAAGTTATTGAATTCTTGCATCACCGAGCGTTTCTATTAGGCCTAAAGCTCATTGCCCGTTAACAATTTAGAAATGCGTTCGGGGATGAAGTCAATCGATTTGATTCACATATATATATCCCAAAATAGATCGACAGTGGCATATGAAGAAAACCATGGTATTATTCATAAGGGACATGTCATGTCACTGTGCCCTCGTTTGAACCGAATTTTAAATATGTACTGCGAGGATTTCCAAATTATTACATCACATATCCAAAAAGAAAAATATAAGCAATATTGTTTGCTCGCACTTCTTCGCGTTTGGGTGCAGAATGTAAACAAAACACATCATTCAACTAGAAATACTAATACTAATACCTAATTAGATCCCAGGCAATATTACGTGACTTATTGTAGTGTATTGAGTACATTAGTGCTGTTACACTTTTTGTCTTCAAACTTGACATGCCGTTATACAACCATATATTTGACTTGAATGGCAGCTGTCTAGGTATGTAGATTTAGGGCCAATTACTTGAACCAAAGCCCGTCGCTAGGGGGTGGGGAGGGGGGGGGGGGGGGTTCGTTTGAACTCCCTAAATTTTGCCCTAAAAATGGTGAGGGAAAGAGAAAGTGATTATTGTGGCCCAAAAGGAAAGAAAAGTAAATCTTGCTCTGGTCAAAGACCAAGCCACCTTGATTTTTGTCTTGTTCCTGAGATTTGACCCAAATGTCATGATTGACTTTTCTTCTTGTCTTATCAAAAGAGATAAGATGCATCAAGTCCGATCAAAATTGGAGCATGTCTTAAATTTGACCAGTGTATAGGTCAATGACCCCTTGTGACCCCATATAAAATGTCACTTTTAATCGCTGAACACCCTTTATGTGCATAAATACAAGGAATCTTTTGAACAATTCTGACGGTCAACAGTTATTTCCTCTGAGACAAGAATCATGTTATGTGAATGGATTGAAGATTTATATTTTGACCCCTATAGTGACCCTTTTTTAAAATTTTGACCTGGTTATGATGGTTCACTTTTTTCTTGTCATATCAATTCAAATACGATGAAATAAGTCCGGTCCAAATCATCATGTCTTCAATTTCACCGGTATATGTCAATGACCCCATATGAAATGTCACTTTTAATTGCTGAGCACCCTATTAGGTGCATGTATCCAAGGAGACATCTTTTAAAAGTCACTTTGCGAAGTCATACATTTCTCCCACTTTTTATTACCTGTCCACAGACCGCCATTGTAGAGATCCTCAGATTGACCGCCATTGATTGATCCTCGGATTGCCTCAGATTGCGTTATTCACCAAAACAGCAATAAATAGTTTAAAGTTTTGACAGAAAGGGGTCAAAGGTCATTGCAAATCAGCTTGGTGACAATAATCTTATGGGTAACACGGGGTGTATAAATTGACCTCTAATGACCCCTACATGACCTTTGACCCCTTTCTGTCAACACTTTAAACCATTCATTGCTGTTTTGGGAATAACGCAATCTGAGACAATCTGAGGATCAATCAATGGCGGTCAATCTGAAGATCTCTACAATGGCGGTCTGTGGACAGGTAATAAAAAGAGGGAGAAATGTGTGACTTTGCACAGTGACTTTTTAAAGATGTCTGAAGGGTCACATATAAAAAATCAAATCTGGCTCCTGCACTTTTTGGTGATGTCAAGAACTTTTTGATACCCCCTCGTATGTCACTCGCATGCCTACCCCGGCCATTTTGTTGTCCTTTTCTTTTCCCCCCATTTTCTCCCCCCCTGTATCCTGTATCCGCACCTTCCCCCAATATTGGTCGCCGTGTCGGTTGAGACTGGCACTGTCGGTTGATTTGACAAGAGGAATCATGGTACGATGGTCAAAAGTAGAAACACGAAAACATTTCGCGAGCGCGAATGTGTCCCAAAAATGGATTTTTTTTTCTTCTTCTTCTCATTTATAGTTTTTTATTATCATTTCATTCGCTGAAAAGATCACATACATCATAGAAACAATTCAAATATACATGTGGTGATACACGAACAAATATTATTTAGATTGAACGTATTTTTTTATATATATAAACAGGTAAATGTATACAGAGACAGTGTATTGTTCCTCGTGAAAAATGGAATATGTGTTGGTAACTATCTTGTTTAAAGTACAACTGTACCTAAATCATAGCCAAAATAAATATTCGAATATGTTCACGCGCTCCGCGCACATTTCTTTCTTCGTTAAATCTTGTCGGTTCACTTTCAATTCTTGTCCCCCCATATGAAAACCCTACATTAGTTACGCCACTGTCCCCAGCCCCTCGTCATCAGCCACCCGATGCCCAGGACTCTGTTTAAGAAATGAGATAATTATTTATATCAAGGCTATTTTACTCGTTGTAACTGCGCGAATTTGCCTTTTTGCAATAAATATATTGAATCAAAAAAAATGAAATCTATGTTTAAATGGTGCACTTTAATGCCTTCAAATAGGCCTCTTTTTCTTCAACTTTTGAGGGGGGCACATCCCCCCTCAAACTCCCCTGCGCCGCTACACACGGCGAGATGGTCGCTGCGCGACAATTGAGAAGTCTTTCAGAACATTCAATAGTTTAATCTGAAAATCGAATCCCCTAACTAGAAGGGCTGGCTACGGGCCTGCTTGACCTGACCTGGATTTTAGTGACCTAAATCCTATTGCATAACACTTAAGAGTAATCTTTTTAAGAAGAGTTGTTCTTATTTTAAAAAAACCCCTTAAAAGTGTTCATCTCTTCATAGGATTACAGATTGTTTAATAATTTGTGAATTGTTCTTTGAAAACCCATATATAAACCCAAGATCAAACTTTAGAACTTGGCCCTTCTTTATTACATTCAATGTAAAAAGAATTGTTTAACATTGTCATTATCTAGGCTTAAGAAGAGTTAAAGGTAGATGACCCGATCACATTTTCGTAACACAGAATTATTTCAAACATACAGAGATTTTCATATCATATGAAAGCTCGTATTTTTCTCATCATCATACTGAAATTTGACGGCCTAAATCGGTATAATTACGGAGAAATCGATGAAATAACGTCGAATTACCGCGAATGGTGGTAACCACCGATCTAGTTTGTGCACTACTCAATGGATACAGTTCACAGCATCTTGTGCGTCTAAAATAAGAACCATTAGAGCTATGCAACTCAAACTTTGGAAAACGACTTTTTTAAGGATGACCTTTCATGTAGAGTAGAAAACTTCAAGTTGAAAATCGGAAATGTGATCGGGTCATCTACCTTTAATAATACCTCTTCATAAGTTCCAATAGTAGGCCAAGAGGACGACACTCGAAATCCTTCTAGTTAACGAGAATAAGAACCATTAGAGCTATGCAACTCAAACTTTGGAACACGACTTTTTTAAGGATGACCTTTCATGTAGAATAGAAAACTTCAAGTTGAAAATCGGAAATGTGATCGGGTCATCTACCTTTAATAATACCTCTTCATAAGTTCCAATAGTAGGCCAAGAGGACGACACTCGAAAGCCTTCTAGTTAACGAGATAATATTTTAAGAGTACTACCAGGAGTTATTGGTATGCAATTAAAGTAGCCCGTTTGCAGTTTACTTGAGCGAAGTCTGCAATATTTAGCATATGTCGAATATTCACTTTTTGTCCAATTTATAGTCAATTTAACAGATTTTTCATAAAAAAAATATTTTTCCCAATTTTACTATAACCTACCAACGGAAATAGTTGGAATTTATTGGTTTCCTGGATATTAAAGTGAACGAACAGTTGTATTGAAATAATTCAAATTTCAAACATTATTTGACACATTTAATATCTAATTTGCATAATTTATGCACGATAAAGCGTGTTTTGACATTTTGCATTAATTGACACGCAGGAATCCGAAGAAATACGGTAATTTCTATGTTTAATTGAAAGATGTGAATGTTAGCTATCTTCATGTGAAATCTGAATACCATTGATAAAGTAATATCGCGTGTACATAGCATTATAAATTGTTATCATTTTACCGCATATTGAGAAATAAAGTCATCAATTTAATGCGACTCAACCAGTACTGCTACGTGTATACAATACCGTAAGCTCAGTGTTGTGTCTTTTGTTCAAAAGAAGGAGTTCTATTGATTCGAACTCACGTCGCTCATATAGTCGTCGTGTAGTAGTCTTTTTAGCCAGTCGGCATACCATAATTACCATGTGAATATACTACTATCACGAAGTCTGTGATGTAATTTAATTGTTATTCGGAAAAACAAAAACGATGTAACCCAAGGTTTATTTTTTATGAAATATATATCAAATAAGCTAAAATGAATAAACTATGTCGCTTTATTATTGTATTAGGCCTACTAGTACTATTTTTTAAATCTTTTTAAAGATATTTTGATTTTCGTGGAACTGACAGTCTGTGAAGTGATGAATTGAACCAACACTATTATGTAAAAAATCTGAAAATTGGATAACGGGCTAAGTTGATCCTTAGAGTTATCCTACATAAATGTGATGCGATCTGTGAAAACACGCCACATGTCGATATTTTTCATATTGGAGATATTTATATCATAAGAAAGCTGAATCTGTGCTGATTACAGAACTGTTTTGATCATTTTTCTACGATCACTACAAAAAAAGTTATGAGTGACTGATGGTTGTGATGTCATAAAAAGCTACAAAACAAGAAATCATGAAAACAGGCCATAAAAGATACATAGTTCAATAGAATAACATTATAAGGCTAATTAGAAAAGTGACTGAAGTAAGTTTTTAAGGTGAAATTTCATAAAAGGGGATGATATAAAGTATAAGCAATTAATTTTCTAAACAAAATATGAAAAAATAAAAATAAAAGTTTTTTATTTTTTATTTTTTATTTTACCCATAATCCTTATTTCACATTTTGCGACATCCGACGGGTTTTCACAGATCGCATCACAAATGCATATGTAGCTTTATCTCAGGTTTTGCGAATTTTGGATTAGAGAGGAAATTGTATACTTTTAGGTAGGTATGTGAACTGTTGTTTTATTAAATTTAGGCGTAATAACTTGTCAGTGAATGCCTTCGGTTCATTGCAAGTCTCTCATGCCTAAAGGCTCCAGATGTAAAAGTAACTGCGTATAATTGTTGCATGAAAATTTAATATTACAGGTATCGTTCTCCGAAAAGGACCGTGATCCTCCCTCATCATTGTTATGATAACCGACATGCATTTCGATTTTACTGCTGCCAAAGTGTGTCAAAGATCGTTACAATTATATCATGGAATGATAATATGAACATTTTTTTTCTCGGGCCAGTTCAAGTGACCTCTGGCTTTAAAACACCAAACCCCTCGTCAGTATACGGTATGTTATGGCGTCCTTCTCTCAGTACGGAATTAAAAATAACATTATTAATAAATCAAGTTTGTTAATCAGTCAAAGTTGGTATGACATTAAGATCAGTTTTCAATCAATGATCATGATAACTCGTTCCGCCTACAGAGGATTCATTATCTATCCGAAACATTTATAAATAGCCCCAACTAACGTACGTTTATTTTAAACAAGGTTGATTACGGTGTTGAATTTCAGATATAAAAGTTATAATTTTAGCAATAATGACATCAGCTTTGCAGGATTTGGTTACTGTTATATCTTTGTTAATTAAATCGACTAATTATTCAAAATTGTTTTAAAATGTAACTGTGTGGGTGTGCTATCAGAGAAAAACAGCTTGCACATTTTCTAATTCAATGTAGTGATCGATGCCGTGGCCCGGTTCTGTCAAAACCTCAAATCTCCATCCAGCCCTTGAGCATGTATAAAGTAATACTTCCTATGTATAACCTTTGGGCAGTCTGCTCTAAACATACTCGAATTTGAAAAGAGTAGGTGTGTGTGACTGGGCAGTCTGAAAACAGGGGTTTAACGATCTGACACAACCTGAATTGGGGGTATTACTATTATGGAAACTGATGGCATCTTTGAAATGGGGGTCTTGGCGAACTGCCAAAGCTCTGGTTCCAAGGCTCAATGGGATTATGCCCAGTAGCGTAGCCATTTTTTTTTTTTTTGGGGGGGGGGACACCTAAAATAGGGACGGAGAAGCGTAAAAATGGGGACGAGAAATTGTTCATGTAGTACATTTACTGTACGATTTACTTTGATTGGACGGAGAACCTGAAAAATGGGGACGAGAAATTGTTCATGTAGTACATTTACTGCGCGATTTATTTTGACTGTGCGATTTTTTTTGGACTGTGCGAAATGTTTTGACCCCCCCCCCCCCCCCCCCCCCCCCCCCCCCCCCCCCCCCCCCACTTACGTGAAATTCACGAGGTAAGTGACTAGAAAAAAAATTGGGGCAACCCTTTTACGAACATTTAAGAAATCTTGCCCCCCGGTCCTCTCTTAAAAATAGGGACGATATTGATGTTTGCCCCCCCCCCCCCCCCAGAATGACAATATTGGCTACGCGCCTGATTATGCCTCAGCTGCGATGGGACAAGGGACAGAAAAGTGATACTTGCAAACAGGTCAAACCCAACCCTGGATTCAACAAACTTTATAGACTCTTGCGAAATCTGCTGCAGGCTCGTCTACACACAATCTGACTGATCTGACATAAATGACTGTGACGCGACTGGCATTGGATTTTCCCCCGGGGTCTTCTCTCGAAAATCCTCGTGTGTATTTGCTATCGCAAGCATACCATTTCGAGACTCGAAAACGATATGCTTAGAGAACGGGTCTACAGGATTTCCGGGCTAATGAACGGGGGATGACAACGCCCGAACGGGAGAGTTTGGATTGTATAGCTCGTGGAACGACTTTTCAGTGAAATTATATGCTTTATGACCGGTTTACACCGGGGGTTGACAGGCCGTGAAAAAGGGGGTCCTTGGTCCCCGCACATACTCGTATGACCAATATACGTGAGTAACCCCCTGGGCCCTAGCCCCTGAACATGTATATAAAGCCACACTTCCTATGCATAACCAGTTTGCAGTTTTACTTTATACATGCTGACCCTGATAGGTTTTGACGAACATCGATGTTATACACTCAAGTGTTGTGATTCATCTTTGATTGTGTAGGCCTACAGGGTGTATCAAACAAAAATCTGTATTTAACTTATAAACCAAATCACATATTACTCTAAAAAGTAGATATCCTATTTGAGATACATGTCTTGACTATCACACTACAGAAAAACCACCTCAGTGCATTGTATAAAAGTATCAAGTTACTTTGTGCAAAGTGAAAAGTTTCAGTAAAAGTAAACTTTTCGTGTTAGTTAGCGAGTGCATCGTGTTACGTGTGCACGTGCGTCACTTTGCGACCAAATTAATTAATTAATACTGTCTATTGTAATGATATCGCTATAAATCAGATTTGTTGTTGTGTTGAGTTTCCTCCGTTTGACAGCTACGCCAATGGTCCTATGATATATGATAGTAGATCTCATATCTGCTGGTGCTAATGACTTTAGCGGGTAAATTAAAATCTTGTCCACAATACTTAATTATAACATGCAGTCATATTACACTGTTTGTCAGTAATGTTATATGACAAACTAAACCTACGTAGCTCTGATAACCACCACAACACAGGGTAACTGTTGTGATTGGACATGATGATATTAATAACAATGGCGTATAAACGTACTTTAAAAATTGATAAGGGGACTTGCAACAAGTAAAACAAGATTCCCTTTTAGAGAGTCCCCCCCCCCCCCAATTATACAATTATATCATGGAATGATAATATGAACATGTTTTTTTTCAGGCCCTCAGGCCTCACAGTTACTTTTTCATTCATAGCAAGAATAATTTGTGATACCTTTGTTATTGTATGATATTCAAACGATAAATTTGATCCTAGCATATATTTGTTGGTATTAATACAGTATATGAAAACATGTCTAAATCAAACAACCAACTTGCATTACAATACGCCCATCATCATGCAACATGACAATGATGACAAAATTGGAGGTATACCTTTGCAAAAATGAGGAAAAGAGAATATATAATAGGCCTAAGCTGGCAAGATGTATGTCTCGATGTCTCACAATATGTTGTTTTATTATAGTTTCACTCTTAAACGTAAGGGAGTGAACCTGTTTATTATTTTATAATGGTTTTTTAAATTAAATTTCGAATAAAACCTGATTTATATAATACCCTTTGTTGCAAGAACAACATGAATGGAATTTGATAATAAAAAAAAATAACGCCTGTAATATTCGCGATGATGTCACTATTATAGTACAAGCGGGTATTTTTTAAACTTTATACATTTTGCGTCTTCTATAACTGTATCTTGTCTACTTTAAAAATATGAGATGTTGACAATGTTTGGCAGAAATTGAAACAAACTTTCAAACTTTGCAATTACGCCGACAAGATGTGACTTAATGATGTTTTATTGTAGTTGCATAAGACTCTCTTAAAGAGAGTGGCAATCTTTCTCTCGGGAGTGACTTGGGAGAGCCACCCAAAAGAGTGAAAAATCATCGTAAAATTAAAGAATGAGTAATATCACTTTTTCCACTCCAGAGGGTGAGTTATCTTACATTTTTAATTTAGTCCAATTTAATCATTTCAATTGGTTCTGAACCATGATCCAATCTGTATATTGTTCCCTCAAATCACTTTCACTCTGTGAATTCACTCCACAAGAGTGGATTTTCACTCCAATTAACATTTAAGAGAGAAGGCCTGTTGATTGAAATATTCAATACCATCCTTGGATGAGAACATGGTAAGAACATGGTAATCAAACAAGAAAAACCAGTAACAATTTAATACAGCATATTTTAATCCTTAATTTATGTAATTTATTGAGATGTTAAATGTATTACACTATAAGATACACGATCATGTTAAATATTCAGCTTTATGAATCTCATAATTTAACTTCAAAGATGATGATCTTTTCAAAGATGATGATCTTTTCAAAGATGATGATCTTTTCAAAGATGATGATCTTTTCAAAGATGATGATCTTTTCAAAGATGATGATCTTTTCAAAGATGATGATCTTTTCAAAGATGATGATCTTTTCAAAGATGATGATCTTTTCAAAGATGATGATCTTTTCAAAGATGATGATCTTTTCAAAGATGATGATCTTTTCAAAGATGATGATCTTTTCAAAGATGATGATCTTTTCAAAGATGATGATCTTTTCAAAGATGATGATCTTTTCAAAGATGATGATCTTTTCAAAGATGATGATCTTTTTAAAGATGATGTATATATAATGGCTAATTAAATATATTTAAAAAAAATAGCCCCAATTGGAATGTTTCTGTTTGACATAATAAAATGATGTTGTTTACATTGAATACAGTTATTCCATCCAATACCATTATTCCTTTTCAAAATACAAGAAAATTGTTATAGTTTTCAAAAGGTAATTAACCAACTGTGATCAAGGAACCCGGAACGATAAACCTCTATCCTGCCCCAGATTCAATTACGGGTTGAAAGACCACGGTAACCACCGAAATTGATTGGGATTGATATAGCGCGTGTGTATTATAATAACCGAACACGGATTGGTTCCGTGCGACAGGCACAGCGCGACTTATTGAAAAGACTGATATTGGTATAATCCATATAATTACTAATCGCTACATAATTATAATATTGATTCCGCTAGGGAGTTCAAATATTCGCAATTGAAGCACAACAATATTTCCTATGCATAACATGCAAATGTTATTTCCAGCATGGGTATATTAATATTTTAAACGAAACGAAAAATGGTGAAACTGTCAAATGTTAAATGTTTGCATAAATTAAGCCTAATTAAACCTATTGTTTTACTTTGTATGGCTCAGATGTTTATATGTCTGCCTGGCGAAAGTTGTGCACTAACATTTGCCCAAATCTGGCACCAGTACCTATTCTAACTTTTATTTTATAACAACAATAATAAATTCGGGTGTTGGACCAAAAATTATGCAAATTTCATGCAAATTAGCTGGAAATAAATATTTGTACACACCCCAACCACTGCAGACTCTACTGCGATACGGAGGGAAGGGTTTTCTATTAATTTATTATCAAAATAGCTGGTGGTACTTTTATCAACTGAAAAAATCTGATCCTCCTTGCTTATAGGGTCCTGATCTGAAAACTGATGTACTGTAACGGCGCACTCATATCAGCATAACATTCCAATGGCTACTGTGTGATATTTTTCAAGGTGTATTATTACTAACATCTATAAGATTGACACAACCTACAAATAGTACTGGTTTCGTGCTGTGCTTGCATCATCCACTGATCTGAAAAAGTGCTCAACAAAAGAAAGTCAAACACTTTGTTTATGTTTATCATTAACAGTGAAAAGATGAGACTACCTATTTTTGGGGGTGGTGGAATTGATATTTCATGCGTCCCCGTGTAACGGAGACACCAAACCTTAATTTCCTTGTAACTCAAATTATATTGATAAAGTGGAAACTTTTGTTCCATGTATGCTAAGAGCCTATACCAAGAGACAGTTTATCCTCAATGTATTCATAAAGTGTGCTGGCACATACTTACGATGTTACCCTAAAGTTCTCACAGTGAAACATTTTTGGAGACACCAAACATAATATTCAAACTTCAAAACAGCTATATTTTCTATGTTTGTTGCAATTTCAGTTAAACTTCTCTATTATCCTTTAACCTATCAGAGAGGCTTGTAAAATCAACAAAAGGGAAATAAGATGAAGATAATAATTTATTGTCACTGTTAAATTTTGAAGAAAAAAACCTGCCTTCACCGTGTAAGGTTTTTTTTGAGACACCAAATGTTACACAGTGACGGTAAAATTGCCATGTATTCAATTATTACTTCTCAAAAATGTGCTTATGAAAAATGTGTTCAACACTTCACAACTAGTTTGGTATTGATCATTTAGCCTACAGGTAACACCAATTACTCTTAACAAAACACCATATTGTTAATATTTTGACCCAGTCTTTTTATGCCACACTTTTTTTGCCAAAATTGTAGGACATTTTGCCGAATTTTCACCAAAATGAGAAAAAATGTTGTGGTGTTATACCAGTGCAACTTTATGGACTTAATCCGATTTTAAAATGAAAATTAACCAAGTTCATTCGTATAAGAGGATATTGAACCATCTGAATATAGACAATGCAAATTTACCACTGGTACCTGTTTTTAAGGAAACACCCACATATCAGTTGTATGACGGACTATACGACCCCCGGAAGAGGTGCGTCATGGGTGCGACCTTTACCACCACATTCTTGAAGCAGGGCACGTCATGGGCAGCGTTTGGTCTGTCACAATATTGACAAATGGGTGCGTCAATGTCTATCAATTTACCTTGGTGCGTCACGGTACGTCATCATGCGTAAAATTACGAACATTATATTTTACATGTAAGGCCCTACTCAATACTACCCAGGGTTTATTTCTTCGATATGCAATCCCAAAGTGCAAACATCACTTATTCCAATACTCTCACCCCGTATTCGGTAAAAAAGGGTAAAAACACCCGACCATGACCTTTTAAATACCATACCGGGGTATGAGGGTACTCACGTATAGGAATGGTATGTGCCGCTCTTGAAGAAAATAGTTTACACTTTTTTCGTATATATTGCAATCCAGTTCAGTCAACAATGATATATGACGGTGGGGATGCGTCGTTTGAGACAGTCATGGTCCGTCAGAACCAATCAATGGTGCGTCAACAACAAAAAATGACTATGGGTATGGTCTTGGTATGGCAAAGGTCCGTCTAATTTGTGACACATGGGTGGGTCATGGTAGGCCTACATGAGAAACTGACTCACCTCGGTAAAGTGACGCACTATTCCAGGGGCCTAATAGTGCGTCATACAACTGACATGTGCATGAATCATACAAATTATTACTATAAAACTTGGAGATTCTGCAATGAGGTTGACATTCATAACCAATAGAATATGGTTGGGGTCTGTGTTTGGTTAATAAAATAATAAAGGGCACATACATGTCAGGAACACTTAAGTCAATCATTCTATGGTAGGCTATTAAGCTATTCATTTTTAATGTATCAGATTAAATTTCATGTAACACGAACGTTGTATGATGCCCAAGTTGGTCGTGGAAAAGATATCGACAAAGCCCGCACGATGTTCAATGAGATCCAGTCGGTATTATCTTACACTCTCAAATTAAACCTAATCTTCAGACAACCTTGATAACAATAACAGATTGCCCGAAACAGACAACATTATCACACGTTTCCCGCGTTTTTAAGTGCACATGATTGTATACAGTGACGATAAACGTTGAATATTCTTCTGACAGATTAGATTTCAGATCAAGCGGATATTTGATAAGTCTCCTGTTGGTTCTTGATAATTTGGTTAATACTATGGTCGTAGACAGGATAAAAGTACCAGGGGCTTTATTTGGGTTATGGTTTACACGTTCAAAATAACCTTATTCTTCGGCCAATATGCAAACTCCCGGTAGCAGTCAACATAATATCATGTTTCCCGCGATGTACACATGAGTGTATACATACAAGAAAGTTGCATATTCTAGTGACAGATTCAATTTCAAGTAAAGCAAACACTTGATGAGGTCCGTGTTGGTCCTCAATAAGTTGGTTATTAGTTGGTCGTATTTAGAGTACAAAGTTCCAGTGGTTTGTATTGGTATAACTCTACAAACTCACATTAACATTGCTCCTCAGACAACCTTGACAACGGAATTACATGCGACAATACACTTCAAGCCATCCTTAAATAACACACGGTTATTTTAAGTAAATACTCAATGTGATGTTAAAGGTAAACTCAGTATCACCGTTGAAATTCTTCTTCCTTGTACGCGTGAAAAAAAAACCCGCTAGAATATACTGCCAACCTCACTTCGGGTTAGAAGTGAAATAGCGACCCCACTTCTGGAAGCGAAATTTTGTTATAATTAAAGGCGGTCCATGGGAGCCTACTTTATTGAAATATATAGCATTGATAAGATAGATGGGAAAGGTATTGTGATTTGATGGGGACAAAAGCTGTCCGTTGCCTAACGTTTCACGAATTTGCTTATCTCATACTATGGGGAATTATCACGTGACAGGTACACATGTAGCATAATACAAATATATCAATCCTTGGTGTAGCCTATGGATATTCCTGATTCCAATTAACTAACAATCTTAACGAGATTTTATATTTGTTTCCATTTACAATTTAAATAATGTTATCTCCGCAGTGCTTGGTCTTAGACTTATGTCATTGGGTTTACCGTGAAGATATTTATTACTGGAGCAAACACGTATAACACACACAAAAAACCTTGGAATTTCGATCGAGATTATCTTGCTTATTTGAAACAAAACCTCGCAGAATTATACCGTCTAATCGTCCTCCCACGACGCAAATTTGGTTAAACCATTCAACACCGCCAAAGATTATTTGGATGTAAGCTATTCTAATGTAAGGAAATTAGGCCGGAAGATCAGGTTTTGGTATCAAGGTGAGAACTATATTCCACTGACTGACGTCACATCCTAAACTTTAAAATCATATTTACACGAATATTGCCGTCGTTAAGGTACATTTTTGTTGTAAACGGGCTTCTATAATGATTTTTTTCGGAGAAATGCATGCGTAGCAAACGAAATGTTGGCATTTTTGTACTATACCCGTCAAGCCAGACAAGGGGGAAATTATTAATAAGATGGGAATTAAGTAACTTTAAGTCAAAGTGGGGGATCCCTCACCCGGTCATCCTATAACGTTGATGTATAAAGTCATGAAGTTACGTAATGCACGCTCATACATAAATCAAGTGTTGGGATGGTAACATCTCTTTTCGTCTCCAATTTTCTTTTCGATTTCCATTTCTTTCCACTTATTCCCTTCCTATCAACTATCTACATAATTATTTCCTTCCTACCCGTCGTTTTTCTCTCCTTTTCCCTTCTCTTTCATAATTTCTTTCCTTTTCTTGCCCCTTTCCCTCCTTTTTTCTCTTCCTCTCTTCCCTCTCTTCCTTTTTCTTCTTCTCTTCACTTCGCCTTTTAGACCGGTAGTTTGAGTTGAAGTTAGAGCATAAGAACTACCGAGGTAGCTTACATCGCTCGTAATTTACACCAGTTTAATGCACTCGGTCGTACATATAATACTAACATTTTGACAAATGGCGGCCATCTTGGAAGAAATAATGTTGGCCCAATATCTAGAATTGTTCGGTATGTCAAGTACGTAATGTCATGCTTTTCACCCAAATTGAACAGTACTTTATATCTAGCGTAGGAGCCGGCTCCGACACAGGAATGAAAATTGAACTATTATATGTCGACAATATTTGCTAAACCTACTCACTTCTACCACAATTTTCAGGACAGGGCATTTAGAACGATTTTTGAAATAAAATTTGAATTACCTTGGAAAGAATATGGCAATTGATTTGGAGTGCTCGAAATGTGGTAAGGAGCGCAGGTTAACCTAAACATAGACGTCACCTCTTGTTGATCAACAATGCTAAGTGCCCGGTTCCATTCCATGCATGGGGGAGCATGCTTTGAATGTTGTATTGACTGCTGTAATTGTAATAGATGAGTGGTTCGGTTTAATGTATGGCATTTTAGCGGACACCCCCTTCGAGTGAGCGCGCATACCGGCAGCCAAGCTTTTCTTTGGCAGACAATTCGCGCGCACAACGATAGACAAGCTTTTGTTTGCTTAGCTGCTGTAACGTTACAAGTGACATCATCTATAGCTTGTCACATACACCGTTACAGTCCAGTTAAGAATGTCGTTACACGTACAGGTTGTAACAACAAAATGGACATTGAGAATATACCGTCCGTCCGGTCGAATTTATATTCATATGTGGATCACCTGTTGTTCGTAGCTTGTGTATGCCGCAGGTGACATGAGCAGAGGTAAAATCAATGATGTCTACTGCTTGTTGCTGCCCAGGGTCATTCCTCTACGGTATCCTCAGTACACATCACCATGATTGCATAAATGCACTTGGGATTCCGGTTCGCTCTACTTTTTGTTTTGCTGTAATCAATAATGATGTCTTTCGTACGGTTAGTGGGTCTCTCATTGATTACCACATTATGCTGGTGATTACACATCATGGGTCAACAATTTTGAATTAGAAATTGGACCTTTTTTGATGTACGTTGAGAAAAAAGTGGCGGCCATTTTGGATTTTGCTGTCTCCTGGAAGTTCCCTACATATTTGCGTATGGAGGCTATTTTCTTTCTTAAAGGAACATACTCGCGGTCGAATGAAACTAAATTATGTATAGGAGTTATCAATTCGCATATTATCAATCATGTTTCAGTTTCATTATTATTCGGGAAATGAAATAAGAAGCAATTTATGGGCTCATTTGAAACTTTAGCAGAAGACGATTCGCAAATGCTCTTGGGAGTTACACACGGGATATTGTTAAAATGATGACGTAGCTTAGCTAGACGGTATTTCATATTGTTAGCTAGCCCCATTGACAACAATGAGAGTTAGCGTTTGTTATTAAGAAAGTACTTAAAATTAGTTTTGAAACTCACGATATTTTCGTCAAACACATGATTTTACATTGCAACTAAACTATTTGGTTACACAATCCTCCCATTCACCTTATTTTAAGAGTTTTAAGAACAAGATTTCAGAAGAAAAAAATGTATGAAACGAAAATAAACTGTTGATTTGCGCAAATGATACAGATTATAGAAACATCACGAAGAAGTCGTCGCAGACGCGCCATAACTATTTTGTCCTATAATACGCGACAGTTGAGATGGATTTGTGAACCTTTTTGATGGCACTTACGACAGATACAATGAAAAAAGGAAATAGATGACACCCTGAAACGATAGCTTTTGATGGTAGAAGATCAAGATGGGATGTTATTGTATGAAGTATGAAGCAGTTACACAGGCATCGATATGGTAATTCGACAGCTCTGCACGTATAGGTTATCGTGTGTCCTTGCCTGAAATAATGTCTAAGTCCGTATGTAATTTTTAAAAAATACGGCTTGGCTATTAATTCATGTTGATCAGTCACTTACATCAAGTGAAGAATCAGGGTTTAATTTTCAATATCATAATTTCATGGAATCATAATCCCGATCATTCAAAGTAAGAATTGTATTTCATGATGTTAATTATTAGCTACGTATACGTCACGAATTTGATAGAAAATCCCTCTTCTACAATAGAGAACCAATTGAATATATGTTGAACTGATCAGTGTTTTCTTATTTTTTTTAATATGACGCTTCAAAAAAACATAACACTATGTCAGACAATTGTATTTATGTACAAATAACTAATTAAGAGCCACTTTTCCCACCTTGAGTAATGTCCTTTAAAGGTCCCTAGAAGTCAAATCAATCGTCAAACCTAACTAGCCAGAGAATGGTCATAGAATTGAGGTTTTGGACTTATTATAGCGAAAATTCAACATCCGTCACAACGTAATACGGTACCATTAAACGCATATTAAAGTATTGTATTAGTGTAACGGATTGGACGGCTAACTTTATCATTGCGTTTGATCTATTTTATCAGTAAAATTGTTTTCATCGATTTTAATAAACTAAAGCGTCTATGTTGATGCCTACATTCAAGATCGCACTTTTTCAAATTTTCTAAGAAACTAATTTACGTATTTTGTTCAGCATCCGTCACTACATGTATGTAATTCTCCCGACGGTATGTATATAGAACCTTGAAACGACAATAATAATGACAAGTAGAGTGTGGGACCGTTATCAGTTTTATTTTAATTCATAACTAGTACTATAATGCACCTAATTGTATTTTACGTTTGATAGGTTCAGACACTGTGTAAATAAAACAGTTTACCTGAAGGCTTGCTCGTCGTGGGTCTATACCGAAGTCATTCATTGTACGAAGAACTGAAGAACTATTGTGGTGATGAGCGCACGTATGCATGTCTGACTGTAACACGCCAAATATGGCAATAATGATATAAATGTAATTACTTATCGGGTGTCGACATTCTAAAATCCCCGGAGAAATTATCCTTCTCAAGATTTCTGTTTGCATTCCATCAATAACCGTGCCCGTGTTAAAAATAAGAATTATTTCAAGCATGACATCTTAAGGGGGCTGTGCACCTTCGTATAGCCTCCGTAAAACTGCCGTAACTTCTTCATTATTCATTTAATCTAGATAAAAGTATACATTTTTTTGCAGGAAAGGGTTCAATGAATCCAACTATGATCATGAAATTGACCATTTTGAAGAAAATTATAAAAAACACGTTTTTTGACCCATTTTAGGTTTGGAAAAGATAACTCAAAATATATTTTGTCAAAATATGAAAATATTTATTACTTTTGAATTAGAAAAAAGATTCCTAGGGAATTGTATGAGGAATTTAATAAAACTAGTATGACAAAATTTGACAAAATATATTTTGAGTTATCTTTTCCAAACCTAAAATGGGGCAAAAAACGTGTTTTTTATAATTTCTTCCAAAATGGTCAATTTCATGATCATGGTTGGATTCATTGAACCCTTTCCTGCAAAAAAATGTATACTTTCATATAGATTAAATTAATGATGAAGAAGTTACGGCAGTTTTACGGAGGCTGTACCCTGAAGGTGCACAGCCCCCTTAATGCTGCTATAATCATTTGTGTCGACCAATACCGGGTGCAAATATTTGAAACAAGTGTCAATTTCAATTATTCTTAATACACTCAATTTAATTAGAAAATCACTGTTAATTACGAAAATGAAAAATACATTTTAAGTTATGCTATGGAATCCAATATAGTGGTTATTTGATTATTCTGAAATTGTCTTCAGCATGAAATCCACTTTTTTGGCATGTCTGATGGTCTAGGTATTGTTGTGAAGAGTAACCGAGTGCCCCTTTCATGCATTTTTCGTGTTAGTGTTATTGTTTGTTTTCTAGTTTCCTTTTCCTCTAAAACATTCTTTTAAAGCAAACGTCAAAGTTGCTTATTGACCCACGATTTGTAATCACCAGCATAATAAGAAGACTGTGCCAGTCAATGAGACACGCCTCAATCCAATCTACCGGGAGGACGAAACCAACATTGATTAGAGCAAATCAAAACGTCGATAGTTAACAAGAATCCCAGGTGCATTTATGCAATGATGTGTACGCTGAAGATACCGTAGGGTAATAACCCTGGGCAGCAACATGCAGTAGACATCATTGATTTTACCACCGAGTGACGTGCAAGCACAAACAGGGAACAACAAATGATCTTCCCCGGATTTGTTAGATTGAACGGGCGGACGTTACATATCAACTGTCAATTTCGAAGTTTTCTTAAAATGGGCTGTAACACTTTAAACCTGAATTATCTATTGTGTTTGAAGCACTCCGGAAAAATGGCCAAAAATAAGTGGCGATTTGAGAACACAAATGATATCAATGGTAGCTTTAACACAAGACAAATAACTTCTTCATTCAAAGTGAATCTATTCTAGCCATTAATAATCGGGTTAATAATGTAAAAAATAATTCTGCTTTTTCTCAAAGAATACTTTTCAATTAGCTAAACTAATATGAGCTACCAGCGAAGTGTGCACATGCTCTTTATACAATACAACATACAAGTCTTAAATGATTCATGGTGGGATAACTGGCAACGGAGCTGTGAGTGATCGAGAGAGATCCATGATCTCCTATTCTAATGGCATTAATATACATACTACATGTTTCAAGTTTCAAGTTTCATTTATCCACCAGTAGTAAATCAACACAAAAATCATACATTAAAGGCAACATTGATGGGTTGTCCAAAGAAGAGCAGAGCTCGAGAGGATTGGCCACCCGTACTTGATACATTATAATTGGCATTAAGTCTACGTGCAAAGACAAAGGACACAGTTACCGGCGATACTACAGGGTGCAAAAACAAGACCGGACAAGACATGTGCAACAGACATTATGATGGCAGTGGCATTTTCTAAGAAGAAACATAGTATACATGAAATTAATTATAGAATACGGACAAATAATGGAAATTAGAGTCCATGTATGGATAAAAGAATGATACATGCTTAATAATCATATAACGGGTGGGCGAAAGATGTTCATACTCTTTAAATGTTGTGGAAGCTTTTAAAGTTACTTGATGTGAAATAAGTGAACAAATTGAGAAAATAATAAGGTGAGACAATACCGGTATTTGTGTTCATCAATTTCCTATTGTTAACCGCCTACTACATTTTAATTTTAATTATATTTACATTGGGTTTAGTTTCAATTTACATACAGTTCCAACAGAGCATTTTTACTGAACAAACGTTAGCCGGTCTACCATGAAAAAAAGAACAAAATATGAGAGGGTTAGCTTAGCCATTCACGTTTATTTCTAACACATTTTATCATACCAACATTTCGTGGCAAAAGTTTTGTGGTTATCAAGATAACTGAGTCAACAAAGGGGAACTGTTCAATGTAAATGGTTGTAGGAGGATTGTCTGCATTTAATAATACAGCAAACTAAAAACAAATTATACCTAATAGCAAATGTTTGGAAAACGTACGTTGACCTATAGATACTAAGCTAACTTGGACGCCAGGAGAAGTTTACCAATAACACTTTATAGTCTGTTTTACACACATTTATAGCTTTCGAAACCATAGTATTAAAGTATGTTAGTATGTGCAGGCACAGTTGTAGTTTTCCCAGGGGAAACGACGTTGCAGTTTTACATTCCCTGCACAAGGCGATTACTAAATCAAGAGTTCTTGTTTTATTCATTTTCACACATTTCTGAAATTTTTTAGACAACCCGACCCTAGAGAAACGTGAATCATTATAGGTAAAATATACACGCAATTACAGTAGAACCCGGGCAGTAGAATACTTAAAGTGTTGCGGTAATGTGTATGTACATGCGTGACTGCAACACTACAACTATGATGATGGACATAATGTTATAACATAAATGTAATTACTTATCAGGTGTCGACATTCTAAAATCCCAGGAGAAATTATCCGTCTCACGATTTCTATTTGCTTTCCATTGAGCGCCTTACCCGTGTTAGGAATACGTATGATGATTTCTGTCAAGCGTGAAATTCAAACATGTCTATAATTACTACAGTGTCGTCCAAATACCACGCGTGCAATAATACATAGTTATTCGATACATCTCATTAATTGTAGATTGACTTATCTTGAAACACTTCATTGGAATCGAAATGTCGCTTCTAATGATGCAGCACCGAGAAATTATGTTATGGATTTAAATTATAACATTCTGGCATACTTCGCCTAGCAAAGCGTCGTTGTGTGCAACGCCTCAAAGGACAACATTCCAGAATTTTGGGGAACAATAATCAAAGCCTTTAATATATTTCTCAAAATGTGCATTCCCCTCAGTCCAATAAAAGTAAATCTTTAATTAGAGTAAGTACCATTCAACCTGTTTTAACATGTATAAGTCCTGGCCCCTCTAATAGAGAATGTTGCTTAGACCTATTATCAAAACACTTGTCAGATTACATGACGATTCTATTTTTGTAGAATTTTAGAATATGGTTAGGACGGAATACGTGCTCAAGACCACAAAAAAATACACCCATAGCCATTATAATGGTTTTAATATAGGTAAAAGCCAGGTTTCTGGCAATTTAAGATAACTAAGACGCATTTTATTATCATGCACAACTTCATAACTTTACAACATGTCTGTTGTTGATGTGTTGATTTACATCATTTTCATCAACGTCACTGTAAATGAGTGGAGGCAAGATACTTTATCAAACTTACAATTCGAATTCATAAGTGAGATTCATGTATTCCATTGTATCACGATCTACCAACATTCCAGCTTGACTATCACTTAGAGTTCAAACAGTCCGTCCAGTACGTTGCTCCAATGGCTTTTAATTTTTTTTAGTGCTGGTTAGGTTACACGACGACTACCTTCATAGTAGAAATCCTAGATTTTTTCATCGCAGGTGTATAATCCCATTTTGTGACCCCGGTCAAAGGGCACATATTATCACAGGCTTCAGAATGCTGCGTTCAAGCTTAATACCCTATCCTTAGCACTTATGACATCACGCCTCCTATCTGTACAATGAACCACTGCGGGTGTAAATATCGAACCTAACACTTTTCCAACAATGTCAATGATTGGTTCTATAGATAGGGTGACAGGTGACGTCACACCGGGCATTTGGCCAGCAGTTACCATTGTTCTTTGCCCGGCGGTTTGCGTGCGCATCCTGTTTTGTTTAGGACCCGTGCTTTTAAAACTCGCGCCAAAGCATTATAAAGGGCAATAAGGCATAGCGGACAGTGTTGTGGTCATGTGCTGTTCACTCAAGCATGTATCGACAGTCCAGTCCCTTCGACCGTTGCGTTTGTTGATAAACATTGCTGTCACCCCATCTACATCACATAAAGTCCCTGACCAGGTGCTTTGAGGTTCGCTAATTCAAAATATATAATCGGTACAAAAAATCTGAGATAAACATTAAATGAGCAAATTTCTTTTCCGCAGTTTGATACCTCATTCAACAAAATCGAATGGATACTTTTAAAGTTATGGCGATTTCAATGACCGCGCATGCAACAGAAAAGTTGCACTAGGTATAGGAATCATTGATTTGTGTGTGATTACTGTCATAACTGTGTGCTATCTGAACGAGACAGATGAATGGGTCTGGAGTGATAACCGCAATGTGCGGGACAAAGGGTGTATCTGGCTGTGAAGAATACAAGTCTTAGCTGATTAGCTGTGAGTTTTTTCAGTGCGTAATCACACACAAATCAATGATTTCCTATACCTAGTGCAACTTTTCTGTTGCATGCGCGGTCATTGAAAACTTTAAAAGCATCCATTCGATTTTGTTGAATGAGGTATCAAACTGCGGAGAAGAAATTTGCTCATTCAATGTTTATCTCAGATTTTTGGTACCGATTATCTATTTTGAATTAGCTAACCTCAAAGCACCTGGTCAGGGACTTTATGTGCTAGGTGTATACGGCCACACTGGGCGTAATATACCTGTCTACAGTACTTGAGCTCTACAGTTATATAGCCACTGTAATGTGTACAATCAGTGTTAATACTTAATCTACATTTATGCCTTAATGTAAAGTGACGTTGGGAATCATTGTATAAGATTTGATCAAGGAAGTACTATTATTTACATCTAGATTATACTTTCTCTTTTCAAACTTACTGTGAATATTGGTATAAAATATCAGCACGTTTTAAGACGTTTCAATTAGCAATTTCTACCTTAGCAATTCAAGTCAATTTGAAGTGGCCATTATTTGAAATTAATTAGGCCTAAATTAGCTCATCTAAGCGACTATTGTTATTGTTTGTGCCAATAGGTGATCAAAATTTAGATTTAGATTCTGAAAGAACGTGTCTTGATAGCTCTTAATATGCTACTCATGTACATCGTGGTTATTATGCAGTGGGAGTGGTTTGAAATGTAAATCATCAACACGGACGACCTTTGATTGGACACTTTGACTTTTATCTGCCATTTACCAGGGCGACCTGGATGGCATCAAACGCAATCGCGTGTATTCTACGTTTTGCATCCACTTCAAAGAGCCGCACTCGGGCAGCACCGTGCATACCTGTTTGACGCAGTATACGGACACTCGAAATGTCGAAACACCTGTGATAGAGCCAACAGAACAGCGCTATATTCAGAAACGTTCGTAATCCTGACGTCAAAGAGATAAAATGTATATATAATACAATGATCGATATTTACTGGTATATATTTAAAGGATTGCATCCAAATTCAGAGTATTGTTATGTTGGAATAGACCTAGTAGTATCCACACTATTTTTCTTTCAAGAAACAATCGTTTGACAATCTCTCTCTCAAACTGTATATCTAATTTAGGCTAAGGGTGCAATAATTCCATGGATAATGACCCTTAACATTTCTCCTTAATCGTCAGTGGTGCGTGCTGAAGAGATTAGTGTAGGATAGCGCAGCAATTTCGAATTATGATTATTATTAGTGTTACTAGATTTCCTGCTTTAACGTTAGTCATTTGAGATTGTATGAGTAGCATTTAAAGTACAATCCCATCGAACCATGTGCGCTATGCACAAAAGAAAGCACCCTATTTATTTCTGACGTAAAAATCGATTAATGCACTCAGAAATGAAGGAATGATAATTTCCCCGGGGATTTCTCTTCATGATTAATTTACAAACACGAGATCGACACCCGAACGGTGATTGTGATATTGCATTTGACACTTCCTATCATTCACTATCACAGTCAGGTATGTACAGACCAATCATGCTCGGATAATGTTGCAAACATGTAAAATTCAAACAATTACTATGCTTCCATTGAAAAAAGGAAGACAACAAATAAAGGAAGAAATGTGACGTGATTTCTCTCTTGATTTATGTATCTGAACGCACCGCTGGGAATGTTGGCCTTTCAATGACAACACTAGATTTTCAATTTCAATTGTCAATCAACGTCCAGCGATTTTCGTTAGTACTTGACAAGTAAATTTAATAAGGTGTTCATGAACTTTCACATGCGTGTTCCAAAAACGAATCTGGGCCATTGACTTCCGAAGCGGATTATATAACGAATATATTTTAGTAGCAAGATATATTCTTTAAACAAGCCTGCTATTGGTAGACACGGTAACAAGGATGGTGTTGATGTGAAATGAATGTAGGTCATACAACCCTAAATACAAAGCTATGTAGTAACCACTTAACCAACCTATATTTTGTTGTCGCTCCAATGATCCAAACAGGTAAAAATAACTTTGCCATCTAAATATAACAGAGCGATACATCTTCCATGCCAAGTGCCAACCTATGTTTATTTAGGCATATTTTAGAAACAAACAGGACCCTCAAAACCAGTTGTAGAACGCTGACGGTAACCATACTTCGTCTCAGAACTTTCAACACATCCAGATTGAATTCCCGCGTCATAACGTTGACCTGGATCATCAAGTCCACATTTTAAAAAGAGACATAGGATACTTGAAGGGGACGCAAGGTGTGATCTACACCATGGTGCAAAACAAAGCCAACGCTAAAGCAGACGGTGCAGCTACAATCTACCAAAACATGTGACCCAATGTAGGGGTCAAAAATGCATTGACCTTTAAATTGATCATTAATCAACTGATGGTCAAGATCGATTTACATCGATTGCAAATACAAACGGAAATAATTGCAATCTAAAGTTAAATAATTTTGTATTTGACGGTTATTTAAATATTAATACGGTATTGGTAATACGTAACAAATGGTATTAATAATATGATATGGTAATGGTAATATGATATGTTATTGATACTATTATATGTGTTTATGTACATGTAGCAAGGTAGACCTTGTTATCATACTTTTCACCTACATTAGACTTGCACTAAGGAGAGATGGTCGTTTAGCCATACTAATTATCATATTCTTTTCAGGGTCAAGTATAATGTTTTATTTTAAGGAGGGGCGTTTCCTAAGTGAAGCACTTGAAAAGTCGCAAGGTGTGTTGATTAAATTAGGGCTTCCTCATTAGTAAACATGATTCCTCGGAAGGGTTTATGTATCATTGTCATGATGTGTGAATAATTACCATCAGATAACCTTGGAAAGGGGATAACCCTCGTTCTTCTAGGGGGGGGGGGGGGGGGGGGGGGGGGGGGGGGTGGTGCCACTCCCTAAGAATTTACGCCGATTGCGCTCGAACGCAAAGGACAGTGACCTAGGGCGTCTAGGTGATCCCTTTTACATCCCCTGCGCTAATTTTTTTTTTTTGAATCGCCATTTGTTTTAAATCGCCATTTTAAAATTCATCTTAATTGTTTGGTCCTAAATATTATAGTATATGTTATAAGCACCATTTCCCTCATTTATAAGCAAAAGACCGGGTGAAATTCCAATATTTGGAACTACATTTCACCATAGACGGTTAACAGTACATCGAATACGGCTAGGTTTTGAGGTCGGCCATGTTTGATAAAGTCATTGTGACGTCATGTGTGGGATGTTTGCATCTCAGTTTGGATTTTGGGGAGGGTGGTACCCACACCCCCACCCCCTAGGTAACAGTGTTCTAAAAACGTCTCAGGAGAACGAGGGTTAATCATAGTCTAACAAGGGGTGTTGCTGTTGTTTGGACTGCCTCCGCCCTCAACCAAAACTGTATCATTGTAATCGCGCAATAAATGCTTAAATAAATCGTCAAATAAATATTGGATAATCGTCTCCACCATCTCTTTCTAATCTCCTCTACCCTGTGGTAGGGCTACCTATTCAGATAGTGGATGGCTGACTGACTTATGGAAATTTAACTCTCGCTTAGTGTCTAATCTGTGCCAATTACCAGTTAAGGTTATGTCGAAACCAATTCATATAATGCATACTTATTATATGTGGATATTTCCTTAACACCGGAAACCGGGAAATATTTCATAAGCTTCCTTTTATTTTTAAATTTTGTCCAAAATTTGATAAAAGATCCATTGATTACACCGTACTGTATACAAAATAAAAATATTTTTATAACATTTATTCTAAGGATTGTCAACCTCGACTTGCACCAGGGAGATGGTCATCCGTCTAACCACATTAACGACCATAATCTTATATGAGTCAGTTATGATGATTTATTCTTATTGCGGACATTACGTCGGGAAAACAGTTTACTCCAGTCTCCCTTTCACTTAGTATTTGTAAAGTACAATTATCCAAATATGCTTTAAAATTCAAAGACCAACTGTAAAACTACGCATGTTCACGCCATCAACGGCTGGAATAGACTTACTTATACATCCTTTCTAAAGGTTTCCATTTTCAAGGTAATCTGCAAACTAATGTGGATTTATCAAATGTTTTTGATGGGGAAATACTGAAAATAGCATAAGGTGTAGTTTCCGAAGACGTGATAATATCTTATATCGATAACAGTTTAACAAATAAAGACTTGAATGCATTCCTAGGTCACGTCCACGTATTCATTGTACATGGCAATTGATATAATATGCAAAGAAATATAATCCGAATTAGAGTGAGTGACGATATTATACTAGTCTTGCACATTTTACCAAGATAACCCGGTCAGATAAATTTCCCCATAGAGGCTATCTTTTCATATCCTGTTCCGAACCTAAACTTTTTCTTCTCATTCAAACAGCATAACTCAGTGCTGTATTTTACGTGAAATGGGAGCAAGCTTTGTCTGGTAAAAAATAGCATCTGGCACAATTAAAGCTTCACTACCTCTTGAAATAGTGTAAAAAGAACCTAACTATACCGCTCGATAAAATGGATCATCATCACATCTTTTCTAAAGACATGATCAAGTTACTCGTACACTCTCTGGGCATTTGCTTGTGTAATCTAGTTTGCATTCATCGTTAGCCGCACTTCTGATACCAGAGGCATTTTCTATATGATTTTGATCATAATGGAGGACTAAAATCTATTGAGTTATGTTGAAGTACAATATGTTATTCTTACATAATACATTCCACGAAGGCTTAGTAAAAGCGTGATTTTTTTCTTTTCAGGTAATGTGCACCGATTCCCAATTGAGTTTTACAGTAATACCAACTGTTGTCATTGCTCTTTGCATTGACAATAGTCAATGTTATGATTAACATGTAGCTTCCACTCTATATAGCACACGAGATTCGCATGTTAGAACACTTCAGTCACCTGTCCTTATTGCGTGGCAATAGATGCGCCATTAAGTTGATATGGACCAAACCAAATTAAAGTATCCCTTCAAATAATAAAGTGATGATCTTGATGGTGTTCGTGGAAATGCATCAGCTCAGTTAAGCCGAATTTCGCATTTACCAATCGCACTTCTTCAATGTTCTTGGCAAAAACTTACAAAATGCATGATGTGGTGTCCCAGTAGCTCTTGAGCAAACGCTTGCCGGAACGGAGGAATTAAGACATTTCTGACGATTGACCAAAGTCTAACTTAACACCAAACCTGCTCGCCCATATTGCCCCTTATCGAGTTAGGTGCGGTATTACAGTTTTTTTTAAGGGCCTTGGCTATTAGGAGCTATTTATGTGTATATTATATATTCTAACAGTAGCCCTTTTTTGCTAAATGTAACGAGATTTTTGTTACTATTATACATGTATATGTATAGGGATCGTATATTAGCTATCGCTATCAGCTAAAGGGGTACCCCTAACAATAGTAATGTTTAGCTTATATTAGCTACCCCTATCTGCTAATGGGCTATCTTGATTTTATATTTTTTTCCTGGAAAACGTAGCTATTGAGCTATCAGCTATCACAACCCGTTAGCCTATATTAGCTACCCCTATCTGCTAATGGGCTATCTTGATTTTATATTTTTCCCTCGAAATCGTAGCTATTGAGCTATCAGCTATCACAACCCGTTAGCTTGTATTAGCTACCCCTATCTGCTAATGGGCTATCTTGATTTTATTTTATTTTTTCCCCTGGAAAACGTAGCTATTGAGCTATCAGCTATCACAACCCGTTAGCCTATATTAGCTACCCCTATCTGCTAATGGGCTATCTTGATTTTATATTTTTCCCTCGAAATCGTAGCTATTGAGCTATCAGCTATCACAACCCGTTAGCTTGTATTAGCTACCCCTATCTGCTAATGGGCTATCTTGATTTTATTTTATTTTTTCCCCTAGAAATCGTAGCTATTGAGCTATCAGCTATCACAACCCGTTAGCTTATATTAGCTACCCCTATCTGCTAATGGGCTATCTTGATTTTATTTTATTTTTTCCCTGGAAATCGTAGCTATTGAGCTATCAGCTATCACAACTCGTTAGCTTATATTAGCTACCCCTCTCTGCTAATGGGCTATCTTGATTTTATATTTTTTCCCTGGAAATCGTAGCTATTGAGCTACCAGCTATCACAACGCGTTAGCTTATATTAGCTACCCCTATCTGCTAATGGGCTATCTTGATTTTATATTTTTTCCCCCTGGAAAACGTAGCTATTGAGCTATCAGCTATCACAACCCGTTAGCTTATATTAGCTACCCCTATCTGCTAATGGGCTATCTTGATTCTATATATTTTTCCCCTGGAAATCGTAGCTATTAAGCTATCAGCTATCACAACCCGTTAGCTTATATTAGCTACCCCTATCTGCTAATGGGCTATCTTGATTTTATATTTTTTTCCCTGGAAATCGTAGCTATTGAGCTATCAGCTATCACAACCCGTTAGCTTATATTAGCTACCCCTATCTGCTAATGGGCTATTATCTTGATTTTATATTTTTTCCCCCTGGAAATCGTAGCTATTGAGCTATCAGCTATCACAACGCGTTAGCTTATATTAGCTACCCCTATCTGCTAATGGGCTATCTTGATTTTATATTTTTTCCCCCTGGAAATCGTAGCTATTGAGCTATCAGCTATCACAACGCGTTAGCTTATATTAGCTACCCCTATCTGCTAATGGGCTATCTTGATTTTATTTTATTTTTCCCCTGGAAAACGTAGCTATTGAGCTATCAGCTATCACAACCCGTTAGCTTATATTAGCTACCCCTATCTGCTAATGGGCTATCTTGATTTTATATTTTTTTTCCCTGGAAATCGTAGTTATTGAGCTATCAGCTATCACAACGCGTTAGCTTATATTAGCTACCCCTATCTGCTAATGGGCTATCTTGATTTTATATTTTTCCCCCTGGAAATCGTAGCTATTGAGCTATCAGCTATCACAACGCGTTAGCTTATATTAGCTACCCCTATCTGCTAATGGGCTATCTTGATTTTATATTTTTCCCCCTGGAAAACGTAGCTATTGAGCTATCAGCTATCACAACGCGTTAGCTTATATTAGCTACCCCTATCTGCTAATGGGCTATCTTGATTTTATTTTATTTTTTCCCTGGAAAACGTAGCTATTGAGCTATCAGCTATCACAACCCGTTAGCTTATATTAGCTACCCCTATCTGCTAATGGGCTATCTTGATTTTATATTTTTTCCCCCTGGAAAACGTAGCTATTGAGCTATCAGCTATCACAACCCGTTAGCTTATATTAGCTACCCCTATCTGCTAATGGGCTATCTTTATTTTATATTTTCCCCCCTGGAAAACGTAGCTATTGAGCTATCAGCTATCACAACCCGTTAGCTTATATTAGCTACCCCTATCTGCTAATGGGCTATCTTGATTTTATATTTTCCCCTCGAAATCGTAGCTATTGAGCTATCAGCTATCACAACGCGTTAGCTTATATTAGATACCCCTATCTGCTAATGGGCTATCTTGATTTTATATTTTTTTTCCCTGGAAAACGTAGCTATTGAGCTATCAGCTATCACAACCCGTTAGCTTATATTAGCTACCCCTATCTGCTAATGGGCTATCTTGATTTTATTTTATTTTTTCCCTGGAAATCGTAGCTATTGAGCTATCAGCTATCACAACCCGTTAGCTTATATTAGCTACCCCTCTCTGCTAATGGGCTATCTTGATTTTATTTTATTTTTTCCCCTGGAAATCGTAGCTATTGAGCTATCAGCTATCACAACCCGTTAGCTTATATTAGCTACCCCTATCTGCTAATGGGCTATCTTGATTTTATTTTATTTTTTCCCTGGAAATCGTAGCTATTGAGCTATCAGCTATCACAACCCGTTAGCTTATATTAGCTACCCCTCTCTGCTAATGGGCTATCTTGATTTTATATTTTTTCCCTGGAAATCGTAGCTATTGAGCTATCAGCTATCACAACGCGTTAGCTTATATTAGCTACCCCTATCTGCTAATGGGCTATCTTGATTTTATATTTTTTCCCCCTGGAAAACGTAGCTATTGAGCTATCAGCTATCACAACGCGTTAGCTTATATTAGCTACCCCTATCTGCTAATGGGCTATCTTGATTCTATATATTTTCCCCCTGGAAATCGTAGCTATTGAGCTATCAGCTATCACAACCCGTTAGCTTATATTAGCTACCCCTATCTGCTAATGGGCTATCTTGATTCTATATATTTTTTTCCCCTGGAAATCGTAGCTATTGAGCTATCAGCTATCACAACCCGTTAGCTTATATTAGTTACCCCTATCTGCTAATGAACTATTATCTTGATTTTATATTTTTTCCCCTGGAAATCGTAGCTATTGAGCTATCAGCTATCACAACGCGTTAGCTTATATTAGCTACCCCTATCTGCTAATGGGCTATCTTGATTTTATATTTTTTTCCCCCTGGAAATCGTAGCTATTGAGCTATCAGCTATCACAACGCGTTAGCTTATATTAGCTACCCCTATCTGCTAATGGGCTATCTTGATTTTATATTTTTTTCCCCCTGGAAATCGTAGCTATTGAGCTATCAGCTATCACAACGCGTTAGCTTATATTAGCTACCCCTATCTGCTAATGGGCTATCTTGATTTTATATTTTTTCCCCCTGGAAAACGTAGCTATTGAGCTATCAGCTATCACAACGCGTTAGCTTATATTAGCTACCCCTATCTGCTAATGGGCTATCTTGATTTTATTTTATTTTTTCCCTGGAAAACGTAGCTATTGAGCTATCAGCTATCACAACCCGTTAGCTTATATTAGCTACCCCTATCTGCTAATGGGCTATCATGATTTTATATTTTTTCCCCTGGAAATCGTAGCTATTGAGCTATCAGCTATCACAACGCGTTAGCTTATATTAGCTACCCCTATCTGCTAATGGGCTATCTTGATTTTATATTTTTTTCCCCTGGAAATCGTAGCTATTGAGCTATCAGCTATCACAACGCGTTAGCTTATATTAGCTACCCCTATCTGCTAATGGGCTATCTTGATTTTATTTTATTTTTTCCCTGGAAAACGTAGCTATTGAGCTATCAGCTATCACAACCCGTTAGCTTATATTAGCTACCCCTATCTGCTAATGGGCTATCTTGATTTTATATTTTTCCCCCTGGAAAACGTAGCTATTGAGCTATCAGCTATCACAACCCGTTAGCTTATATTAGCTACCCCTATCTGCTAAGGGGCTATCTTTATTTTATATTTTTTCCCCCTGGAAAACGTAGCTATTGAGCTATCAGCTATCACAACCCGTTAGCTTATATTAGCTACCCCTATCTGCTAATGGGCTATCTTGATTTTATATTTATTTCCCCCTGGAAAACTGTAGCTATTGAGCTATCAGCTATCACAACCCGTTAGCTTATATTAGCTACCCTATCTGCTAATGGGCTATCTTTATTTTATATTTTGTCCCTCGAAAACTGTAGCTATTGAGCTATCAGCTATCACAACCCGTTAGCTTATATTAGCTATCCCTATCTGCTAATGGGCTATCTTTATTTTATATTTTTTTCCCTCGAAAACTTAGCGATTGAGCTATCAGCTATCACAACCCGTTAGCTTATATTAGCTACCCCTATCTGCTAATGGGCTATCTTTATTTTATATTTTCCCCTCTAAAACGTAGCTATTGAGCTATCAGCTATCACAACCCGTTAGCTTATATTAGCTACCCCTATCTGCTAATAGGCTATTTTTATTTTGTATTTTTTTCTCGAAAACTTAGCTATTGAGCTATCAGCTATCACAACCCGTTAGCTTATATTAGCTACCCCTATCTGCTAATGGGATATCTTTATTTTATATTTTTTTCACTCGAAAACGTAGCTATTGAGCTATCAGCTATCACTATATTAGCTACCCCTATCTGCTAATGGGCTAGGCCTATCTTTATTATATATTTTTTCCCTCATTGAAAACTTAGCTATTGCGGCTATCAGCTATCACAACCCCTTAGCTTATATCAGCTACACCTATCTGCTAATGGGCTATCTTTATTTTATATTTTTTCCTCATTGAAAACTGTTACGAAAGGTTTCCGAAAAATCTGTTGTTCGATAATAATTATGGTAAATTATGGCCGCGTAGAAAGTGTTATCATGCATATTAAGAATTTTAACTTTTATTGGCTTTCTACACCTACACGTTTTAAAGAACGACCAATCGTGTGTTCCGGGATCGATTTGATGTTTTAACGCTTAATAAGGGTTTAAATTTCTATGGCTTCTAACACCAAGTTAAAAACACCAACAATGTGATGTTTAAACTCTTAACATGCTTTTAATACCGGTTTAAACGTCATTGGCTTCCTACACCAAAGTTATATCAAATGTAACCACCTTAACACTTTCCACGCGACAGGCAGCTGCAGACGACATTCCAACATTTCACAAAATGTTTCAAAAAGGTCAACATTGTTGTATTTCATTACCATATTTGGAATCACCGTGAGAAATGCATTGAAATAAGTACAAACATGCCTTGTGTTTGGTCAGTAATCTTTGAGATAGACTTCGAAAATTATGAAAGGTTTCTGAAAAATCTCTTTTGTGTATGGTAAAAATAATAGCCGCGTGGAAAGCGTTAAAAGGTGTTTACATTTTTACATTTTATTGGCTTTTTTAAGAACGACCCTTGATGTGTTTGGGAAACGATCAAGTTAATGTTTTATCTTATAATATATTGTTGTAATAGCTAATATCAGCTATAGCTAGGTTTATAATAAAGTAAAAATATAACTACCATTAGCGCATAACCCGATATTAGCTATCAATAGCTGACATTAGCTACCAATAGCTTATATAAGCTACCAATAGCGTATTATTAGATTGTTGTAATAGCTAATAGCTGGTATATCTATGTCTAGAATAAAGAAGAAATCGAACTACCATATTAGCGAATATTAGCTATATTAGCTAGCGCTCTATTAAGCCGATATCAGCTTATGTTAGATAGCAATAGCTTATAATATGATTGTTATAATAGAAGGTTGTAATAGCTAATATCAGCTATAGCTAGATTTAGAATAAAGTAAGAATCTATGTACCATTATCCTATTAGCCAATAGTAGGTATCGATATAGCTTATATTGGCTACCAATAGCTTGTATTAGCTACCCGTAGCTTATAATAGATTGTTGTAATAGCTTATATCAGCTATAGCTAGGTTTATAATAAAATAAAAATCTAACTATTAGCGCATAACCCGATATTAGCTATCAATAGCTGATATTAGCTACCAATAGCTGATATTAGCTACCAATAGCTTATATTAGCTTCCAATAGCGTATATTAGATTGTTGTAATAGCTAATAGCTGGTATATCTATGTTTACAATAAAGAAGAAATCGAACTATCATATCGCATTAGCGGGTAGTAGCTTATATTAGCTAGCGCTCTAGTTAGCCGATATCAGCTTATATTAGATAGCAATAGCTTATATGATTGTTATAATAGAAGGTTGTAATAGCTAATACCAGCTATAGCTAGATTTAGAATAAAGTAAGAATCTATGTACCATTATCCTATTAGCCAATATTAGGTATCGATAGCTAATATTGGCTACCAATAGCTTATATTGGCTACCAATAGCTTATATTGGCTACCAATAGCTTATATTAGCTACCCGTAGCTTATAATAGATTGTTGTAATAGCTTCTATCAGCTATAGCTAGGTTTATAATAAAATAAAATCTAACTATTAGCGCATAACCCGATATTAGCTATCAATAGCTGATATTAGCTACCAATAGCTTATATTAGCTTCCAATAGCGTATATTAGATTGTTGTAATAGCTAATAGCTGGTATATCTATGTTTACAATAAAGAAGAAATCGAACTTTCATATCGCATTAGCGGGTAGTAGCTTATATTAGCTAGCGCTCTAGTTAGCCGATATCAGCTTATATTAGATAGCAATAGCTTATATGATTGTTATAATAGAAGGTTGTAATAGCTAATATCAGCTATAGCTAGATTTAGAATAAAGTAAGAATCTATGTACCATTATCCTATTAGCCAATATTAGGTATCGATAGCTTATATTGGCTACCAATAGCTTATATTGGCTACCAATAGCTTATATTAGCTACCCGTAGCTTATAATAGATTGTTGTAATAGCTTATATCAGCTATAGCTAGGTTTATAATAAAATAAAAATCTAACTTATAGCGCATAACCCGATATTAGCTATCAATAGCTGATAATAGCTACCAATAGCTTATATTAGCTTCCAATAGCGTATATTAGATTGTTGTAATAGCTAATAGCTGGTATATCTATGTTTACAATAAAGAAGAAATCGAACTTTCATATCGCATTAGCGGGTAGTAGCTTATATTAGCTAGCGCTCTAGTTAGCCGATATCAGCTTATATTAGATAGCAATAGCTTATATGATTGTTATAATAGAAGGTTGTAATAGCTAATATCAGCTATAGCTAGATTTAGAATAAAGTAAGAATCTATGTACCATTATCCTATTAGCCAATATTAGGTATCGATAGCTTATATTGGCTACCAATAGCTTATATTGGCTACCAATAGCTTATATTAGCTACCCGTAGCTTATAATAGATTGTTGTAATAGCTTATATCAGCTATAGCTAGGTTTATAATAAAATAAAATCTAACTATTAGCGCATAACCCGATATTAGCTATCAATAGCTGATATTAGCTACCAATAGCTTATATTAGCTTCCAATAGCGTATATTAGATTGTTCTAATAGCTAATAGCTGGTATATCTATGTTTACAATAAAGAAGAAATCGAACTATCATATCGCATTAGCGGGTAGTAGCTTATATTAGCTAGCGCTCTAGTTAGCCGATATCAGCTTATATTAGAAGGCAATAGCTTATATGATTGTGATAATAGAATGTTGTAATAGCTAGTATCAGCTATAGGTAGGTTTGTAGCTGATATTAGCTAATACAATAAGCACATTGTAATAGCTAATATCTTATAGCTATAGCTAATATATAATAGCTGATATTAGATGTATTTGAGTACTATACTAATATACCATATTAGCTAGCTATAGCTGATAATAGCTACGGCATTAACGGGTTAATTGTAGTAGCTTATATCTTATTACCTATAGCTAATATCTAATATCCCCCTTTATTACCTAATATCATCCAATATCAGCTACAAGTACCATTAGCTAGTATCCGCAATAGCTGAGGCTATTGGTGGCTATTAGGTTTCTAATGCAGCTAAATGTAATATCGCACCTTAATGCCTTATCCCAATGACTTCAGTAATTGATAGCGGATTGCAATATTACTCTATATGCCATTTGAGATGAATAGGAATTATTTGTCATGTTCTCATTCATCAACGTTGACACCTGTAAAGCACAACCCGCATATCATCACTTTGATAGGTTAACCCTTCTCCTTTCTAAAATTGCCCATGGGTGATAGATACTTTAATCATATACAAAACTATTGTAAACAAATAGAATGCATCGTCTATCGAGGTATATGAGTGAACCGTGAGAACTACTTCGCAAATGTTGTATTTTCAATCTAATCAAAATGTAAACCATACCGAATCATAGAGCCTTCTTGATTGAGTAAGTTTACATGTCAATGCCAATGTACGGATCTATTACGGTATTCAATTTGAGAAATCTAATTCACTGATGTCACCACAAGGTAATTAACAACGAATGACCCGCAATTGGTGTATACAATGTGTGGAGTAATCAGAGCAATGACTCTATATGGACGACGTGTTTTTATTGCGCATCCCTCGCATCTACAGAGTGTTTTAGAATAAATTACCAACTGTTCTATTTGTGTCCACTTGATCGGAGCAAATAATTTCATTACAAAAAAGCAAATTATCTAATAAGATATTTGTGTGTGGAAATAATATTGTACCAAGGACAACTAATTGAAGATTGATCATTTTAAAATTATCGAATTACAATTTACCTTTTCTGTTCTTTAAACTCGTCATGGAGTTTCTAACCGAATATCAATTCATCGTTTGAAAAAAAATCAGATTATGCACCAATCGTCATATTAATGGGAGATATGTCGGAATTGTGTACACCTTGTTACCATTTAAAAAACATTCTTGCAACAGACTGACAATGTATGCATAACCTTGCAACTATTAACGCTCTCCACGCGCCAGGCATCTGCAGACGACATTCCAACATTTCACAAAATGTTTCAAAATTTCAAAATTATTGAATTTTATCACCATATTTAGAATCACTATGATAAATGCATTAAAATAAGTACAAACATGCCTAAGATAGGTTCAGTAATTCATTAGTAAAACTTATAGCAGCGTGTAAAGTGTTAAAACAAAGTTTGATCATTGAACATTTCTATAAAAACAAATATGCATATTAACCGGCCTTTTCCAGTTTATCATAATATTTTCAGGAGATAAAAGTGTACTAAATATAGGTTTTTATTGACATGCTCTGTATACTGCCAATCATGGCGAATGCAGGGATTTACTGAGATGTCTTGCTAGTAGGTCGACCAATTTGTCTAGTCAAGCAAGTCCGCCCTATATACCTAGATTTTGAGCTTAATTGCAAAATGATAAAAAAAGAATACTGTATTTAGATTCCACATATATGTCATCGCGACATTATAACGACTAGTATCGGTGTTAATATTGTGTAGGATAGTAATTAGAATTCCTCACAGGTGTAATATTACGGAATGTAGGCACCAATTGGGGCGTGGAATGTAAGCTATATCTTGTAACGACATTTAAGAATAATATTGTTCTAGTATTCTCGTTTCATCTGGCTAATAATAAATTGATATAAGTTGTAATTAAAGGCTTAGTCTATAATTCACACCTTCACAGACGGTTGTCTGAAGACTATGAGCGTGTTTCTACTGGGGCACTGCAAAGTTAACGGTAAGTTTAACGGTAAGATTTAACGCTAACTTTGTAATCCCCCTGTTTCTACTCGCGAAAAGTTACCACTAAGTTTATCGATCCTAGTCGATGGGCCACGACATTTGACCTTTTGTTATACCAAACAATGCCGCCCAATCTGAAAAAGACTGCCTCACAATGCGTATAATCCAGCGTGACACGGGTCATTGAACTTAACGTTAAGATTAAACGGCTGCCTGTTTCTACTGCGAAAGTTACCGTTAGTTACCGGAAACAAACCTGGTTTGTGAAGATTATTGTGGTTACAAAACTTACCATTAATTAACGTTATCTGACTGTTTCTACTGGGCAAACTTACCGGTAATAACCGTTAAGTTCCCCAGTAGAAACACGCTCTATGGTTTACGGTTGAAAGGAGGGTCCTTTTCATTGGTTCACTAGGTTGCATTTTATATTTATCCCAACAAATTCATTATATTAATTTCATTGTTCGTATTTTATATACGTAGGATGGGGGTTAATCGTAAGTTCGTCATTCATTATTTAAAAACAAGTAACTTTATTTAAACTGGTTCCATTTGATCTCGACCAAACTCTAGGTAACTTAGTGACATTATTGATCATTCTACATTTCCTTGAAATTTGCTGAGAGGGTAAATATTATCTGAGTGTAATTTCATAAACTCTTCACGTCATAAGCCGATAAAACGGGAATTTGTGTGTGTAGCAATTTGCATTTGTCGCCCGAATCCAATCACTGTAGCCATATGTGTTGTGTTGACATTATCATTAACTATGCTGTTATGGAACGCATTTCTATTATTTAATACGATCACAAAATTCGCTCTTTTAAAAAAGTTGTACCTTGCGTTTTTTCGTTCACGTGACTACAACTAAATAATATTCATCTTCCTCTGGATAGTGACGTAACTTTACGCACGCAAGCGTATGCACCCTACGTCTTTCTACGCATAGACAAAATACGCTCATGACGCATACCGATACACGCAATTCCTTAAGGCTCAAAATAATGCCGTCACCATGGCGATATTTTCGGATTGTCGGGGCGTACGATGGGCGCTTGTGCGTTAGGCGTTCATCAATATCACGCAACCACGATGGCGGTGAAAGGAAGCGCAGCACGCGGAGAGACTACAACATTGTGGCACACTTACTGACACGCGTGTAGCTGCGATGTTTTTTGGAATCGCGTATTGGTCGTTGTCATGGTGCGACTGTTCGTTCTTTGGCTTCAATTCTTAAGCGTTGTGAGCAGCACGGACGCTCTTTCTATTCAGTAGGCACGCACGTTTATGTACTGCAATTAGAAAATGACGCAGTACCGTCGCTGTCTCGTGATAAATACATATACTATATAAACACAGATGTGTCACTTAACGATTACGATTTCGCAGCGTAGCCTTGTTCTTATGTTACGTTGTATTCCATTGCAACGTGTTGGCTTTTTGTAACGATTTGTTGCGTTACTTTGCATGTGTTCCACGGTGTTGCTGTACCGTAGATTGCGTTGATTATATTAATGTAATCACGACTACTTTGCGTAGAGTTGCGTTGTGCTGTGAAGAGCAGCGTTATTTCGTTGCGAATTGCATTACAATGCATTTCATATTGAAGCGTAGCGTTGCATTTCGTTGGAATTGCTTTGCATTGCATTTTATAGTGATCATGAGGCTTTATGAAATGTTAAATTCAAATCCAAATGCCAAAACCTCTATATTTAAATAAGGTTCAACTACTTTTTTTTTCTTCTCTCAATTTGTTAAATCGTGTAATCGTTTGCTTGTCGAACAATTTCGAGAGTTCAGTCATTTCAGTCATTTTGTATGGCTAAGTGTTCGGTGACTACGCTGACATATGTTATTAGTTATAGTTAATTTTTCAGATCTTAAAAGCTCAGATTTCTGTTTAGAGTGTGCTTCAAAGCAAGAGATATAGGCTAAGTGTCTGCATGAGAGAGTGCTTTGGATTTATGGATGTATTATTTTACGTATTAGGGTAGTATGAATACACGTCTTCCTTTTTAAGATCTTCTTTGTAAATCACTCAAATCATATTTCACAGGGGAAAAAATTTGTGCATACAGTGTGTATAGGTAGCGAGTCATTGCTCTCACTGTTTAGTTTTAGATATGACATTAAACAGGACATTTAGCTAACCATGTATTATAAATTAAATAACATAGTAAGACCAACTGCACGGCCCTAATATGGTACCCCGTAATGTATGTAACGGTATGTTTCAGATTAAGCAAGTGTCGTTACTTTATTTTCGTAAGTCAATTGAGAAAGTATACTTTAGGTCCCAGATGCAGGTATATCAGTATCGCACGATACTGGCACATGGAATTGGCCAGTATCGCTCGATCCTGGTCAGTGGCGTAGGTAGGTTTTTCATATTGGGGGTGCAAGAAATGAAAGTGAACCGACCAAATATCTGTCTATTGAATTTCGCGCGTAGCGCGCGAATTTTTGACTTTACACTTATTTGTGCTATGATATGAGGCAAGTTTTGCTCTAAATAAGCTTGTACCAACTATAATTGTATTTTGGTGACACATTCGCGCGAAGCGTGCGATTTTTTTCTTCATATATGTACTTTTGACCATCATAATTCCACGATTCCTCTGGAACTCAAACTTGTGTTCCAGTATCGAGCCATACTGGAACGTTTTTCTTTTCCAATATCGGGCGATACTGTTTACATGTACCAGTAGTGATTTGTTCCAGTATATAACGATATTAGTAAATAATTGTGTTCCAGTGTCGCCCGATAGAGAAACATTTTATATGTACCAATATTGTCCGATACTGGAACACTGACTTTGTACCACTAGTAGTACAGTCCAGAATCAGGGACCTTAAAACCACCTTTTTCGTCAAATTGCGAAGAATTGTAATTTATTATTGTAATAGAATAGGATCCACTGTTAAACCTGAGCTTCCTGGGAACGAGAGTGCAAGAAAATCTCGCGGGAAAAACAAGTGGATCAAGTCACTACCGAAGAAGTATTCTGAACGGGAAGACGAAACTGTCTAGCATGTGAGTAGATAATTGGATGTGTACAAAACATTTTTATCATTTCAATCTTCAATCCTGATGAACTTATTCAAAGATAATAGAATAGGATATTTCAATTTGTATAAGTAGTTATATAGGCCTATATTGGATACCGCATGTAATGATTAGGTTCTCGAACAGTTTATTTGTTTCCATTTGTGTAATAATAACGATATATTTTGAAACAATGGGTTGCCACTTGAATACGAATGGGGCAATTCAATAACGAAATGACAATTTGCGCAATTGGTTATAAATAGATATGATTTATAATTGTCTGACCTATGTGTGTCATTTAAAAAAAACCATATCATCTAACTTGTTTGTTTCTCATGACATTATTATCATTCAAAAGCACCTATAGTAAAGGTTAAAACAGTAAGCCCCCCCCCCCCTCTAAAATTAGATCACGATTGTACACCCATATAACTCCACAGCCAATTGTAACGTTTTTGAGAAATCATAACGTGTATGAAAAGGGAACACGGTTGGCTACCCGTAGATAGCTTTCCTTTTTCAATATCACGTTTACTTTTCCAAAAATAGTCACATTTCCCCATTTCAGAGCTTTTTTTAAAAATCCAATTGTCTTTATTTTTAATTAAAAGAAAGTCGCTTCTTTGTTTAGCTGGTCTTTATTTGAGATTAAAAAATGAGTTTTTTCTTCTATAAATGACTAGTCAGTAGCGTCTTCAGTCAATAACTTCCCTGCATAGTTGAAAAATGCCATCGTTTTGAGGAAATGTGACTATTTTTTTAAAAGTAATAATGATATTGAAAGTGGGAAACTCACTATGGGTGGCCAAGCGTTTCTCCTTTTAATAAGTTTTTCAATCCCTTGAAACGTTCAATTGTGTGTAGAGTTATGCAAATAAATGTGATCTAATTTTTGGGGGGGGGGGGGGGTCATTACACCCATTTAAATGAATCGTTCACACGTGTCCTCACTATGTACAACCACATCGGAGGGGTGGCCGTCTGGGAAAGTCACTTGCGCTTAAAGCTATTAAACTACGAGGGTCATTCAATAAGTTATACCTCCTCACTCATAACATCGCTATTATGAATGTCAGCCTCATGACATTTGCCATGATTATAACTCTGATTCATAGCTACACATTGATAGTAAATGCTAATTGATTGATACCTATTTCACTTTTGTCATGATGCAATCAAAGCAAGAGAGAGATTATAGGTCACAGAAAATTACCTAACCACCCGATTTAAACGCTAGAGATTAGATGCGCTTGACGGAATAAGCATATTACATCACATGGGAACACATAAAAATGCATTCCGTTATGGTTGCAGAAATATATAAGCGACCTTGGGACTGAAGACGGGTGAATTCTTTGTCCTGGGAAATTGGTGGCCTGGACTGTACACTTTATCCCGGCCAAGGGGGGCCGGGACTGTAGCGGGGATGTACAACAAATGGTGCCCGGCCCTGCGCGGACCGTACACGATTGTACCCGGGACGTCACATGGGCAATTTGTACGTCCCGGCCCTAATCCCCGCTATCCCCGGGTCCCCCGGGGCCGAAGATGCAATTGATAAGTGCATTAATGAGTGTCATTGATTTTGTAACGCTCTATATTAATACACTGTTAATGGTTTTATTATAGCTATTAAACACGTGGTAAATGGTTGTAACAGGTCTAGACTTCCAGACATCATTTCGACCCCAGCTGAGGACTTTGACATTTTCTAAAAAGATACATTTTCCCTGACACAATTAATTGAATTTTACACCGCATCAAGGTTAAGCGAAACAATCCTATTTTTGTTCTTTTTGTTTCACACCCCTGATACATAATTCACCAACTGCTACCTCTTGACACACCAATGGTTGCACAAAATCATTTTACTAAATTTGACACCGGTACAAGCGATTAAATGACGGAGCGATGCAGTATAGAATGTTCCCATTCGTGATATTCATTTAATAGAAGTAATTCTAATAAAAAAGTGAGCAAAAGCGTGATTTAACGGATGCTGTGAAATTCTACGCGTATTAAAATCGAGCAATTTCTTTACGATCTTCAACCAAACGGGTGTTTTCTGCACATCTGCGAAAATCTATTTATTAAGGTTATAATCTATTAACAAAGTATGGGGCACCATCGTGCTTGCCTTGTTTCTTGACGTCATCTTAATTCCATTCAACCAATTATGCATTGTGATGAGCTCAACATTCTCTTCGTCATCGATAAGTGATTTTCGTTAATGGTTGTTTGGGTACATGACAAACATGTTATACACATTAATGGGAAATAAAAGATTTATGTTATGTAACAGGTGTCAATTTCAATATGGGAAATAACGAAAGCAACCTTTCGGAAAACATCAGATACGCTATCCCATGATCCCTTATCCTATATTGTGCTTCATTTTATTGGTCACCCTTGAAATACTGTTCGACACATAAAATGCATTCGGTTATTTTTTAATACAGCATCAACATTCCCAAAATCATAAGGATTTGCAATAGTTCCGTTCTTGTACTCTGTTTAGGCCGTCTACCTTGACCTGCGTACTAATGCAGCCATTTTTGTAAACCACCAAGTTTTTCCCGCCGTATTTTGTTACTTTTATTTCGAAGGTATTGAATTCGTGCATCACCGAGCGTTTTTATTAGGCCTAAAGTTCATTGCCCGTTAAAAATTTAGAAATGCGTTCGGGGCTGTATTCAATCGATTTGATTCACATATACATTATATCCCAAAATAGATCGACAGTGGCATATGAAGAAAACCATGGTATTATTCATAAGGGACATGCCATGTCACTGTGCCCTCGTTTGAACCGAATTTTAAATACGTATCTGAGAGGATTTCCAAAAAGAAAATTATAAGCAATATTGTTTGCTCGCAAACCAAAATCAAAATAACACTGTGGGAACCACCAAAAAAGATAATTTGTCAACACCCTCTTTATTCACCATATTATACCCCCACCCAACATATATTTCTTGAACACTTAAACATCTTGGAGCCCAAACACTGGGAACCACCAAAAATACACTGGAACCACCAAAAAGGCATGTTAATCCCCAAACACTCAATCCCCTTCCAACCCATAATCCAAAACTTACCGCTACCCTATTATCCACTCATCACCACTACCACCAACCCCTGAAAATAATAATGGATTTGTTGGTGTATCGTGAATAAAGAGGGGTGTTGACAAATTATCTTTTTTGGTGGTTCCCAGTGTTATTTTGGTGGTTCCCAGTGTTTGGGGTTCCAAGTTGTTTAAGTGTTCAAGAAATATATGTTGGGTGAGGGTATAATTGGTGAATAAGGAGGGGGTTGACAACTTGTCTTTTTGGTGGTTCCCAGTGTTATTTTGGTGGCTCCCAGTGTTTGGGGTTCCAAGTTGTTTAAGTACCCAATAAAATAGTTTTGGGTTGGGCTAGGGTGTGGTGTATTCCAAGAATTCAAAATGATTTAAAATGGGTTTTTGACAATACAATTGTCATATCTAGAAAACCGTACCTCCGATCAATCTCAAATTTTAGATTATTGTGGAGCTCAGCAGGCACTATTAAAATATCATATAACAAATTAGCCATAGGAACAACCTTAACTTATTGTTTTAAGTTCCAATAGGGTCCTGATCTGAAAACGGATGTACAGAAACGGCGCACTCATATCAGCGTAATTTTCCCATGGCTACTGTGCGATATTTTTGAAGGTGTATTATTAATAACATCTATAAGATTGACACAACCTACAAATAGTACTGGTTTCGTGCTGTGCTTGCATCATCCACTGATCTGAAACAGGGCTCAACGAAAGAAAGTCAAACACTTTGTTAATGTTTATCATTAACAGTGAAAAGATGAGACTACCTATTTTTGGGTGGTGGAATTGATATTTCATGCGTCCCGTGTAACGGAGACATTCAAACCTTAATTTCCTTGTAACTCAAATTAAATTATATTGATAAAGTGGAAACTTTTCTTCCATGTATGGTAAGAGCCTATACCAAGAGACAGTTTATCCTCAATTTATTCATAAAGTGTGCTGGCACATAATTACGATGTTACCCTAAAGTTCTCACAGTGTAACATTTTTGGAGACACCAAACATAATATTCAAACTTCAAAACAGCTATATTATCTATGTTTGTTGCAACTTCTCTATTATCCTTTAACCTATCTGAGAGGCTTGTAAAATCAACAAAAGGGAAATAACACCAAATGTTACACAGTGACGGTAAAAATGCCATGTATTCAATTATTACTTCTCAAAAATGTGCTTATGAAAAATGTGTTCAACACTTCACAACTAGTTTGATATTGATCATTTAGCCTACAGATAACACAATTACTCTTAACAAAACACCATATTGTTAATATTTCGACCAGTCTTTCTATGCCACACTTTTTTTGCCAAAATTGTAGGACATTTTGCCGAATTTTCACCAAAATGAGAAAAAATGTTGTGGTGTTATACCAGTGCAACTTTATGGACTTAATCCGAGTTTAAAATGAAAATTAACCAAGTTCATTCGTATAAGAGGACTCTATGGTTCATAAGAAGAAATCTTAATCGATGTTCCAAGACCATCAAACAACAAATGTATATGGCTCTTGTTCGTCCTCATTTGGAATATGCCTGCGCTGTATGGGACCCTCATGTAATATCTGACGTTCAAAAAATTGAAATGGTACAGCGCAGAGCGGCTCGGTTTGTAGCATGTAATTATAGTAGATCAGATGGTACCGTAACTAACATACTAAGTGATTTAAATTGGTCGAATTTGCAAGAACGACGAAGGAGCATCCGTCTATCAATCATGTATAAAATTCATGCAAATGATATAGCAATCCCAATTCCAGAACATATCCAACGTCAAACTACAACGACTACTAGACAATATCACCCAAAGAAATTCCGACTAGTCAAAGCATCCAAAAATGTGTATAAATACAGCTTTTTTGCAAATACAATATCAGAGTGGAACAACCTCCCTTCATCCGTCTTAGAGTCAAAAACCGTTGAATGTTTCAAAACCGGTGTAAATAAGCATGTAATGTAGATTAAGTTCATCTGGTCTGTTTCATCATTCGCCATTTTGTTTTTCTCAATTAGATGTTGCTCTAAGCAATTTTATTGAGTATTAATTTAGATTTAGAGATTTAGAACCATTTGAATATTGACAATGCAAATTTACCACTGGTACCTGTTTTTAAGGAAACACCCACATATCAGTTGTTTGACGGACTATACGACCCCCGGAAGAGGTGCGTCATTTACAGCCACATTCTTGACGCAGGGTTTGGTCTGTCACAATATTGACAAATGGGTGCGTCAATGTCTGTCAATTTACCTAAGTGCGTCACGGTACGTCATCATGCGTAAAATTACGAACATTATATTTTACATGTAAGGCCCTACTCAATACTACCCAGGATTGATTTCTTCGATATGCAACTCCCAAAGTGCAAACATCACTTATTCCAATACTCTCACCCCGTATTCAGTAAAAAAGGGTAAAATCACCCGACCATGACCTTTTAAATACCATACCGGAGTATGACGGTACTCACGTATAGGAATGGTATGTACCGCGCTTTAAAAAAATAGTTTATACTTTTTTTTCGTATATATTGCAATCAAGTTCAGTCAACAATGATATATGACGGTGGGGATGCGTCGTTTGAGATAGTCATGGTCCGTCAGAACCAATCAATGGTGCGTCAAAAAAATGACTATGGGTATCGTCTTGGTATGGCAAAGGTCCGTCTAATTTGTGACACAGGGGTAGGTCATGGTAGGCCTACATGAGAAACTGACTCACCTCGGTAAAGTGACGCACTATTCCAGGGCCTCATACAACTTATTACTATAAAACTTGGAGATTCTGCAATGAGGTTGAAATTCATAACCAATAGAATATGGTTGGGGTCTGTGTTTGGTTAATAAAATAATAACGGGCACATACATGTCAGGAATACTTTACTAAGTCAATCATTCTATGGTAGGCTATTAAGCTATTCATTTCCAATGTATCAGATTCAATTTCATGTAACACGAATGTTTTACGATGCCCAAGTTGGTCGTAAAAAAGATATCGACAAAGCCCGCGCAAAGTTCAATGAGATCTAGTCGGTATTATCTTACACTCTCAAATCGAACCTATTCTTCAGACAACCTTGATAACAACAGATTGCCTGAAACAGACAACATTATCGCACGTTTCCCGCGCTTTTTAAGTGCACATGATTGTATACAATTACAATAAACGTTGAATATTCTGCTGACAAATTCGAATTCAGATCAAGCGGATATTTGATAAGTCTCCTGTTGGTCATTGCTAACTTGGTTAATACGGTGGTCGTAGACAGGATAAAATTACCAGGGGCTTTATTTGGTATTAGTTCACACGTTCAAAGTAACCTTATTCTTCGGCCAATATGCAATCTTCTTGTAGCAGTCAACATAATATCATGTTTCCCGCGATGTACACGCGAGTGTATAAATTTACAAGAAAGTTGCATACAGATTCAATTTCAAGTAAAGTAAACACTTGATGAGGTCCGTGTTGGTCCTCAATAAGTTGGTTATTAGTTGGTCCTATATAGAGTAACAAGTTCCAGGGATTTGTATTGGTATAACTCTACAAACTCACATTAACATTGCTCAATCCTCAGACAACCTTGACAACGGAATTACATGCGTACATACACTTCAAGCCATCCTTAGATAACCCACGGTTATTTTAAGTAAATACTCAATGTGATGTTAAAGGTAAACTCAGTATCACCGTTGAAATTCTTCTTCCTTGTACGCGTGAAAAGAACCCGCTAGAATATACTGCCAACCTCACTTCGGGTTAGAAGTGAAATAGCGACCCCACTTCTGGAAGCGAAATTTTGTTATAATTAAAGGCGGTCCATGGGAGCCTACTTTATTGAAATATATAGCATTGATAAGATTGATGGGAAAGGTTTTGTGGTTTGATGGGGACAAAAGCTGTCCGTTTCACGAATTTGCTTATCTCATACTATGGGGAATTATCACGTGACAGATACACATGTAGCTTAATACAAATATATCAATCCTTGGTGTAGCCTATGGATATTCCTGATTCCAATTAACTAACAATCTGAACGAGATTTTACATTTGTTCCCATTTACAATTTAAATAATGTTATCTCCTCAGTGCTTGGTCTTAGACTTATGTCATTGGGTTTACCGTGAAGATATTTATTACTGGAGCAAACACGTATAACATACACAAAAAACCTTGGAATTTCGATCATAGCAAATCAACACCGCCAAAGTTTATTTGGATGTAAGCAATTCTAATGTAAGGAAACTAGGCCGGAAGATCAGGTTTTGGTATAAAGGTGAGAACTAGATTCCACTGACTGACGTCACATCCTAAACTTTAAAATCATATTTACTCGAATATTGCCGTCGTTAAGGTACATTTTTGTTGTAAACGGGCTTCTATAATGATATTTTTGGAGAAATGCACTTTTTTGGCATGTCTGATGGACTAGGTCATTGCTGTGCCCGGTTGCTGTGAAGAGTAACCGAGTGCCGCTTTCATCTTTCGTGTTAGTGTTATTATTTGTTTTCTAGTTTCCATTTCCTCTAAAACAATCTTGTAAACCAAACGTCAAAGTTGCTTATTGACCCACGATTTGTAATCACCAGCATAATAAGAAGACTGTGCCAGTCAATGAGACACGCCTCAATCCAATCTACCGTGAGGACGAAACCAACATTGATTAGAGCAAATCAAAACGTCGATAGTTAACAAGAATCCCATGTGCATTTATGCAATAAGGGTGTGAATGCTGAAGATACCGTAGGGTAATGACCCATGGCATCAACAAGCAGTAGGCATCATTGGTTTTACCTCTGAGTGATCTAATGTTACGTGCCAACACAAACCGGGAAAAAGAAATGATGCTCCCCAGATTAATATAAGATTGAACGAACGGGCGTTACATATTAACTGTCAATTTCGAAGCACTGCAGAAATTGGCAAAACCAAGCGATTTAAGAACACAAATGATATCAATGGTAACTTTAACACAACAGAAATAACTTACTCTTTCAAAAACATTCAAACCATCTAAGCATGAGTAATAATTTAAAACATAATTCTGCTTTTTCTCAACAAAATAGTTTTCAATTAGCTAAACTAATACGAAGTAACAGGGAAATGTGCATATGCTCTTTATTATACAAATACAAATATTGAATGATTCATGCTGGGATAACGGACAATGAGCTGCGAGTGAGAGAGATCCATGATCTCCTATCCTAATGACATTGCCATACAAAAGGGTGTGCTAAAGATGTCCATACCCTTTAAATGCTGTTGACACAAACAATGAGAACTCGTCTTAAGTCGCTTGATGTAAAATAAGTGAACAAATTGGGAAACTATACTAAGGTAAGACAATATCTGTGTTCATCAATTTCCTACTGTTCACCGCCTACTACATTTTAATTTTAATTATATTTTCATTGGGTTTAGTTTCAATTTACATACAGTTGCAACCAAGACTTCTTACTGAACAAACGTTAGCCATAGGACCTAATGGTAACATGTTGTGATTAAGAATGTTCAAAGAATTTTGATTTTTTTTCTTTCTCATATTTTGATTAAAGCTCAATATCTTGTTTATTCCTATCCCAATCATCATGTTACTGTGCATATTAGTTCCTCAGGCAATTTACCCCTCAGAACATAGTTGTCAAGGGTAACTTGTTGAAATATACTATATCGGGAAGTCAATGAGCACAAACGTTTCCATTTCATATTTATTAGAGTTTACACATATATTCTTTTGCTATTCACCCTATCCTGATATAAGTGGCATTTTTGAATTCCCCTATTTGAGAGCTTTCCAAAAATGTATAATTTTGCTATCATCGGTTGAATAATATTGTTGTTATATTCATGTATGTCAAACCGATGAATTAGGGCAAGTTCACTGCGTAGTCAATAGGGAAAACGCCAAGGACAATGCAATCGATTCGTGATTTCAAATGTTACGTAATATTTGACACGTTTGTTGAAACAGAAACTTATAGAATATAAAACAATCTATAAAATGAGAGCAAAATCATGTTTGTACCATACAAAGATGAGGAGTATGGTAAATTGAACGTAAAATTGGGAACATTTTCTATATTCCCCATAGAGATTGTACACAGCGCCACCGCCACCGCTGCCACCGCCATCGCCGCTACCGCCATCGCCGCTACCGCCACCCTAACTTTCGAAATATAATCAATCATATCTAAGCCAAACAGTTATAGAAATACCTTGATTTATTCACACAGTGTAGCTAGATAAATAAGCTTTCAAGAAACCATAGCTCTACCACATTTAGTTGTTGAGTTAATAGAGAGAGTTGGACGATTCGTCACCAAAATGTCAACGCTGCCACCCTTTTTGGGTGGTCAGTTCAAAACACATGGCCTGGTAGCTACCAAGTGAAGTGTGCTAAGCTAATTGTTGCGTAATATCCCTAAACCAATTTGAATGAGCACCTGCGTAGGTAATCAGCGGACCTTAGTTAAATACACAACATCCAACCGTGGACATACCTGCAATGTCCAAAATGATGCAAACAGTGTAAAAACGCTATCCAAATGAGGTCCTCGCATGTGATACCCCATGACAAACCTTTGTTGGATAGAGCACTGTCTGGTTGGCGGTGTGATACATTTTTTTTAATCGACATTTTTTCCTCGGTTTGCCGGTGTGTGTCCAGGTTGGTGTGTCCTCGTTTGGATAGTACCAGGTCATGGTCCTCGTTTGGCGGTGATTACCGGTAGGGGTGTAGCTGAGTGACCGGGAGGAACAATGTGGCATGTGCGAGTGAATAAGCCATGGATATACCGACCTGGGAAGCGCCAGGGACTGACCCAAGGCCTGTCGCTATCGCCACATACAGCACCCTTTCCTACACTGAGCCAAAAAAGAAACTTATAAAATGTTAACAGATCACCAAATAAAATTCTGTGCATGAAAATGTACCAAATTTTGATACAATATGACTGCAATGTATTGCTTCAAATGGCAGTCAATAACCAATTGTTTGCTTCAATGACACACGAGAAATCTGCACTGACCCAGGCAACGTCTTGCATCACAGGTCACAGTAAACAATTTCAGCAACATAAAGTTAAAAACATTTCATAGAGTAAAAAAACACCTCATATCCAAACAAACAATGAAGTCATTAATAACGGGTATGTCCACGTCCAGTTTGCAGTTGCAGGCAATCTGTGCATCTCCTTCTCATGCTTCCAATCAAGTTCCTGATGGTAGCCGTGGGAAAATTGTTCCATTCTTCCTGTAGTGCTGCAATAAGTGTTTGTCTATTGACATGTGGATTGTCTCTTCTTGATACACGTCGTCCAAGCTCATCCCAGAGATGTTCGATTGGGGTTGCCTGCAAGCTGGAGGTGGACATACCCGTTATTTATTAATCATCAAATCAAGATGTCTTGTTTTATTCATTTCCACAACATTTCTGAAACTTTGATCCAATCCGAACCTAGAGAAACGTGAATCGTAGGTAAAATAGTCACGCAATCACAATAGACCCCGTGCAAGACAATGCTTAAAGTGTTTCGGTAATGTGTATATGTACATGCGTGAGTGCAACACTGCAAATATGATGGAAAAAATGTTATAAGACAAATATAATTACTTATCGGGTGTCGAAGTTTTAAAATCCCCGGAGAAATTATCCTTCTCAAGATTTCTATTTGCTTTCCATCGTGTTAGGAATACGTATGAAGATTTCTGTCAAGCGTGAATTCAAACATTTCTATAATTAATACAGTGTCGTCCGAATACCAGGCGTGCATTAATACATAGTTATTTGATACATATTAACTTTAAATTGACTTATCTTGAAACACTTCATTGAAATCGCTTTTATGATGCAGCACCGAGACATTATGTTGTGGTATAGATCATAACATTCTGGAATATTTCGCCTAGTAGAAAAGCCTCAAAGGAGTATACATTAAACAACATTCCAAAACTGTTGGAAAAAATAATCAAAGCCTTAAAATATTTCTAAAAATGTGCATTTCCCTCAGTCCATTAATATTAAATCTTTAATTCAAGTAAGTACCATTAGACCAGTTTGAAATACCCTAGCGGGCGCCCGTTCTTTACACGGGCTCCCGCTAGTATGTAGGGCCTACCAAATAGAACACCTACAAAAAGAAATATCAAATAAATGAAGTCAAAAGTGGAGAAATGCCGTGATAATATATAATTTATTGTACAAAAAGAAATAATACATAACCATGATAAAATCATTTTCGGTCCCAGATTCTGGACTGCTCTAGTATCGGCCGATACTGGAACACTGACTTTGTACCAGTATCGATGGGTGTTTCTAATCGGACGATACTAGTGCAGTCCAAAATATGGGACCCAAAATGACTTTGGGTTATCTTAGTGTCAAGCGTTACATTGGTTTTTGACCATCAACGAATTGATTACAGGAATGTAGTATCCACACTGGTTTCTTTTCAAGTAATGACAAACGTTTGAGAATTATCACTCTCATATTAAAGCTATCTAACATGTTTCATTATTTTTCAGTGGTACGTGCTGAAGAGATTAATGTAGGTAGCACAGCAATTTCTGATTATAATAATTATTAGTGTTATTAGATTTCCTGCTTTAACGTTGGTCATTAGAGATTTTATGAGTAGCATTTAAAGCACAATCCATCGAATCATGCGCGCTATTCACAAAAGAAAGCACCATATTTATTTCTGACGTGCAACCCGACTGAATGCAGTCAGAAATGGAGAGAATGATAATTTCCCAGGGGATTTTTCTTCATGATTAATTTACAAACACGAGATCGACACCCGAACGGTGATTGTGATATTGCATTTGACATATACCCAGTATGTACACTTCCTCTCATTCACTATCACAGTCAGGCATATACAGACCATGAAGCTAGAAGACCTTCTAGCTTCATGTACAGACCCATCATGCACGACTGCTTAGATAATATTGCAAGAATGTAAAATTCAAACAGTTACTATGCTTCCATTGAAAAACGGAACAAAGCAAATAATCGAAGAAATGTAACACGATTTCCCTCTTGATTTATGTATGCACCGCGGGGACTCTGGACTTTCGATGACAACACTATATTTTCAACTTCAATTGTCAATCGACGTCCAGCGATTTTCGTTAACACTTGACAAGTAAATTTGATAAAGTGTGCATGGACTTTCCCATGCGTGTTTCAAACACGAAACTGGGTCATTGACTTCCGAAGCGGATTATATAACGAACTAGCTGTCTCTGTTTTTGTAGAAAGATACGGTATAGTCTTTAAGCAAGCTCGATATTGGTAGAAACGGTTACAAGCATGATGTGGATGGGACATGAATGTAGGTCATACAACCCTAAAAACAAAGCTATGTAGTAACACTTACTAACCTATATTTTGTTTCCGATTCAAAGATCGCTTCAAAGACCTTTAAAATGGTCATCAGTCAACTGATGGTCAAGATCGATGTACGTCAATTGCCAGCGTTCGAAATAGCGGCCATCCGGTCATCCGAAATGACCAAATCTACCGGCGGATGACCAGTTTTTCTTGGCCGATCATCCGGCGGATGACCAAAATGATGGGAGATGAAAGTGAAGAAGAGGATCACCAGGATGCATTAGAGGCTATAGACCTGACCGTCCTATTGAGAGACGTACTGAAAAAACAAATCATGGTCGCGAATGAACCAACCCTAGAAGCTGCAAATGAGGATGACACTGGCACAGCTGACGACACCGACCCTGCAGCTGCATTTGTGGAACTTGAGGTTGAGTCAGATGAGGATGACCTGGATACAGATCCAATGGAGTCAGGAGATAAGAGTGAAGAAGAGGATCATCCGGATCAGGATGCATTAGAAGCTGTAAATGAGGATGATACTGACACAACGGACGACACCGACCCTGCAGTTGTGAAACTTGATGCTGAGTCAGATGAGGATGACCTGGATACAGATCCAATGGAGTCGGGAGATACGACTATACGAGTGAGGGAGAGGATCATTAGGATGCATTTCAGGGCTTACAGGTGGTCGTCCTATTGATATATAACGTACTGAAAGAACGTGCCGACTAGAACAAATAAGTGACTGAAGAAAAATAGTAGTTAAAAGAGAGGAGATTGTAAAATAAAGAGAAAGTTGCTGTGGAGCATAGAGGTTAATGTGGAGTTAATGTCGTCATGTGTATAGTATATATAGAACAAAAAATAATTTATATATGTATGTGTATATATGAAGACTCGCTTAACATGTGATTTTGGAGCTAGCCACTGAAAAAAATGCGGATAACAAAAAAATATTGACGGATGACCAAAATCCCAACGTAGGTTATCCGGTGGATGACCAATTTATTTGTCTTATTTCGAACGCTGTCAATTGCAAATTCCAAACGGAAATCTGATATTGTAATCAAATGTTAAATAATTTTGTATTTGACAGCTAACTAAATATTAAATACGGGATTGATAATATTATATATACACCTGGAAAAAAGTATCGCACCACTGCTTTTTGTTGACAAGTGCAAATGTGCCCTTGAATTTTGCCACCATGGTGTGATATTAATGATAATTTGTTTGCGTAAGCTGTCCAACAAAATGTTATGCAAAAAAGGGCCACATTTTAGTTTGTGACGAAATCGATGTAATGTTTTTCAAGGCCAAGGGGAAATGCATGTTTTTGTCCAAAACATGCATGAAACAAGTTTGGGTATAACGCGATATTGAATAGACTTTTAAAACCTAAAATAGTCATTATATTAGTTCTGTATTTGGCGCAAGATATGTTCCATTTAGACGTAAGGCTCCAATGCAGTGAATAGGTCCAAACATGCCATTTTTTGGTTGCTCATAAATTCAGCATATACGAAGTGGTCACCCTTGATTTTTTTTTATTTGACATAGGTCACCACTTCCGCAATATTGCTTTTGTCATTTGACCTTATTTAAAAATTTGACCTATTTTGACCTTTGACCCCATAACCGTTGGGCGTACGAATAAGAGATGTTTTCATGTTTGAGGACAATCGGTCAATTTTTTGAAATTTGACCTCCAGATGACCTTTGATCTTGGAAGACTTGAATGTGTTACCAAGGATTACAACTATAGAGATTAATCATCGGGCCTCTCAATATCGCGTTATACCCAAACGAAAAAGATAGATTCCTTGTTCATTCATGATAAACATAAAACACTGTCAAGAATTTGAAAATTATGACCTTTCCAAAAGAAGAAGTCTTGAAGTAAGAACGAGGAATTGTCATCTGGAACCTGCGATAACAATTGCCCTAGCCCAAACTGTCGGCTTTACCAATTGAGCTAAACGGGACTGCTATGTCAGATACTGTTTTATAATTACATGTATGATTGATGGGTCGGTATAAATGGACGGCCCTCTATCTTATTGGAAATAAATTGATTTAATAGCCATTCAATTATAATCCTGTGAGACCAGGATTATAGTGGTTTGCATAGTTACTTTCATTTTGTTGCTTAACTTGATCTACCAACCTAATATGCATCATCATAATTCGCCCTTAAATCATGATGAAGGAAACGTTTACGATTACTGTGTGAAACATTTAAAATAAGCCAATTAATACATTTTGCTGTAGTAATTTGTAGTATAAATGTTTTTTAGCTTATCAAAAGGTTGGACTATTAAGATCATTACTTTTTACAATCAAATTAATTATGCGCTTGTTTTTTGAAAAATAAAAATAAAGCTTGTATAGTTGAGTAATAAGTTTATATTCAAGTTTTTATTAATTTCTATATCACTAGGATTTCAAAAGAAATTGCAAAGGGTGTACTTAAGAATCGAACCACCAACCTCGTGATACTGAAGTTGGCGCTTTACCAATTGAGCAATTCGTCTGTCCATGAAATTCTTTAGATATTAATACACTAAATTAATTCGTGCTAATTTCTCTAGATCAAACGAGGGCGCTCATACCTTTTTAAAATCTATTTTCAGCTTATTAACTATTATGGGTTTATAGACGATGTTTAACGGTATCTTATAATCGATAACAGTTTACCATTTGAAGACTTGAATTATTTCGTAGGTCACGTCCGCGTATACATTGTACATGGCAATTGATCTAATAAAGCAAAGAAATATACTCCGAATTAGAGTGAGATTGTGTGTCGATATTGTACTAGTCTTGCAAATGTTACCAAGATAACCCGGTAAGATAAATTTTCCTATAGAGGCTATCTTTCCATATCCTGTTCCCTGTCTAAACTTTTTCTTCTTATTCAAACAGGATAAACAGTGCTGTATTTTACGTGAAATGGGAGCAAACTTTGTCTGGTAAAGAATAGCGTCTGGCACAATTCAAGCTTGAAATAGTATAAAAAAACCTAACAATACCGTTCGATAAAATGGATCATCATCAATTTTTTTTCTAAAGACATGATCATGTTACTCGTACACTCTCTGGGCATATGCTTGTGTAATCTAGTTTTCATTCATCGCTTGCCGCACTTCTGATACCAGAGGCATTCTCTTTATGATTTTGATCAAATCTGAAGCACTAAAAATCTACTGAGTTATGTTGAAGTACACCATGTTATTCTTACATAATACATTCAACTAAGGCTTATTATAGTAAAGCGTTATTTTTTTCTTTTCAGGTAATGTGCACCGATTCCCAATTGAGTTTTATAGTAATACCAACTGTTGTCATTGCTCTTTGCATTGACAATAGTCAATGTTATGATTAACATGTAGCTTTCACTCTATATAGAACACGATATTCGCATGTTAGGACACTTCATTCCCTTATCCTTATTGCGTAGTGTAAGATGCGCCATTAAGTTGATATGGACCAAACCAAAGTAAAGTATCGCTTCAAATAATAATAATAATAATAATAATAATGTGGATTTATAATGCGCACTAATCCACCAAAAATGGTGTTCGAGGCGCGATACAAAAAATAACTTACATTACAACATACATTTTAAAAGTACAACTTAATCTACAATAATTTAACTAAATACAACTTAATAGTATAATAATTATGTCAATAATGATATCATAATTTGTGACATACACAAAAAATTAAATCTACAAATACATATAATACTACTAGTATTTGAAATTTAAAGAAATATAGCCTATTTATATGTAACCGAAAAAAGCATCCTTTGTCAAATGAGTTTTTAAAAACGTCTTGAACTGTGCCAGGGATGTGCATGATCTAACATGAATGGGTAAGGCGTTCCAGAGACGTGGCGCTGCAATTGAAAAAGCTCTGTCCCCCAAGAGTGTTTGGAACGAGGACTTGTCGCTGGAACGGAGTGTACGAGTAAGTATGTATGGTTTAAGAAGACATGTGAAATACTGCGGTGCCATATCATTTAAAGCCTTAATAACAATGAGCAACAATTTGTATACAATTCTGTAACCAACCGGCAGCCAATGCAACTTCTTTAAAACGGGAGTGATGTGAGATCTTTTCCTAGTTAGAGTGACCAAGCGCGCAGCGTTGTTCTGAATACGCTGAAGACGTGCAATCTGATCTTGAGGAAGGCCAAACAAGAGGGAGTTGCCCATATCAAGCCGGGAGGTTACAAAACTGTAAACAATTTGTTCAGTGGCATGAGGATTTAAGTACTTTCTTATTCTACTAATGTTTCTGATATGAAAAGAAGCAGAACGAACAATATTAGAAATATGAGCATTAAGAGACATTGATGAATCAAAAATAGCACCTAAATTACGAGCCTTTGTTGCAGGTGTGATGTCCGCATCACCAATTGTAATATGTGGGACATAAACCTTTGACATTTGTTGTCTAGAACCAATCAAAACAAATTCAGTCTTCTCATCATTCAACTTGAGAAAATTCTCCTGCATCCACCTACGAATTTCACAAATGCATGACTCGATACGCTCAATGGTTTGATCAGCACACTGTTGGGTAGGTTTGAAAGATAGGTACAGCTGCGTGTCGTCTGCATACACATGATACTCTAAATTGTATTTGAGAATTATGTTATGAACTGGATAGGTATATACAGTAAACCATTGCGGTCCGAGGACCGAACCTTGTGGAACTGCATAATCATGAATAACTGGAGTGGAGGAGGAATTACCAACGCGAACATACTCTGGTCTGTTGCTCAAATATGATTGACACCATTTTAGCGCACTACCACGCAAGCCGATACAATCGCGAAGTCTACTAAGCATAATGTTGTGGTCTACCGTGTCAAAAGCCGCGCTTAGATCTAAAAGGATGAGGGCAGTAACATTTCCCTCATCCATGGCAGCCAAAATATCATCATAATAGAGTGATGATCTTGATGGTGTTCGTGTAAATGCAACAGCCGCCTATAATAGTAAGGCCTCAGTTAAGCAGTATTTACCAATCACGCTTCTAGGCAAAAATGCGGGATGTGGTGTCCCAGTAACTCTTGGGCAAACGCTTGCCGGAACGGAGGAATTAAGAAGACATTTCTGACGATTGACCAAAGTCTAATTTAATACCTAACCTGCTCGCCCATATTGCCCCTCATCCCAATGACTTCAGTAATTGATAGCGGATTGCAATATTACTCTATAGGCCATTTGAGATGAATAGGAATAATTTGTCTTGTTCTCATTCATCAACGTTGACACCTGTAAAGCACAACCCGCATATCATCACTTTGATAGTTTAACCCTTCTCCTTTCCAAAATTGCCCATGGGTGAAACATACTTTAATCATAATACAAAACTATTGTAAACAAATAGAATGCATCGTCTATCGAGTTATAGGAGAGATCTGTGTCTGTGAGTACCACTTCGCAAATGTTGTATTTTCAATCTGATCAACATGTAAGTTAAACCAAATCAAAAGCCTTCTTGATTGAGTAGGTTTACATGTCAATGCCAATGTACGGATCTATTACGGTATTCAATTTAAAAATCGTATTAACTGATGTCACCACAAGGTAATAAACAATGAATGACCAGCAATTGGCAATGTGTATACAATGTGTAGGAATCAGAGTAATGACTCCATATTGACTAATGCGTTTTTTGCGCATCCCCCGCATCTACAGGGTGTTTTAGAATAATGGCCAATGTTTTATTTGTTCAACTGAATTTAATTAAAACATTACGTTCCAGTTACCTGTATAGTTTGAGCCCAAGTTTGAGATATTTTCTGACAGGTTGAACTGGCCATGACGTTAGTATTTGCGTGTGGACATGGTGTGACCACCATGGACCAACTGTCTGGACAACCCAAAAGGCAGTCAACACTCCGGCGATGTGCTTTGCGACATGTGACGACCTTTAGCCCCATTGGGCTAATTCTTAAACTAAAATCTGATCTATATCGTAACTTCTCTCGAAATTTGAACTTTTGATTTGACAAAATCGGAACTAGCACTACTTTTTCAAAGTTTTTGTGTTAAGAAATTCAATGTTTTAACAAATTGAAGTTAAAACATTGAATTTCTTAACACAAAAACTTTGAAAAAGTCGCGTGTTGGGCTCCACCTAAGAATTGGTCAACACCTAAGAATTGGTCAACACCATTGACCGGACGCTGTTGGGTGGGTGGGTGGGGGGTGCACCTTGGCGATGGCCAAGGTAGTCTACAATCTTGCCGCATGACTTGATGACTTGGCACACGTGGTGACTTTCAGCCACATTTGGACTAGTTTTGAAACTAAAATCTGCTCTAGGGATAATATATTGTGATTTTTTTACGAAATTTGTGATTTTTTTATTTTACAAAATCTGAAATAGCACTAGTTTCTATGAAAAATTGAAGTGAAAAGTTTGAATTTCTTAACACAACAACTTTCAAGAGTGAGACTTTGGGCTTCACCCATAAAAGTATCCAATTTTAATTGGAAGTAGTCTACAATCTTGCCGCATGACTTGATGACTTGGCACACGTGGTGACTTTCAGCCACATTTGGACTAGTTTTGAAACTAAAATCTGCTCTAGGGATAATATATTGTGATTTTTTTACGAAATTTGTGATTTTTTTATTTTACAAAATCTGAAATAGCACTAGTTTCTATGAAAAATTGAAGTGAAAAGTTTGAATTTCTTAACACAACAACTTTCAAGAGTGAGACTTTGGGCTTCACCCATAAAAGTATCCAATTTTAATTGGAAGTAGTCTACAATCTTGCCGCATGACTTGATGACTTGGCACACGTGGTGACTTTCAGCCACATTTGGACTAGTTTTGAAACTAAAATCTGCTCTAGGGATAATATATTGTGATTTTTTTACGAAATTTGTGATTTTTTTATTTTACAAAATCTGAAATAGCACTAGTTTCTATGAAAAATTGAAGTGAAAAGTTTGGATTTCTTAACACAACAACTTTCAAGAGTGAGACTTTGGGCTTCACCCATAAAAGTATCCAATTTTAATTGAATCTAACTAAAGGAGTGTATGGGTAAATGTGAACATTTTCTTTTAATTACATTTAGCTAACTTCGTTAATATCCAATGGATTCGCTCATTCGACCAGCAAACAATATGAGCATTGACACATTATTTCCATCATTGCTACTTTTACCCCCTCCCCCCAAAAAACACACAACAACAACAAGATACAAAGTCCCATTGACAACACTTGAAGTACGCCAGCGAAACAGATCTCCCCAAGCGCCTAGAGCCTTGAGCTGTGCTTGGGATAGCGGTAATTGGTTCTTCAAACGCATCTTGGAGTTTCTAATATCAATTCATCGTTTGAACATTTCAGATTATGCTACAATCGTCACATTAATGGGAGATAATGTCGGAAGGGTGAACACATTGTAACCATGAAAAACCATTCTTGCACCAGACTGACAATGGCTAATATCTTTACATATACATGACCTTGCAATTATTAAGACAAGTTTGACCATTGAACATTTCTATAGAAAACAAACATGCAGATATTAATATCATTATATATTCAGGAGATAAAAGTGTACTGTAGTATATTTGTCCATCACGAGTCAGTGACATAACTATACAGGCGCAATATCTACGCATACGAATGTATCTTCCGCCTTTCTACGCGTGAGTGTATACGCCAGCGTTTCGAGTAGGCGCGCGCGTTTATGAACTGCAATCAATGAATGACGCAGTTACGTCATCGTCTCGAGATGGACAAAAATATAAGTTTTTGTTGACACGCTCTGTATACTGCCAGTCATGGCGACTGCAGAGGTTTACTAATATATATTGCCAGCAGTTCGACCGATTTGTATAGCCAAGCAAGTCAGCCCTAAATACCTAGAAGCTGATCTTAATTGAAAAATGATAAAAGAGAAGAGTTATTGAAGTTGAATACGGCATTAAGATTCCACATTGATGTCATCGCGGCATTAGTCGTACTAGTCGTTATGACTAGTATCGGTGTACATTTTGTGTAGGATAGTTATTAGAAAAAACCTCACTGGTGTAATAGTACAGCATGTAGACAGTAGACACCACTTGGGGCGAGGAATGTAAGCTATATACTGTAACGACATTTAAGAATATTGTTCTAGTATTCTCGTTTCATCAGGCTAATAGTAAATCGGTAATTGTTGTAATTGAAGGCTTAGTCTGTTCACACCTTCAACGACGGTTGTCTGAAGACAATGGTTTACGGTTTGAAAGAAGGATCCTTTTCATTGGTTCACTAGGCTGCATTTTATACTCATCACAACAAATATGATATTATTTTCGTTGTCCGTATTTATATACGTAGGATGGCGTTAATTGTAAGGTCGTCATTCATTTATTAGAACAAAATAACTTTATTTAAACTGGTTTCATCTGATCTCGTACTAAACTGTAGGATAACTTAGTGACATTTTTCTCGAAATTTGCCGAGAGGGAGAAAATATTATCTGAGTGTAATTAAGTAAGTCTTTACGTCATCAGCCGATAAAACGGGATTATTTTGAGTAGCAATTTGCATTGGTCGCCCGAATCCAATCATTATAGCCATATGTTCTGTGTTGACATTACCATTATCTATAATGTTATGGAACACATTTATTATTTAATACGATCAACAAATTCGCTCTTTTTAAAATACCTTGCGGTTTTATCGTTCACGTGAACAACTAAATTATATTCATCTTCCTCTCGACAGTGATGTAACTTTACGTACGCACGTGTATTTCTACGCATAGACAATTTACTGTTGTTGTACCGTAGATTGCGTTGATTATATTAATGTAATCATGACTATCTTACGTAGAGTTGCGTTGTGCTGCGAAGCGCAGCGTTGCATTTCGTTGCATTGCATGGAATTGCATTACAATGCATTTCATAGTGAAGCGTAGCGTTGCATTTTATTGGAATTGCTTGGCATTGCATTTTAATAGTGATCATGAGGCTTTATGAAATGTTAAATTCAAATCCCAAATGCCCAAACGTCAATATTTTAAATAAGGTTCAACAACCTTTTTTTCTCTCTCAATTTGTTAATTCGTGTAATCGTTTTCTTGTCGAACAATTCCGAGAGTTCAGTAATTTTGTATGGCTAAGAGTTCGGTGACTACGCTGACATATGTTATTAGTTAAGTTAATTTCTCAGATTTTAAAAGCTCAGATTTCTGTTTAGAGTGCGCTTCAAAGCAGAAGATATGGGCTAAGTGTCTGCATGAGAGAGCGCTTTGGGTTTATGGATGTATTATTTTACGTATTAGAGTAGTGTTCTCGTCTTCATTTTAAGATCTTCTTTGTAAATCACTAAAATCATATTTCACACGAAAAAAGGTTGTTAAGTTAATGGACAAATTTTGCATACAGTGTGTCTAGGTAGTGGGTCATTACTCTCACTTAATGTTAAGCAAGTTTATTTTAGTTATGACAATAAACAGGACCTTTAACCAACGCTGTATACAAACTAAATAACATGATAAGACAAACTGCACGGCCCTATTGGTACACCGTATATGTATTTATATCTTAATTGTAATGTTATGTTTAATCAGATTAAACACATATAGTGTTGTGACTGTCGTAAGTCAATTGGAAAAGTGTACTCTAGGTCCCAGATACAGGTATATCAGTACACTACTGGTACATTAAAAGTGCAAGTATCGCTCGATACTGGTAAAATACCAAAATGTGTTCTATTGTCGAGCGATCATTGTTTAACGTTTAATTGTGTATTGAGTTATGCAAACAAACACCATCTAATTTTAGGGGGGGGGGGGGGGGGGGGGGGGGAGGGTCTTACTTTTGTTAAACCCTTTATGTAACTATAACAATTATATAATGATTGTTTTGGAAAAAGTGTACTTTAGCTCCCAGATACTAGAATGTACTAGTATCGACCAATACTAGAACACCCAGTATCGTTCGATACTGGTACATTATTTTGGTCCAGTATCGCTCGATACTGGCATGTTTAAAATGTTCCAGTATTGCCCGATACTGGATCAAAATAATGTACCAGTATCGATCGATACTGGTACATTATTTTGTTCCAGTATCGGGCAATACTGGTAGAATGTGTACCAGTATCGCCCGATACTGGTACATGAAAAATGTTCCAGTATCGCCCAATACTGGATCATGGAAAATGTACCAGTATCGCCCAATACTAGAACATTAAAAATGTGCCAGTATTGTCCAATACTGGAACATGAAAAATAGAAATGGGAGTCGCCGCCGATTGGCTTTTTTAAAGCAAATCTTAGGCTCAAACTTGTCGCAGTTGAGTATGGGAATATTTAAATTCTCAAAATAGAGTCAACTATTTCTAAGCTGACTGATCATCGGTAGTTTTCCAAGCCACTGAATTTTTCAAAAAGAGAAAATGATCATGCAAACGTAACGTTAAATTGACTTGACCAATCAGCTCATCCTACTGTAGCCATAAAATCTATTTTTAGAGCCTCAACAACAAAAAGAGAAAGATATTGAACGACCCTATTTAGTGTGTAGTACTCCAACATAAACAATGTTATTCCCAAACCATAATGAATGAGATGGTTTTCCCTCACAATATTTTAAAACACTACGACATTTTTTTTCTTCAAACAAATAATAGAAAATAAATCCCGCAATTCATATAACAACTGAACACGTATTTGAAAAACGAAAAAAGAACTATAATGCACTCAAAGCTGACCTCGTAAAAATGTCGCTAATTTTTAAAGCTGAAATAGTCGTCCCCTTTTCACAAATATGACAATACACGAGTTCTGGAACAAATTAAATCGTTCCATTATCGCGCGATACTGGAACATGTAAATCGTTCTAGTATCGAGCGATACTGGAACGATTTACATGTTCCAGTATCGAGCGATACTGGAACAAAATGGTCCAGTATTGGGCGATACTGGAACATTTATTTTGTTCCAGTATCGATCGATACTGGAATGAAATCGTTCCAGTATCGGGCGATACTGGAACACATGAAGTGTTCCAGTATCGGTCGATACTGGAACACAATTTGATGTTCCAGTATCGACCGATACTGGAACATGTAAATTGTTCCAGTATCGAGCGATACTGGCAAGATTCATGTACCAGTATCGACCGATACTGGTATACCAGTATCTGGGACCTAAAGTACACTTTTTCCATTGTTTTATACATTAAATGCAGTCTGAAAGTCTAGGCGACATGATATCAAATATATTGCAACATATGCGGCACATTTAATTTAATATACCCATTGTCCACACGTGTTCTCTTTACGTATCCTGGCCAAACAATGTCATTATTTCAATTAATTCAACAGAGCAATAATAATATTGGGCTTTTGTGACGATCAGACTAGGGTGTGGACCGTTGTTCAATATAGTAGTGAGTAGTGACATTCAATAGAGCTTATCCGAGAAAGTATAATAAATCGTGTTCAGTTTTTAAAATGTTCACTCTTATCTAAATGGACATACAAATGTTCTCCTCAACCGATTTTAACCAACTAAAATTCTTTTGAAAGCTAATGCTACAATTATTAAACTGACTAAGCTTTGCACAGATTTTAAGAAATAAATACGCCAACATTCCAGGCAAAGTTTCGATTTGATATTTATGCCAAATGATTATTTGGTATTCGAAAAAACACAGGCCTTAATAAATTTATTGTTCTATTTTTAAATATTCCTATATCTATGTAAAGTTAGGCATCAAACAGATATTCAAAGTCTCCCGTTTTATCAAAAATTAAAGTGTTTTTTATAACTATTTCATAACAACAGTTAATATGGGTGTCATTGATTTTGTGTATATAAATAAACTGTAAATGGTTTTATTATAGCTATTAAACACGTGGTAAATTGTTGTGACCAGTCTAGACTTCCAGACATCATTTCGACTCCAGATTAATAGGAATTTGACATTTTCTAAAAAGATACATTATCCCTGGCACAATTACTTGCATTTTACACAAACAATTCTATTTTTGTTTATTTTGTTTCACACCCCTGATACATAATTCACCAACTACTACCTCTTGACACACAAGTGGTTGCATGGACATCATTTGACTTAATCTGACACCGGTACTAGCGATTGAATGACGGAGCGATGCAGTATAGAATGTTCCCATGCGTGATATTTATTAAATAGAAGTAATTCTAGATTAGAAATCGAGCAAAAAGGGAGATTTAACGGATGCTGTGAAGTTCAACGCGTATAAACATCGAGCGATATATTCACGATCTTCAACCAAACGAAAGTTTTCTGCGCACCTGCGAAAATCGATTTATTAAGGTAAATCTAACAAAGTATGGGGCACCATCGTGCTTGCCGCGTTTCTTGACGTCATCTTAATTGCATTTATCCAATTATGCATTGTGGTGAGCTCAACCATCTCTTCGTCATCGATAAGTGATTTTCGTTAATGGTTGGAAAGAAGAAGGGGTAGTGTGGCAGTTTGAATTTAGGGTACATGACAAACATGTTATACACATTAAAATAGGAAATTGAAGATTTACGATATGGAACAGGTGTCAGTTTCAAAATGGGAAATAACGACAAGGCGTAGCCACCATTCTGAAGACATCATATCCGCCATCACATGATTCTACAATGCATTCGTTTTTTTAATATGGCATCTACAAACCCCAATCACCAAGATTTGCAATAGTTCCTTTCTTGTACTCTGTCTAGTTCGTTTACCTAGACCTGCGTACCAGAGCATACATTTTTGTCAACCCCCAAATGTTTCACCGCCGTATTCTGTTACTCTCATTTTGAAAGTATTGAATATTTGCATACCAAGCGTTTCTATTAGGCCCTAGTTATTGATGAGAAGGTCAGTGCCCGTTCTAAATTTAGAAATACGTGCGGGGCAGTATTCAATCGATTTGATTCACATATATATATCCCAAAATATATCTACGGTGGCATATGAAGAAAAACATAGTATTCATAGGGGACATGCCATGTCACTATGCCCTCAATTGAACCGAAGTTTAGATGCGTATATGCGAGGAGTTCCACATTCCAAAAAGAATATCATAAGCAATATGTATTGCTCCCACTTTTCGTCCCCGCGCTGTTTGGCGTTCGGCTTATCTCGCGTCTGGGTGCAGAATGTAAACAAAACACATCATTCAGCCGTACCTGATGAAGGCCGATGGCCAAGAACGTGTACAATAAATACTCAAAAACACGGCACTTTCTTCTTTTAACTTCATAATTTATATTATTTAATGCCGACGCAGCTTCTCTGTTGTCTATATAATAATACGCTACTCTCTGTCTGTCTGTTTGTTTGTCTGTCTGTCTCTGCGCGCTTTTTCGTCGCCTTCCCGAGGTCGGGCGGCGTTTAAACTCGGTGGGTGGGTGCAGCACGGCAAGAGCAAGTTCGCATTTGCTAGAGCGTACGAAGTCAAAGGTCATCTAGGGGTCAACTTTTTGTAGTTGGTCGGATCGTGCTTGAACTCGGTGATCGCAATGCTCGATGCGAGGCGAGCGTGGCAAAAATAAAACGGGTTAGCGTTTGTCAGGTCTTCCGGGGTCAAAGGTCGTCTAGGGGTAGAATTTTCAAAGTTTGTCCGATCGGGCTTAAACTCGGTGACGGGAAGCCCGAATACGAGTCGAGCGTGGAAAAAATAAAACGCCTTTGCTTTTCAAGGGTCGTCCGGGGTCAGAGGTCGTCTAAGGGTCGAATTTTCAAAGTTTGTCCGATCGGGCTTAAACTCCGGGACGGGAAGCCCGAATGCGAGTCGAGCGTGGACAAAATGAAAACGTCTTTGCTTTTCTTGGATCGTCCGGGGTCAAAGGTCATCTAGGGGTCGAATTTTTAAATTTTGTCCGATCGGGCCTAAACTCGGTGATGCGAGCGTGGAAAAAATAAAACGGCTTTGCTTTTCTTGGGTCGTCCGGGGTCAAATGTCGTCTAAGGGTCGAATTTTCAAAGTTTGTACGATCAGGCTTAATCTCGGGGACGGGAAGCCCAAATGCGAGTCGAGCGTGGAAAAAATAAAACGCCTTTGCTTTTCTTGGGTCGTCCGGGGTCAAAGGTCATCTAGGGGTCGAATTTTTAAAGTTTGTCCGTTCGGGCTTAAACTCCGTGATGAGAAACTCGGTGATCTGTTTGTTGGTCCCCGCAAGAGCAAGTTCGCAATCGCTAGAGCATACGAGGTCAAAGGTCATCTAGGGGTCAACTTTTTCAAGTTGGTCGGATCGGGCTTAAACTCGGTGATGCGAGCGTGGAAAAAATAAAACGGCTTTGCTTTTCTTGGGTCGTCCGGGGTCAAATGTCGTCTAAGGGTCGAATTTTCAAAGTTTGTCCGATCGGGCTTAAACTCGGGGACGGGAAGCCCAAATGCGAGTCGAGCGTGGAAAAAATAAAACGCCTTTGCTTTTCTTGGGTCGTCCGGGGTCAAATGTCATCTAGGGGTCGAATTTTTAAAATTTGTCCGTTCGGGCTTAAACTCCGTGATGAGAAACTCGGTGATCTGTTTGTTCGGTCCCCGCAAGAGCAAGTTCGCATTCGCTAGAGTATACGAGGTCAAAGGTCATCTAGGGGTCAACTTTTTGAAGTTGGTCGGATCGCGCTTAAACTCGGTGATCACAATGCTCGATGCGAGGCGAGCGTGGCAAAAATAAAACGGGTTAGCGTTTGTCGGGTCTCCGGGGTCAAAGGTCGTCTAGGGGTCGAGTTTTCAAAGTTTGTCCGATCGGGCTTAAACTCGGTGACGGGAAGCCCGAATACGAGTCGAGCGTTGGACAAAATAAAACGGCTTTGCTTTTCGTGGGTCGTACGGGGTCAAAGGTCGTCTAAGGGTCGAATTTTCAAAGTTTTGTCCGATCGGGCTTTATGCATGCATTCTACATACCACCAAACCCGAGAACCGCCAAACCCGGGTGACCGCCTAGTCTATATTATAATACGCTACTCTCTGTCTGTCTGTCTGTTTGTCTGTGCGCGCTTTTTCGTCGCCTTCCCGGGGTCGGGCGGCGTTCAAACTCGGTGGGTGGGTGCAGCTCGGTCCCCGCAAGAGCAAGTTTGCATTTGCTAGAGCGTACGAGGTCAAAGGTCATCTAGGGGTCAACTTTTTGTAGTTGGTCGGATCGTGCTTAAACTCGGTGATCACGATGCTCGATGCGAGGCGAGCGTGGCAAAAATAAAACGGGTTAGTGTTTGTCGGGTCTTCCGGGGTCAAAGGTCGTCTAGGGGTCGAATTTTCAAAGTTTGTCCGATCGGGCTTAAACTCGGTGACGGGAAGCCCAGATGCGATTCGAGCGTGGAAAAAATAGAACGGCTTTGCTTTTCTTGGGTCGTCCGGGGTCAAAGGTCGTCTAAGGGTCGAATTTTCAAAGTTTGTCCGAACGGGCTTAAACATGGGGACAGGAAGCCTAAATGCGAGTCGAGCGTGGAAAAAATAAAACGCCTTTGCTTTTCTTGGGTCGTCCGGGGTCAAAGGTCATCTAGGAGTCGAATTTTCAAAGTTTGTCCGATCGGGCTTTATGCATGCATTCTACAAACCACCAAACCCGAGAACCGCCAAACCCGGGTGACCGCCTATAGTCATGTATAATACATACCATGTATACAAGCATGTTCCCCTTTCCCAATCCAGTAGTTTTCCTTATATCGACTGGACTGTTGAGGCATCGTTTTTATGCTAAGATCGCGCATTTGAAATTACATAGTCAATTTAACATATTCTGTATTTACATTGAGTTAACTTATCAGCTCTGAAGTTCAAGTACATTGAGTGCAACCATTTGTTATGGCCTTTTCCGAGCTAATGGTCGTTTGCCACGAATTGGAACCCCGCATTTTGAGGAGGTGTGACATTTTTACAATGATGTTTATGATATCACCGTTTCTATATTTCTCGTCATAAAATAACCAATTTGGTGTCATTTCATAACACAATAAGTGCTCTTTCCATACCATCCACAAATAATATCTTAATTATTTCAATTTTAATTGGGAGCAATTAATTGATTAGTGCGCTATTCTTTTGATTAATCAATAGGTATACACGTCTGGCCAATCGCACCACCGCGCTTTTACTATGATAACTTGCCACCATAGCGGGATATTCATTCTTTTGAAAATGTACGCGATACAAAGTAAAATCTCAATATTTGGAACTTGTGATGTAATTGATGTAAAATGTACGTATTCCTTTCTTTGTATGTAGGCTAGTGGGCCATATATATTATACTCAATTAAATGCCATGCAATGTTACGTCACTAATTGTAGTGTATTAAGTACATCATAGTTGTAACATTTTATTTTGGACTTGACTTGCCGTTATACAACCATATATTTGACTTGATGGGCAGCTGTGTACGTCTAGGTGTGTTTGTTTAGGGTCAAATACTTGACCTGACCTGTATTTTAGTGACCTGGATCATATTGCCTAAAACTTCATCTTTTAAATAATATGTATTCTTCTTTTAAGAAACATAGGACATTGTTTAATAATTTGTGAGTTGATCTCTGTCATATAAACCCAAGATCAACCTTTAGAACTTGACCCTTCTTTATCAAGCTCAATTAAGGAAGACTAGTTTAACAATTTCCTTAACCAGGCTTAAGAAGAATTAATAATAACTCTTCAGCTCAGTTCACTTAAGATTAGCGATAAATTTTAAGTTCCAATAGGTCCTGATCTGAAAACTGATGTACAGAAAGGGCAAACTCATATTAGCATAACATTCCATTGGCTACTGTGTGATATTTGTCAAGGTTTATTATTAATAACATCTTAAAGGTTGACAAAACCTTCAAATAGTACTGGTTTCGTGCTGAGCTTGCATCATCCACTGATCAGAAAACTAGGAATTCGCACTCGGTATGTTCCAAGTTATGCTGTCTAAGCTACCAAAACACATAACTGGTACATACACTAGATTGTCATGAGTTGAGATTTAAAACTTGAGTAATGTAGTGATTGAATAATTATTAGGACCTGACAATGGAATGACAGTTGAATTATGAACCTGGCCGATCTACCTCAAAGATCAGTTCGGCGGCTATAATTATCCAGAAACGAAACTGATATATTGGCGAGTACCAGCTCAGTGACCAGGGCCATATTTACGTTTTGGGGAACCTGGGCCTGGCCAAAATTTGGAGGCCTCCAACTCCCGTGAGGAAACTATGTGCTCTCAGGTGGGGAAAATAGAGGAAACCAATGTACCCAGGATTTGGACTAGGGGTTCCCCAAATATTGCGTATTTGCTGACAAAAGCACTGTAATTAACCGAGCAAAAATTAGCTATTTTACACTAATTTAGCAATATTGAGGTACATTTTATTGGAATTTTTGTTTCTTCTAAATTTGGGGGCCCCGAAATCTGAGCTCTGGGCCCGTGTTCATCCGGCCCATTGGTAAATCCGACCCTGCCAGTGTGTGAGAAAACTGACTGATGATGTTAAAGCCCATGGGGTAATTAAATGCTGTATATTCAGTTACAATACTACCATAGTATTCTGGTTTTGAAGATGGTAGCACAGAACTAGTGCTACCTAAAATAGGCTGTCTCTATTTGCAGAACGCTCTCTGACACTCATCCACTTCGCTACGGTGTTCCTCAGGGCTCCGTTATTGGACCAATTTTTGTTCACCTTATACAGTGCGGCTTTGCAGGATATCATCAAGGCACATGAGCTAGACTGTGTTATGTATGCTGATGACACCCAGTTGTATGTGCTTTTCCATCCTTCTGACAAAACCATCGCTCTTCAGAAACTGCAACGATGTGTTGATGACATTAAAACACGGTCGGTTTTGAACAAATTAAAGTTCAATGATAGCAAGACAGAAGCCTTGTGCTTTGCTTCCCGTTTTGTGCCCTCGGATCCTGTGCCGACAGTTACTATCGGATCATCATCTGTAATTCCTGCTGCAGTTGCCCGTAATATTGGTGTCGCCTTTGACAACGATCTCAGATTGACACAGCAAGTCAATAGCATCTGTCATTCCGCAGCATTGGCCATTTATAGAATTGGTCAAATTCGGAAATATCTTGATATTAAAACCACGGAAAGACTCATCCACGCATTTGTGAGGCTTACTAGGCTTACTGCAATGAAACGCAACCACGTCAGTGACATATTAAGGGACCTTCACTGGTTGCCAATCACCGAACGCATTGAATACAAGATACTGCTTATAACTTACAAATGCCTTCATGGTCTGGCCCCTTCTTACCTGACAGAACTCTTGAAGAAACACGATCCTCCTCGGACTCTTAGATCTTCATCCATGGACCTGCTGGATCCACCATGTGTAATTCATACCCGTACGTATGGTGAGCGTGCGTTTTCGGCAGCTGCCCCGAAACTGTGGAATTCGCTTCCCATTAAGGTTCGATCTGCTTCCACTGTCGAACAGTTTAAGTGCAAGCTGAAGCACTACCTTTTCACTCGTGTGTAATTTTGGCAATTCTGTATCTATATTGACTTTTGCGCTTCAATTGTGTTTGCCTTTTACTCATGTATATATTTTGTTAATTTGTTATGGTATTTTATGATTGTACAGATTGTGCGTATTCTTAATTTTTAATTTTTAATTTTTAATTTTTGATTTTTAATTTTTAACTTTTCAAATTTTAAATGTTTAAATTTTAAATTTTAAATTTTGAATTTTAAATTTTAAATTTTAAATTTTTAATTTTTAAATTTTTAAATTTTAAATTTTTAAATTTTAAATTTTTAAATCTTAAATTTTAAATTTGAATTTTTAATTGTTTGATTTTATCTTTGTGCGGCGCATTGTGTTTCCTTGCGGTTTGAAATGCGTCTTTTAAATGCCTGTTTATTATTATTATTATTATTATTATTATCACTTTTTTGTGTTTAAGATCATTAGTTCCGTTGACTGCAAAACTATTACGTATGGCTCATAGTAGTGACTTAACGCACAACTGTTACGATAGGTGAAAACTTAACTTTTATATCTCCGTACGAACAAGTAACCATGAAAACGGAATTGAGATCGATACAAATCTTTTATCATTATTACAAATATTTGCATTTTTAAATTGGGTGCTTGTACGTATGGTGATGCAAAATATTACTCTGACCGATATGATAATGGTCGTACGTCAAAGTCACTGATACGTATGAGCCATACGCATTGGTTTTGCAGTTCAGCCTTTTAAGCCTCCAGGCAACCGAAGACCAGATAACATGATTTTGCAGTTTGTAAGTGTAATGCACATAATTATCAGTTGTATGACGCACTATATGACCCCCGAAAGAGGTGCGTCACAGGGTACGTCATCATTTCGTTTGACTGGTGTGTTGGTTTATTTAAAAAAATTGTGATCCGAAGCGGAATCGAACCAGCAACCTTCGCATTCAAAGACAGCGCTCTTATCAATTGAGCTACGGAGGGAACTACAAGGGGAGCGCAAGATTATAATCTATAGGTATTACATTCTCAAAATCGATTACAGGTGTCACTATAATAAACGTTTTAGTTAGCCGATTTTAACAATCTATACACCAAATTGTTCAGAAATCGACGAAGGTCAACGCTCGGTAAAACATAACAATTTAAAAATCTTATGAAGACAGTTCTACGATTTGGTGACTTCTCTAATTTAATGTCACCCTTTATTGTTTAAACATCGTAGCGACCTATGTTTTTAACATGTAGGTTAATAAAACAATAACGGGCACATATATGACAGGAATACTTTACCAAGTCAATACTTCTATGATAGGCGATCAAGCTATTCATTTTCAATGTATCAGATTCAATTTCATGTAACTCGAATGATTTACGATGCCCTAATTGGTCGTAAAAAAGATATCGACAAAGCCCGCACAAAGTTCAATGAGTTCTAGTCGGTATTATCTTACACACTCAAATTGAACCTGTTCTTCTGACAACCTTGAAAAGAATAGATTGCCTGATGAAACAGACAACATTATCGCACGTTTCCCGCGTTTTTAAGTACACATGATTGTATACAATTACAATAAACGTTGACAGATTCGATTTCAGATCAAGCGGATATTTGATAAGTCTCCTGTTGGTAATTGATAACTTGGTTAATACGGTGGTCGTAGACAGGATAAAAGTACCAAGGGCTTCAGTTGGTATTAATTCACACTTTCAAAGTAACCTTATTCTTCGGCCAATATACAATCTCCCGGTAGCAGACAACATAATATCACATTTCCCGTGATGTTCACATGGATGTATACAGTTACATGAAAGTTGGGTATTCTTGTGACAGATGCAATTTCAAGCTCAGCAAACAATTGATGAGGTCCGTATTGGTCCTCCATAAGTTGGTTATAAGTTGGTCGTAGATATAATACAAATTCCATGGGTTTGATTTGGTCTAACTTTACAAGCTCACATGCATGGACATTGCTCCTCAGACAACCTTGGCAACGGATTTACATGCGTACATACACTTCAAGCCATCCTTAAATAACACAAGGTTGTTTTAAGTAAATACTCTATGTGATGTTAAAGGTACTCAGTATCTCCATTAAATTCTTCTTCCTTGTACTTATGGAAATATACCGCTACTACCAATCTCACTTCGGGATAGAAGTGAAATGGCGAACCCACTTTGGGAAGCGAATTTTTGTCATAATTAAAAGCGGTCCATGGGAGCCTCCTTTATTGAAATATATAACATTGATAAGATAGATGGGAAAAGTATTGTCGTTTGATAGGGACAACAAAAGCTGTCCCTTGCCTAATGTTTCACGAATTTGCTTGTCTCATACTATATCAAGGTATCACGTGACAGGGACACATGGAGCTTAATCCAAATATCTCAACCCTAGGTGTAGCCTATGGGTATTCATTATTCCAATTAACAAGCAATCTAAAAAAGATGTTATATTTATTTACATTTACTTTTTAAACAACGTGCTTGGTCTTATGTCATTGGGTTTACCGCGAAGATATTTATTACTGGAGCAAACACGTATAACATACACAAAACCCCTTAGAATTTCGATCGAACTTATCTTGCTTATTAGAAACAAAACCCCGCAGAATTAAACCGTCTAATCGTCCTCCCACGAAGCACATTTTTTGGTAAGGGGAGAACAAGATTGGTTTCAATACACATTTTCTATTAATTGACGAACCCGCACGTCAGATGCGGTTTCGGAGGTACGCATCACGTAAGGCTGTATTATAAATACCCTCGTCCTTTTAAGGCTCGCTCTCACCCATGACTCCATATTCTTGGATCAAACATAACCAAATGACCCTGTCGTATAAGTTTTCATCGAATTTCTTATCTATGTTAAACCGTTCATTTTTATAACAACTATCGCAACTTTAACACCACGTTATAAATGCTGACGAATATTGTATTGCTTTTATAAAGGGAGCGTTCGTAAATACTTTGGTGGGAGGTGCTGGAAAATTTTATTTTTGGTACATTAACACTTTTTGAACCCCTTCTCGCTATTAATACTTTTTGGACCCCTCTAATTGTTCTTAATCCTAACCCCCCCCCCCCCCCCACTAAATACTACAAAAAAAGAATCGGGAACCTATCTTCACGTGGGCACGGTTTTCGATGACGTAAGCAACCGAGTCGATATAGCTCGCTCCGTATACTTAGCGAGCGAGTAGCTGGGAGCCGTGGCTTGCCTATGCGGGTGTGGGAGTGGTGCCGGAGGTCCCCGGATCGAATCCCGGTGGAAAACCGGAGTTTTGTCACGTGATATCTGTGCCCAAATCGTGATATGCTAAAAATAACTAACCGGGATTAAGGTTAATGGAATTTGTTGATCTTTTTCCATTAACCATAACCCCCCTAAATACTACAAAATACTAATCTGGAACCTATCTCCGAGCGCACGTGGGTACGGTTTTCGATGAACACTGCTTGGAGGGCACTGAAGAATCTAGTGCGAGTCAGAACTCACACTCGCAGGTTTTGACTAGGTTTTTATGTATCAAGGCCGTCACACTAGTGGAATTTAATCAATGCAGTTTTTGTTGATATTCTTGAATTAAAGTACAAACATGAATACATTATATAAAATTAGCACAGTCTGTTTATTGAACGAGCAAAATTGGTGGGATATATCAAAAGTTATGGTATTAGAAAGGATTTCATGTTTACAATAATTTCATATTCCATTCACTCCACAGCTGTCTAAAATAGCTTTAACCTTCGATAATAAGTTTGGTGGAGCAGCAAGCCCAAAATGTTATTATACTTTGAACTATAATTTGTTATAAAAACTACTGCTGTTTCAGATTTTGTAAAATAAAAAGTTCAAATTTCGAGAAAAATCACGATATAGTATTGCTAGAGCAGATTCTATTTTTTTAAATGAGCCCTATGTGGACTTGAAATGACCTTTAAAAGGCAATACTCTAGTGCCTTAAGGTTTTTTAGCATGTTTTATCGTGGTTGCATAAAGAATTAAAAAGTAGTGCTTAGTATTTCAGAATTTATCAAATAAAAAGTTACATTTTGAGATCTATAGTATATTTTAGTTTCAATTATTAGCCCAATTTGGCTACTTGAAATGCTTAATATAAAGCGTGGCAATACTGTATTGGCTAGACAAAGTCGGGGCATGTGTCCATGGGGCGTCCATGTTACCGTCTATGCTATTACTAGTATCTTGGCCTGTCAATATGTTAAGAAATATATATATATATATACAAAAATGGCTCAAAATATAGAGGTGTGTAGAACCAAATGTTGAGAGAGAGTGCAATGAGACGAATAGTAGCAAAACGTGCGAGAAAGCTAAGAGGATTAACATTATGCATGATAAAGAGATAAGTATATGAACTGACAAGAAAGTGAACAGGTATTTAAGAAAACCATAAGTAGACTACTTCAAGTGGATCTAAAAATAAGATGTTATGCTTTATTGAATAATAATAATAATAATGGCCATTTTGTTTGTTTGAAATATTGGACATTAATTTATTAAAATTGCAATGTTAATACTACGTTTGCTTAGATTCCCCCAAATGACACATCAAAATTGGATGTAAGTAAAATATTTGAACTTCTCTAAATCGTGGAATTCCATCGAATGATAGTCAAGGTGGGGACTCGTCTTCCTTGCCCACCCTCCAACCCATTTTGATAAGACACTGCTTTTTGTCTGGACTTGGAATTGGATTCATGACTCGGGCAGCCCGATGGACTTGAACTCAGACTCGGCCTTTGTGGAAATGCATCGGAGATAGACTACATGAATAATAGAAAATTCCTGCACATATTTCCGTTTTTTCAGACTATCTTCCACACTGTGGACAGGTTGGGCTGCTGGCTGCTGGCTGCCACACCTACCCCGGCACCCACCTGTACAGATGGGGATCCGTCTCTATTTGCATGCCGGCACAACATTGTATGGATTGTCAAATTTGAATGAATACATAATGAGAATAGGTAATCAGAACATTTTGGAAAGTAATGAAGGTTCAACATTTCTAATCCCCCTCGGAGTTTCAACAATTTGTGGACCCCCACCTCAAATATTTTCTTGCACCCCCCCCCCCCCCCCTCCCATCACCAACGTATTTAAGAACGCTCCCATATAATATGCTTAGAGAAGTAGGGTTTGTTATCATCTGTTTGCTATGGAGTAATTTAAATTTCGTTTGAATTGGTTTAGCTTAAATTCAGAGGTTATTGATAAGGGTATACGATTTATGTTTAAGTTAAAATTAAATATATTTGGGCTTCAAATTTAGCTAATCTCTAACACAGTTAATGGAATTGTTAACTGCATCGAGGTCGTATTCAATAATCATATTATTCATTTTATATATCTTATATATTATTGAATGTGACCTTCGATTACCAACAACTAACAACTACCTCGTGACGTACCCGCGAAGGCATGCAACTCATTTAACAAACTTTGACGCTGGTAAAACCTACTGAATAAAGGAATGGTGCATTTTACAAGGTTCCCAACCAAGCGTGATAATTCATTAAATTTGAAGTAATTCTAGATTATAAATCGAGTAAAATCGAGTAATATCTGAAGGATGTTCACCAGACGAGCGTTTTTGCACACATGCGGAAGTCGATGTATTAACGAAAATTCTTACCAGGTGTCGAGGACTGCATTGTGCCTGTCGTGTTGCTTGACGTCACCTTAATTGTATTAATCCAATTGTGAAATGTGGTGAGCCTAAATGTTGTATTCGGCGGTAGATAAGTTCGAGCTCTGAGCTGGTGAATGTCCTTGCTTTTTCGAGTTGGGACATATAAGATTTCACCATTTCATTAGGATGAGTTCTTCGATTATTCTGCATTTACTTTTTTGTGCTCACCCCTCCAGTATACCTTCGGGTTTCCTGAGTGTGGTTCTCTTCACAATTTCAGTTGGGACTAGTTTCGTATATTGTCTACAAAAGTAGGTTAAGTTATTAATCTTATTGAATTTGGAATCAAGTAAGTAGTCCTAAAAACATATTTATAAGGACTCAAATCATTTACCGGCGTGGAATCACAAACCTTATACTATAAAAGGTTTGATTAAAATCGGACAGTTCTATTACTCATTATATAGTACGTTTTCCTAAATCTGCGTACCAATGCAGCGATATTGTTTACATGTTCACCATCGTATTTGCTTACTCTTATTTCAAAGAGTGTATATTCTAACGTCATGAGATCCTGAAGACATGGTCATTGACCGTTACCAAAATAAATGTGTATTTAAAATACAGACGGAAATGTATTTGCCCTCTATTCCGTATAAATATTGATTTCATTTACACAGTTACATCCCCGAAATAGATCAGCACTTTGCATCTTAAGATTCACATCAGTAACATTGTTTTTCTATAGGGTGATGCCCTGTTGCGATGCGATGCCCTCGATTGAACCGATTTGTACACACGTTTCAGGTGACAACAATGACTTCTTTACTCATCTATATGTTTAAATAGAAAACGTACATACATGTAGGTGATAAATGATATAGGTAAACGAACAGGTTTGTTTGTGTGTCTGTTAATTATTGCCTTTTAGTGTATGTAGTAAACATTTACTCTAACACTATTTTTACTCGAGCTATCAGCGCAAATAAATCAGCAGACGATAGCGAAGTATTTACGTTTAAAAGGATTGTATCCAAGACTTTTAAGCATAAACCAATGCCAATTAAGACGATAAATTGTCAATGAAAGTAAACATGGTGACACAATGGGTTTTTAGTGTTAGATGTTGTGTGACACCCTGTACATACACACGATCGATACCTGTTCTAATAAAACTTCGCTGACATTTGAAGTACGGAACGGAATACACCACCATCGTATTAGCTAAGCATTGATTTGATTGATATAGCTATATCCAAAAATAGAACTTCTAGGAAAGAACAACATTTTGATGTACTTGCACCATAACTACGTCATTATGCACACTTCCCTATAAATCGTTTAATTATCTTACTCGATTAGGCAGCCAACCTCATGATCATGTCCCAGTTTTCCTCTTTTAGGTTGGCAAATAGTATAATGTTTTGCTATGCTCTTATACTGGAATACCTACATTGGAATGCCTACACATTGAAGGTCTCTCAATTCTTAAGAACAACATTTTGACTTTTGCAGTGTTCCTTGCGGAGGTTTAAACTAAACGACTTTCCCGTTCTGGTTCTGGCTGATCAGAGGGGATATCTTTATATACAAAATAATGACTTTTATTGTTTACCATGTTTATAGTCTGTTAAAGGCCGGTTTATGCGTGAGTGATAAGACCGTTTGTCTCTTGGAATTGATCAAATGATCAGCACTTCATGAGACTGGCTTAATAATAGCAAAGCTATGATCCATGAGGTAGAACTTATTGAATGACATTTGTATTTGGGCTTCGAATCTCTAACACAGTTAATTGGATTCTACAAAGCGTCGAAGTCATACGAAACAGTCCTGTTGTGCATACCTTATACAAGATTCACTGTGAGCTTTATAACCAACTTCTATTTCTTGACATACCCATGAATGCTTGGAAATCACGCATCACTAGTTTCACGCTTTATTCCATGTATGTCTATGGAGGCCGGACTATGGCTCCAGGGGACCATGCCTCCTTTCACTTCGCTATTAAATAAGGGGACCATGCATTTGAGAATGTTCCCAAGCCAAGCGTGATAATTCATTAAATTAAAATTAAGTCTAGATTATAAATCGCGCAAAGGGGTAATTTAAAGGATGCTGTGAAGTTCAACGCATAGTAAAATCGAGTAATATCTTCACGATCTGCATCAGACGAGCGTTTTTGCACACCTGCGGAAATCGATTTATTAACGTAAATCTTACCAGGTGTTGGGTACTGCATTGTGCCTGTCGTATTCCGTGACATCTTCTTAATTGTATTCACCCAATTATGAAATGTCGTGCGCTCAATCGTCTATTCGTCATGGATAAGTAGTTTTATTTGATGGTGGGAAAAGAAGAGGTAGGGTGACATGGTAAAATGTAGGGAAATTCATGTTTTTCATTCAGATGATTATCAGGAATGGAAGGCTTATAAACAGTACTAGGAAATGTGTCTGACTGTACCCAGTTCTTCATTTTATTTGTCACACAGTAAATGCCCTATGTACGTTTTCAGATTAGGTGTCAGACACATTTTAAGCCCGGTTCTACGAGCCGGACTGACACATTTTTTGATAATTTGGGGGAAATCACGATCAAATGTTGGGGAAATGAATAGCATTGATTTGATCTAGGGAAGAACAACCTTTCTGATGTACATGCACCATGACTACGTCATTATGTACAAACGTGAGAACCATATTATTTTTCCCTGAAAATTGTTCAATCATTGTATTATTACTTTTTGACGGACGATCCAATTGGTGGAGAAGCCAACCTAATGCATTATCATGTCACAGTGTGAACTTTCCTATTTACTTCAAATAAAATTGCTACAGTCTCAATGCCATTCACCAACCTTATCTTCACGCCGAATCAGAGAGATCAATAGAAGTTACTGCAACAATGGAAATGGGCACTTTTCATCTGTAAGCACATACCGCGACAACAATACTCGATCGATTTTAACAAACAAGGTGTAAAAATCACCGTTATTAAATGTTTAATGTCTTTATATTGATTGTATAATTTTCAGCATAATGTCCCGTTGTAGTTTTTAATATTTTCTGTAAGTTTTAAGATTTTCTGTGAAGCGCTTTGAGGCTGTTTACATCGTAAGGCGCTTAATAAGTCCAATGTATTATTATTATTATTAATTTACCAATAGCTCCACTTTTAAAACTTGTTATATACTCCCATATAATGCAACACTCAATATCGACCATACTCATTCCAGTGACCATTTTATGATTTAGTGACATCAACTGATTATTTATTTAACAGGGTGCTCTTTTAAAGAAAAATAAAGTATCGTACATAACTGCTTCGTTCCACCTTTTTAACTCATATTTCTTCCTTATAACAACAAAGCAGTTCACGGTAGGCCTACATTTGTCACGCTTAAATCACGCATTAGCTATTACACTCAATTTATCATCCGCTGTGTATTTACCTTGAGCTCTAACGTTCAAGTGTATTGAGCGCTACCATTTGTTCTGACCATCTCCGCGCTAATGCGCTATTCCTTTCCTTCGATTAACTCCATTTGTCAAAGAGGTATTACACCACCAAGCTATACAGAATTGATTTACGCTAAGCAGAAAAATATATGCAATATATGTTTTGGCTTGTGATGCAATCCGTATAAAATGTACGTTTTTTCTCCCATACTGGTCTGTATGCCAATATACACCTAACACAAAAAGTCCCTGACCAGGTGCTTTGATTTTGGCTAATCCAAAATCAATAATCGGTACGAAAAATCTGAGATATACATTTAATGAGCAAATTTCTTTTTCGTAGTTTGATACTTCATTCATAAAAATCGAGTAGATAGTTTTGAAGTTATCATTGTTTGAATGACCACAACTACCAAAAATATAATTGCACTAAAATTGGGCTTCTATGGGATATCATTGATTAGTGTGTCATTACGCAGTGAAAATGTGACAGACTCATATTTTGGGGGATTAAAAATTAGCTAATTTCTAACACAGTTAATTGCATTTTACACAGCGTCAAGGTCATACGAAACAATCCTATAGCTTGTTTGATACATCTCATACATTATTGAATGTGAGCATCATTGCCAACCACTACCTCTTCCCGATCGACTCCGGTAATCTATTGCATAACGGAACGACGCATTTTACAAGGTTCCGAATCATGCGCGATAATTTGAAGTAATTCTAGATTATAAATCGCGCAGAGGGGTAATTTAACAGATGCTGTGAAGTTCAACGCATAGTAAAATCGAGTAATGTCTTCACGATCTTGCACACCTGCAGAAGTCGATTTGTTAAGGTAAATCTTACCAGGTATCTGGAACTGCATCGCGCCGGCCGTGTTTCATGACGTCATCTCCATTATGAAATGTGTTAAGTTCAACTTGTTTATTTTAATAATAATAATGATAATAATAATAACAAGCATTTATATATTGCTCTACAAAGAACACAGCGCTTAACAACATAAAACAGTATTATATACAAGAAGAATACAAAGAAAATATAGGCAAACCCAGACTCATTGTTCAGATAGATGATTATCAGGAATGGAAATATTATAATTAGTGCTAGCACCAGTGTCAGTTCAAAGTGGAAATAGTAGCTAACCAGAAGAAAACTGCTATGTTTTCGTCAGATAAGGCATAATTGTACTTGGTTCTTGGTTCTTCATTATATTTGTCACACATAATCGCCTTTTTCCAAACCAACACATTTTCAGTAGTTGAGATCAGGCGACGAAAAGAACACCTGATCTACAGACCCGAACGACATTTTATTAAAGGTTGTAAGGGGAAATGCATTTGTACATATAAATACCGACCCATATTTTGTGAACATTTGCGATTTTTGTTGTTGTTGTTTTCAACAGATCTTTATGATTTTTGACACGTTATTTGGAGCAGAAAAACAAATAAGCCCGACTGACTGACCGACTAATGCTGAAAACATACTAAGGTCGATTTGCGATTAAATCGCTCCTATGACGAGTTTTACGTCATATAAAAAAACCCGATACATCGATCAAGAGATCGCTTGACAGGAAACGACCAGTCGCCACCAGTTGACTTCAGTTCAACTCGAAAGATCGGTCGCTCATGACGTAATGAACACCATACTTTTTCAACCAATGGGGGGAAGTTATTTTGCTTCGAAATTAGCATAACCAATCAGCAGCAATTATCCCGGTTTGATGTCGTCTGCGTGTTCGGGAAGTACCCGCGACTACCGGCGATTTAGTAGCTCGATGCGACTTTTGGTCGCACCGAGATACTTTTGAGCTAGCGAGACTACGCGACCTGTTGCGACCAGCGACCGGCTATTATGATTCGAGCATTAGAGTCCCGTTCACCCGTAGAACATTATTTCCGTCGTCTTATGATATAACTAATTTTCAAATAATTTTCTGCGCTTATTGGATTTTTCAATTCATATTATTATCAAGTATCACTGATAAAGGATAACCCTGAGAGTTCTGAGAAAACAGCCCATTGAACTGTTGTAGCGCCCTCTTGCATCATAAAAATTGAGCAATGTTGACAGTATATACAGTAATCAAAACTATTCAAACATGAACAAGTTAGAATATTTCCTTTTGAACTTGGAATCAGGTAGTAGTCCTAAATGCAGAATCAGATTGAGTGCCTTTGCGATTACTTTAAATTATAAAAATGGTCACAGGATCCTAGAAAATAAGCCATTGACAGACTCGTATTTGTAGAATCAAAGACTTTATATATTATTAAGGTTAAAACTACAGAGGTATTGTTTACATCGTATTCTGTTACTCCAAAAAGAATATATTCTAACGTCACGAGGCCATAGTTCCTACCTGGTGATTGACCGTTACCAATATAAGACTTTACCTAAAATATAGACGGAATTACATTTACTATTCCGTATAAGTATTGATTTGATTTACACAATTACATACCCCAAATTAGATCAGCAATTTGCATCTAAATATAAACATCAGTAACATTGTTTCTCTATGAGGCTATGCCACGTTGCTATGTCCTCGTGAAACCGAATTTTCGATTAGATTAAATATTTACGTCAACTGTTCAATGATATAAATAGATGATATAGCCATTGAAAATATCTGTTTGTTAGTTGTTTTCCCCTCAAACTTGTATGTATGGTTAATTTAGCCTATTTAGTAAACATTCATCGAAAGCTATCTTTACTCCAACTATCAGCGCAAATAAATGACCGAAATAATGGACACACTATTTTAAGACCCTGTCACACCATAGCGTATGGCCTGAACGTGGCCTGAACGTATGCCGACGTATTCAAAAAATAGCTCGAAAATTGTCAGAGCCCAAGAACGTCCAAGAACGTCAAACTTCCCAACGAATTGCGTAGGAAAAGTCGACATCGGTGATATGGACGTATCCATATCGTATTAAACGTATACATAGCGTATGACTAACGTATTGATAGCGTATCACTAACTTATAACAAACTTATGACAGCGTATCACAGCGTATGCGATCGGCGAGCGTATGACCAACGTATTCGAAGCGTATGTCTGCCGTGTTCGACGTATCCTCAGCGTATCCTCGGCGTACAACGAACACGTGACTTATGCCGCTGCAGAAATTGAGTTTCGTACACGGCGGGACAAGTGTTGCCAGTTCAAGTAAAGGCAGCCTAGATGATAACTATTAAAATATCTAGAAGGGTAAATCTATAGGTCCAACCTATAACTTACGACGAGTAACGTACCACTAACGTATGTCAGCGTATGTCAACGTATGCCTAACGTATGTCAGCGTTTGTAAACGTATGTCTAACGTACCAACTTTTTCAGAACGTAAGTTAAGCACACGTTGAGTACGTCGAGAAATTTTGAACATGCTCAATAATTTTTCGCGGGCTCGACGTGTTCCAAATTTTCACAACGTATCATAGCGTGCTCTTTACGTAAACGACGTATCCCCAACTTACCCCTAACTTGTATCAGCGTACACCAACGTACGCCAACGTATATTTCGATATTTCGCATACGTTGTCATACGTTCAGGCGATACGCCATGGTGTGACAGGGCTACCGTACAGCTAGCGTACGTACCGTACAGCTAGCGAGCATTCGGCGTTTTGGGAACTTATGGAGGGTTTGAGTATATAAATGGGTCCCTTGAGTATCTCATCCTCACTTCTTCATGGTCTGTCGTGCTGAACACATCAACCCATCATCATACGCTACGAAAACGCTACGCTACGTTAAGTATACGTTAAGCATACGTTATTCATACGCTCGCGTACGCTCGCATATGCTGTGATAAGTATGTTATAAGATAGTGATACGCTATCAATACGTTAGTCATACGCTATGTATACGTTCAATACGCTATGGATACGCTATGGATACGTGACAGGGCCTTACACGATCGCCCGGCATAAGGTGAATACGTGAGAATACGTCGAAATTCGTTGGAAATACGTCAGGCATACGTTAGACATACGGCACGTTATCAACTCGTTATCACTACGCTGGCTGTACGTTTCCCCGTCAGCCTACGTTCATCAACGTACATACCAACTAACTTACGAGTAACGTACGAGTAACGTACCACTAACGTATGTCAGCGTATGTCAACATATTTAACGTACCACAAACTTACCGGGAACTCATGCAGAACGTATTAAGCACACGTTGAGTACGTCGAGAAATTTTGAGCATGCTCAATATTTTTTCGCGGGCTCGACGTGTTCCAAATTGCCACAGCGTATCACAGCGTGCTCCTAACGTAAACGACGTATCCCCAACGTACCCCTAACTTATATCACCGTACACCAACGTACACCAACGTATCTTTCGATATGTCGCATACGTTGGCATACGTTGAGGCGATACGTTATGGTGTGACAGGGCCTTTACAATCAAACCGTTGCAATGCGTTGGTTACCAACAGACGATAATGAAGCATTATTGATAGGATTGTACCCAAGATTGTCAAAGCATAAACTAATGACAATTAGGATGATTTATTGTCTATGGACGCAAACTTTGTAACATTTTTTCTTCTCCAATGTTAGATGATACACCCTGTACAGAAACACGGTCGATACCTGTTCTTATACAGCTTTACGTTGACATTTGAGGTACAGAACTGAATACACCAATATCTTATTTGGTTGGCTTTGCACGTACTTGTAAAAGCATTGATTTGATTGATATAGTTATATCCAAAAATAGAACATCTGGGGGAGAACTTGATGTACATGCACCATGAGTACGTTTTAATGTACACCAGTGAGAACCATGTCATATTTATCCAGGCAATCGCCTTAATTAGGTTCCGTTTATTTTATTTTTTGACAAAAGCTTCAACTCGGTTGAGCAGCCAACCTCCGCGAGATCATCTCCCATTTTCCTTTTTATACATCAAAGTTACTTCGAATTAAATTAACCTTTAACCGACCCTTTATTATCTACCTTTGGACTCTTATCTATCAAAATTTGTGTCTATGTATTATTTATCCGTGACTGGTCTGGTTTACGTGCTTACAGGCTGTGTTGCAGAGCCCTAGATATGTCATCATGTAAACGCATCACCAAAGTATGTGTTGTCACTTGATTACTTAACAAGCAATACTCGTTATCTGCAAGTAACTGTTTACCGTAAACCCAACTTTTTACAGTGACCAATGTTTTAGTTATATCGACTGTTTGTGTCATAATTGAAAAACGGGCCCTCGATGAGAACAAGTTTTTTAACATTTATTTACCCGTCCAACTTTTTCAAGCAGAGTTTTCTTTCGATTTATTGAACCATTGGAGCAATGCTAAAGTAATGCATTTACAATCATACAGTCATGTTGTTGTATTTAAATTATGTTTGATTCATCAGCTCGAAAGTTCAAGTGTATTGAATGCAACATTTGCGGAGATCTCTAAGCTAAACTCATTCGATTACTTATTGTCGTCCATATAATATGCATACCTGCCAAACGAATTGCACCATGGTGATATTTGAAGAATTAATTGTATCAGTAAATTGTTTAGAGAGTATTGTAACAGTACAACAGGGTAACACAGATCCAGACGTCAGCAGAAAACGACGACGCCAATTAATAGGAACTAGATAATTCATGTTGAAACAAACCTAACATTGCAACAACTCTATGCCCAGCATATTTATATTGTGACTATTTATAGAGCTTGATAGCTGGGGAGCACACATGGTTTCGAAACACACTGAAACACATGTGACTTTCTACCTAAATCAAGGCAAAAGCTCGATTAACCACCCACGTTGGCAAGGACGTCCACTTAGGTTTTAACACGTTAAGAGATTCATTTATTTTTACCCAATTAAAATCTATGCAAAGTGAGTATTTCTTTAAAAAGACACTAAGAGAAGTGTTGAAGGCTGCGCCCTCAATTATGACAACAACTAGGATTGGTTTATTTTTACAATTGTATTACATGTATGAACTTACACCTATAACTTATAAGGATTAAGAAAAATCAGCCCTCTTTGTACAACAAAACGTCGATTCAAAAATGCTGATCGGGCCGCGATCAGCATTTTACGTCAGATAGTGTCCCCCGCAGCACGCGTGATACATAACGCGAACCATATTTACATTGATGGCGTTTTAAAGAAAAGATTATATAAATAGCGATGGTATTGTTTTAATCACGTTTTGCTGTGTTTTTGTGAGTAGAAACAACACTAATGGTAATATTTAAAGTTCATCTTGAATTCTGAAGTAAATTAATTTAAAAAAATAATATTCAACACTACTTTGTGTCCTTTAAGTTCGGTCGCAGTCACGACACATCCCTTGCCAAGTTGCAGGGGTCATATCCAGTATTAATTTACACGCTTAAAGTGTTCATTCTTCTGACAACCTTGACATATATAAATAGACTCCCGGAAGCAGATAACATAAGCTCACGTTTCCAGCGGTTTTTTTTCGAAATACACATGAATGTATACAATAAAGGTTGAACATTCTGCTGATAGATTCAATTTCAGGTAAAGCGGATATTTGATGAGGCCCTTGTTAGTCTTAAAAAGGATGGTTCTAGTTGTTCGAAGAGAGCAGCATGACAGTTCCAGGGGTTTAATTTAGCATTATTCATGCCAGGTATTATTGGTATTATTTTACACACTCGCTTTTGCTTCAGACAACCTTGACGATGCATTTATACGCTAATGTACTTCAAGTCATGCGTAAATAACGCAGGATTATTTTTAGTAAATATTCAGTGTGATGTTAAAGGAACTCGATATCATCGTCAATCTCGATCTCATCGAGCAAATTTACCTAACCTATAGTGTAAAATATCACCATGGTTGAATCCTTGTATTGCTTATTCTTCGATTTACTTTCCATGAAAACGTTAGCACAATACCGATTTCACTTCTTCCGTTCAATTAATTCACTTCTCGAAATAAAGTCTGGTCATTTAGGCTAGGTGGTCTATGAGAATCCCTGCAATTGCAAAACGGTACACACAAACCCAATTTTTAGGAAATACTTGCCAATTGTGGGTTCTTATTTTAGATTTAAAGGAATATTCAGATATTTGTCTTTCTTTTTTTCTTATTTCAGATTTTAAAAGAAATATTTTTATATGTTTGGAGACAAAAATGTTATCCTATTTCTTAAAATTCTAAACTCTAACAAAATAATCAACACAAAAATACAAAAACAAACCAAATGCAAATATGGTATCAGAATTATGTATACTTTAAACGGTTGCATATTGTTTCAGACATCACGGGTATTTATTTATACACTTGTCGTCAATGCAAATTGACAATATTTTAACACAAGCAAGTATCTTACGGTCAATGGTTTTGAGCACTGCAACTCTCATCTTGACCCTAGGCTTTGTGGCATTATGCTTTTGTTTCAAAAGCCTAACACTGTTTAGTTCAACAAATTGGTAAATGATTATTTACAATTCATATTTATTTCAACAACCCCTATTTTTAATAAGGTGTGTATTGTATTTAAAATTATTAGAAATTCGGGTATCGTATTTCCCGTCGAACAAACAAACAATCACCCAAATAAACACAAACCCAATCACACCCTTAACTAACACCATCAACAACACCATCAACAACACCATCAACAACAGCAACAACAACAACAACAACAACAACAACAACAACAACAACAACAACAACAACAACAGTAATGCCTTCCTACCAACAAATCAGAAAGTAATTACAATATTGTTTGTTCGCGAACCAATATGATCGTGTCTCTTGCGTTTTGTATACAACTCTTATTTCGTACTTAAAACAAGTCTGTAACAGTGTTTGCAAATTCGTTTTGCAAAGAGAACCTGCTTAAACTATGTGTGTCATTATAATCGCGTTGTTTGAGAAATTTGGATTTAGATGAAAGATGAAATTAAAATGATTATCAATTTATCAGCCATCGATAGAGCAAATTTTATCATTTAGGTCGTTCCGCAATATTTGCATGTTAGCATTTATTAAGTAAATATCATAGACAGTTTTGAGGGTGAGTCTTGAAACACATAATTCCAAACAGTAGCAGAAATTACAGGATGCTAGAAATACTTTCAAGTACTTAGGATCAAGTCGAATCGGAATAATACATTTGGTAGTGGAACACCATTTATCTTCATTAAACCCAGCAATGTCTTGCCCTTAAGCGGCCTTTATTAACTTATTCAGAAACAGATTGACCCCGATTATTAAAATATTTATCTGGCGTCACATCCCCATCTGCAGAGTTTCATTGCAAAGTAGATGTACTTCAACTACTCAAGCAGTTATCAGTCGCTATGTAATATTGGTTCTTTCATCTTCGACGTTAAACATGAACAACATACATTTGAGTAAATAAAGCCATATTGGGAATATAATTACCCTTGATCCGGCGATTAGTGGGCATTGAATCGGTGGTATCCAGTGCTGATAAAAGATTTGTTTTTAAATCTAAAAACACACATTTTCACGCGCTTCGTGAACACTTTTTTTCAAATCATTAATAAGCTGAATGTGATCAGTTCACAGTAATGAAATAAAATATCAATACAGTTTGCGATATGACTAAGTTATGCTAATGGTTTCTTTCTTTAAAATAATGTATAACATGCATGAGGGAGGGAAGTAATCGTGCCGTTTGCCTTGAGTTTCGAACAATTACCATGCACGTGTCACCTGCTGTATCACCTGCTGTATTAATCACAAGACATGATTACGACACTTTACAGGTAGCTCAATCTAAATCCTGGTATCAAAATATCTAAACCCTCGGGTGAACACTATCGGGGGATCGCCCGTATTTTCTTGGTGTAGCCTATGGAGCCTTATCCGTATTCTAATTAACTTGTAATACCAGAGAGATATGGTTTTCATTTTTACTGAAAATTAATAAGAAAGGAGAAATCCTACAGGCAATTATTATAGTTATATCGAATTGTCATGAGGCTAAACTTGATCCTCGTGACTGGATCGCTTTATTTTTTATGCTAGGTAAGGTAAACATTATAAGCTCTGAAATACTTGGTCTAGTGTCACTTGTTTCCCCGTTTAGGTATATTCTTAGGGGAACAAAAATGTATGACACAAAAGAACATGGAGTTTCGACCGAGATAATCTTGTTTATTTTAAAAACAACGCAGAATTCCATCGTCCTCCCACGACGCTCATTGTCACAATGAACATTGTTTGTGATAAACAGTCAGCACATATCAAATTCACACCTAAATTGATAACGAGGGTAGATTTAGATTCCATTCTGTATAGTATAAGTAAGGAAAGTAGACCGTCAGATCAGGCCTTGGTAAGGAGAGAACCAGATCGGTTTCCCTAAGATTCAAGCAAGGAAATAGGTAATCCGATCTGCGCGGACCTGCCATAAGATGCTATTTATATCCAATTCAGAGGTATTTCGGATTTAAGAAGGACTTTCTGAGAGAATCAGGCACTATGGGAAAATCTGTGCAGATGGGGGTCAGCCAATTTTAATTATATTTTGGTGATTTAATATGTTTGGTCAAATATTCACAAAAATCAGTATTAAAAATTCTGGCATACACCCTCCCAGAAAATAGGAACCCCCCCCCCCCCCCTAGAATGGTCCCCTTGAACACTCTTCTCAGACCTGAAAAATACAGTTTTGTGTCAAATTTAGACTAGGGTTTCATACCTAAGATGAGGATCTACGAACTTCATCTTTTGTGCATAGGATGTTTTATCCTTTGTCTTTATCATGCATGCAGAAAAAAAAATGTTATCGTTTGGAATATTCCATTTCTGAACAGGGGGGTGAGCCTATTTTTGATAATTTTCAAAAATTCAAAAAAATGAAATTTAGGTCTATTTTACTCTTGCATTGTACCAATCCTAGCAAAGTTAGAATATTGATCTTTGGTAGGAACAATGCCTCATCCAAGGTGATTGATAAAATGCATTCAATAACTCCCAACCATTTATTACCCTAACTTTCAACATTAGTCAAATTCACCTGTGTCAAACCAATGGTAAAATCGTTGTATTTTCTCTCTATTACTCACTATTTCTTCAGTGAATTATCATGACATGCATGATATTGATTGCAAAATGTATGCAATACATTATAAAAGTATAATGATGTTGGATTGTTCCACTTTTGCCACAGGGGTACCATTAAAATATTCAAAAATCAGATGAAAATTCATGTTTTCGTAGGCATGTCAATCATTTTCAATGTGAAGGCAACACAGAGTATAGGAAGTAAAGATCCTGTTATTGCCTGTTGTTTATTGTTTCTTTTAAAATGTAAACGTTGTTGAGTGCCCTTGATGTGTTCCATTATATTCCGTAGGGGTGTGTTTTTGAATAGCAAATTGTGTTTTGCGACACTTTTAAGCAGATATCTGAGAAAGTCAGGCACTATGGGAAAATGTGTACAGATGGGGGTCAGCCAGTTTCAAACATATTTTGGTGACTTAACATGTTTGGTCCAATATTCACAAAAAATTACCTATTACAAAATCTGACATAGCCCCTCCCAGAAAACTCGACCCCCTCCCCTAAAATGGTCCCCAGGAACCTACTTTTCAGACCTGAAAAATACTGTTTCATACCAAATCTAGACTAGGGTTTGATACCCAAGATGAAGATCTATGAACACTATCTTTTGTACATTATGATGTTTCATCCCTTGTCTTAATCACGCACACAGAAAAAAGTTGTTATCATTGGAATATTCCATTATCATACAGGGGGGGGGGGGGGGGGTGAGCTTATTTTCGAAAGTTTTTAAAATTTCGAAAACTCTAAAATGTAGGTATATTTTACAATGCCACTGTACCTTTCCAAGTGTAGTTAGAAGATTGATCTTTACTGGAAGCAACCTCTCTTCTAAGGTGGTTAATAAAATGCATTCAAAACGAAGGAGACTCAACTTTTTATTACTCACAACCACCTTTTATATAAGATTGGTCCAATTTCACCCGTATCATACAGGAAGTACAATCGTTGTATTTTTTCAGTATTACTCACTATTTTCTTCAGTGAAATATCATGATATTGATTGCAAAAGACTACAAAATATATAAAATACATTTTAAAAGTATAATGATGTTGGATGTTCCATTCTTTCACAGGGGTACTATTCAAATGTTCAAAATATTTTGTAGGTGTGGCAATTCATTCAATGAGAAGGCAACACACTGTATGTATGTGGAAGTCTTGGTATTACTTGTTCTTTATTGTTTGTTTTTAAACTGTGAACGTCCTGTAGTTTTGACTATCAAATGGTGTTTTGCGACACTTACAGGTAGGCGGCCTTGGTAGGCCTTCTTTAGATGACCGATATTGGCTAACATTTAGCCTAAATTGAATCTCACTGAAATTGAAGTGTGAATGTCATTAAGTACTCTTGGATTATTCCATTATACTAAATAGGGGTGTAGGTTTGACTAGCAAATGGTGTTTTTCAACACTTACAGATACTTTAGATGATCGATATATTGGCTAATATTTAGCCTAAAGTGAATCTCTAACTGAAAGTATGTTTGTTCAAACATGGATCAGAAGTTCCTTTCTCTTTATAAAAAACGAGAAATAACATATTGTGAAATAAGTTACTGAAACGGGTGTCAAAATTGTCAAAATTGTCAAACTCTAACCATAAAGTGACTTATGAAATAGTAACAACTTTTTTTAAAGAAGTCTTTGAAAAGGGTATTATCCCGGGTATCATATTTGAGCAAACGTTTCGTTCCGGCAATAATTCATGTTGGGTAGTAAAACAGACTCGTTGTGCGGGAGGAGTGGCGAACCCCCCCCCCCCCCCCCCCCCCCCCCCCCCCCCCCCCCCCCCCCCCACCACCACAGCCATATATTACATGGGGGAGTCTGGTCCAAACGTTAATGAAAGAGAGATGCTCGGCGCGAGTCTTTACTTTTACTTTTTTTCAATGGAAATACTTCATGACTGTCAACCCGGAGTTGACGCTCATGTGTGTCGCAGCTCTGATTAACAATATTATGTGCAGTGATCATAACAGTAGTCTAAATATAGACAAAGTATATAGTTTTGAATAGGCGTTTTATGTCTTTGTAAATGAAAAATAAGCAAACAAACAAACACCCCAACAAATTTATTTATAACAAAAACACAGCTATCAAACCAGCCATCAAATCAAAGTTATATTATCAATTCTA